>CABFVZ010000011.1:1031887-1051178 GCA_902151445.1 Timema monikensis
CATCCGATAGCCTTTTTACGTGCAAGTTTTATGCCAGTAGCAACTTTATTCGATCAACTCCCGCCCCCCTTCCCCCCCGTACTACACACCTTTATTTGCCATATCATAAAATGTCATGACTTGAGTAAAAATATTTCATGTGAAATTGTATTTTTCTTCCTCTTTTGACTTCTAAACCTGTGTAGGCAAGTAGTCTAGCAGTGGCAGTTTTATTTATTTTTGAAGACTGTACACTATCTAAACATAGAGACATATAAATACACGAGTAAACAATAATTTGACCTAATATGGCATACACAAATAATACACTCTTTAAAACCTAGTTGAAATCAAACCAGATTCATCTAGGTTCTGGACCCAGTGTCAAAACCCCTAATCGCTCTATTTCGGCAATAGGGGTCTTAAATCTATGTTTTATTCCATTTTGATTTAGCCCTGAGTCTTCATACCCACCTGGGTTAAGCATATTTACTAATTGCGCTAATGGGTTTGGAATGATTATGTTAAATTTAAAGGGAGTGCATCTGCATCTGCATGCAAGCAGAGAGGGAAACAATTTAAGAAAATAACTCCTTACTACCTCAGAATATCAGTTACCTTAGCTCAATTGGTAGCGTTTCTAAATGAGTTAAGGTTCTCCGGTACAATTCCTGGCATGGCCGAAAGATTTATAATTCATGAAATGGGTTGTTTTGTCACTTTCACAGTGATGGATTATTGGCCGGGGACTGGATGTTGTGCTTGCCCTAGGTTAGTTTATAAGGCTGATGAAGATACGACAGCACTAGCAAGTTGGTAGTGGAAAATATATGTCTTGAATAAAAGACTGACCCAGGCCACAGGCTGGAAACAGTAATGTATGTAAAGTAAAACTACCTTAATATACCCAACCAAGATTAGAACGCCGATCTCCCGTGATCGGCAGTCTAGTTTATTGTGAAAGTGTCGGTCTTATATCATTCAACCACCGAGGCGGGTCATTGAATAGTT
Organism: Timema monikensis; assembly: GCA_902151445.1. NCBI lineage: Eukaryota > Metazoa > Arthropoda > Insecta > Phasmatodea > Timematidae > Timema > Timema monikensis. The sequence goes on from CABFVZ010000011.1 coordinate 1,032,878, forward strand.
TTAAGCGGAATGTTGGGTATACGATTACGCTCGAACCGGAAGTAATATTTAAATGGTGAGCTGGTGGTCTAGGATTAAGGTGTCGGACTTCTGTGCTGGGTGTCCGGGGTTCAATCCTCGGTCCCGGCACAGAATTATTTGATCGCCAAACCCTTCCTTCACCTCTGACAAGACGTGTATTAATAATAACTTGTGAATGTGTGGCATGCCAGGCCCTCCACCGTGGTTCGGATTCCACGTTAAACTGTAGGTCCTTCATTTCATCTCACAATCACCCTACCATCACACATTAGCGTAAGTGCGTATAACCCGAACAGGTAGTAAGACGCGGTCCTAATAATAATAATAATAATAATAATATTTAAATGCTGCTTTCTTATTGGGGACTTGATAACAGTGGAATTGAAATTAATAAAAACATTTTTTTTTAGTTTTTAAATTTTATTGTATTTTCTTAAATAAGGTAAAAGAGGTTTACTCGTGCTCAATTCCAGTGTTATCTAAGCATTCTCCAGGTTTCCGCACCACGATGCGACGACGCCTGGTTTGAGATGCATTACCTATCTAAGTAAGGCTCTTCACGTGGGGTGAGAATGCTTTCAAGGAATGGTACTTTACGCTTGCGCTGTGGGCATCTTCTAGCGCCTCTTAGCGGTAGCGGTGTAATTAGTAATTAGCGGTGTTGCCAGAAGGGGTTTGACTGGATGGTCGGTCACGTGATCGAGTCAACACCTGCGTCTTCCATCACACTCGGGATTGTGAGTCAAGTTAATTGTTTAGCAAGTGTTTTTTTTTAACAACAAGTTGTTAAATGATTACATTACCTCACACAGGGTTGAACTCTAGGAAGGAGAGGGAAAGGGGGAGGGTAGATATAAAAAAAGGGTTCGGAAAATATCTAGCTCTATATTTTATTTACGGATTTTAGCGATACTGCGCCGACAATCTTTCGAACCCTTTTAAAAGGTTTATTTATTATATAGTGTGTTTTTTCTAATAAAATTATTTTCCCACCTGAATTCTATTTTTAAATTCTGTTTTCAAAATTGATATTTGTCTCTAGATTTTCCGCTGTATCGGAACATTCCTGTTTGACAATTGAGTAAAGCTATTACAACAAAAAATCAGATTCCGATTGAAATACACTTTTTTGACGGTTGTAAAATTTACTAAAACTATTATAACCTTTGTATATGCTAAGTCTGATTTGGTACGGCCACTTTTTATAAATATTATCAATAGCTATGGAAAATTTACTGATAGTATACAGTAGTATATTAATGTTGTTCGCAAAAAAAACAGGTTTATATTTTTTAAACTTTCTTCCTACTAGTATCGTACCTTACTGAAAGTTTATTACCAAAATTCGACTCAATTTAATATTTTGGCGTAAGGGAGTGTTAATGGTAGTCAAAATACCGACCCTTCCTCTCTTACATCGGTTCATCTATGACATTGTTTAATTTAAAAGACCAATAATGAGGAAACCCGCAACGGTGGATACGTGGGCTGAATGTAGGGCTTCGAAACCAAGTCCTGGTGTACCAGGGGTATTTGTTTCCTAAATAGTTTTCCACTCTCCATCCATACATTTGCCGGTAGATTTTCCGCTAAATTCTGCCTTTTCCATCCCTTCTCCCACTATCATAATTAAAATACGTAAAACTCGGGCGAGTATTAAGACTCGTTGAAAAAAAAAAGAACCAACCTTCAATCTTTTCACAATTTAACCCAATTAAGTATGCGTAGCACTAAATACCTTCGTTGAGGTCCAGGACAATTTATCTGTAGTCAAATAAGGCTCTTATATCAATATTACTAATTAATCTGAAACTAACTACTTTTGAAGTGTTTTCTTATAATCTTTTATGTTTTTCCTCGCTTATTATTATTTTTTTATTTTATTTTTTTCTACTCTTCATCTTCTACACAGGAATCTAAAGATAATTGAATATATTTTTAGTAACCTTAACTTTATTTGTATATTTTTAATTCTAACTATTTTTATTAATTTTGAATTGCTGGCAAGCATTTTATGAAAAGTATATCTAAACCATTTGTATTTAATCTTATTTGATGTCACTATTGATTGTAATAATTTGTTTCTCATTGTAAATATTAATGAATTTAATCTTTGTTTGCTCACTTATATTTTTTTTTATCACTAAACGTCTTTTACGTTCGTTAATAAAAAGGAAATGAAATTAATGATAGTAGTTATTATGATCTGAGTTTACAGATGCTTCGATGCAAAAGCGGCCATTAAAAACTTTAAACTAATAAAATACACAAAAATGAGACATCGTAAGTGCTTGTGAGGGCATGGCCGAGTGTGGGTGAGGAATAAACGATGAATGAACGTTAGGGTGAGGAATTAAACGATTAAATATGAAAGCCAAAATCCCTTCGCACTTAGTGAGTTACTTGTTTGGGGCACCCCTCTGGTGAAGGGACACTTAAACCTCTCCTTTAGCGACAAAGGGATAAAAGTTTTCAAAAAGAGCCAACAACTTTATCCGGCCCCTTCAACCACTTAAGTCATAGGGGTACGAATAAGAGTGAGTTATGTGTGTTAAGGGCTGATACTCAACCGGGAACGATAGGGCGTTCAGAGTAGAAATTCACTCGAAATACGGGTGAGAAAATGATCGAAATCAAGGAAATTATTTTAAGTCATAGGAATTTTCAGATATTAATTTTGTGTGTGTGTGTGTGTGTAACTAACTGTTTAATCTCCAATTCATGTGATTTTGAGAATAACACTTATATTTGTCTTTACTCACCCTTGAGAAAACAGTTTATCAGAAAGCAATTGAATTAATGATAGTATGTGTACCTTTGAATATAGACTATTGGGAAAAATGCATAATTTTTGGTCTGAGAAACCTGTAAAAGTAAGAAAAGTTTAAAACCTAAGAATTTTATCAACCCTGTTGCTCTTGTTGACTATTAATCCAAGAAAAGCTTATCAAGTAAGAAAAACCTTATTATTTTCTTATCGCGATCAACCACAAGGTTATTAACGTCTTAATATAAAAAGTTAGGGATTGGTGAGAGTGATATAAAGAACAGACTGCAATAGCGTGGAGAGAGGGTAGGAAAACCACAGTGATGAAAGACATGTGCTGTATCACGGCTTAGACCGTAAAATCACCGCCGTGGTTGATGAAAATACTTGTTAGTCGCGGAACTAACAAACCTACTTGACCCGTATTGGTGGTCGCATAGTCTTAAACGCGTCACTCTCGCATTGGACTGGATTGCTGGTGATGGGGAGATCGGGGCTCGTATCCCGGCCGAGTGTTCTAAGAGTTATTTTTCCTTGAGGATGTCCCACACACTCCCTCCGCACATACATACCATACTAGCATATATATGCGTACAGCCATAAAGGGTAGTAGGGTGGAAAGATATATATAGATGAGGGTAGATTATAGAAACTGTCTCGGCATTCTCGTGGAGAAGAGATGAGAAACCCATAGTGATGCCAATAAAGTGTGTAAAACCATCCTTAGCTAATACACGCGGCCCAAAATCCGAAACTCGACATTCCTTTCTATTGTGATACCCGACGTTTTAGTAGACCGTGTGACCACCAGTGCGATGCAAAGTTTGGCTTAGACGAGTTTTTTTTTAAATTTTAAAGCCGCTGGATTCACCGTGAACCCAAATAAATATCCCAGTCTCTAATAACTCGAAGAGTTTAGTGCGTTAAAACAAAAAGAGGGTTGATGTTGGGGTGGAGAGGGGATTCTAATGGGTGTGTTTCGGTTCTCTTAGTGACGTAATCAGAATCACGTGCTCCCAAGTCTCGCCTACCTTTCAAGACACCTCTATTTGCCCAAATCAGCTGTCACGGAGGCGTCCGTTTGGACGTCTCCATCTTGGGACAGGACAATGAGAATTATCATGCTTCATTGTGCTTACGGAATTAATTATAATTAATGTGTGTCGTACCTAGGCGTGCGCGTGAACCTTGGCCACCCCCGGCTTTCTCGCTGTGGCTTCTAGTGGTAGTTGTTTCTTTTATCACCGCGTCTTACTACCTGTTCAGGTTATACACATATATGATAGTTATTCTAAATGAGGTGGGTATGAGGAAGGGAGCATTTTAGAAATAATCTACCCGCATTTGCATGGAAGGAAAGGGGGAAACTATTTAGGAAAAACTACCGTCAGTTTACCTGATCTTCCGGTCTTTGGCACTCTAGTATAATGCGTGAGTGGCGCCTTAGACCGTGTGACCACCGAAGCGAGTAAAAATACCTACTAACATTCTATGGTTTTCCACATCGGTGGGCACGCGGACTAAATAGTCAGGTTAGTCTCATTTGGTGTTGCCCGTGACGAGGTTGTTGTTGTTTGAATTCTGACATGATGTAGACTTAAGAAGATTTTTTTTCTTGCCAAATGTTTCCTCACTATTTATTGACGCGCAAATGCGAGAACATTTCTTATAAATTTGGACCTCATTCGTGTGAGTAGTTGGGGTTCGAATTATTGACGTGCAAATGTGAGAAAATTTCTTATAAATTTGGCCCTCATAGGATGTCGGTGTTCGAATTATAGCTGAGTTTGGTAAGATGTTTTTCTTAATTATTTCACACTCTTCCTCCTTGCAAATTCGGGTAAGATTCTTCTAGATCTTTCTCATACCTATCGAATTAGTAAAAAAATAATACGAATCCTTCTAACGGGTTTTAAGTCGTGGTATACAGGTGAAAAACATAGTAAATAAAAAATGTATGACTAAAGCATCGTGTGCCAAAAGAGATAAAACCACTTACTCCTGTAAGACAATCAAACTGTAACATCTGCTTTCCCTCTAGCTTGGTCCAACATCCATCACGATTCACAGACCAGAAGAATATTATAACTAATCACTCTTGTCAGAAGTAACATAACAGATGTCATGTCTGGAATATAGGCCAGGGGGTTAACGAGTTAAAGAGTGGAAGGGGGTTTTCACCCAACTCTTAGAAAGAGGCAGACAATAATTTCAAGTTACTTTTCAAATGATGACTTGCATTTCGGTAGCTGATACTTTTTTTTTTCCAATCTAAATAGAATGCTACCAAATTATATGTTAGTGTAGGCCTACGAACGATAAAAATTAAGAGGAAAGCATGTTTCAAAATAAACGGTACGGTGTAACGCACAGAATTTCTCGCTCGTTTATCTAAAAATGAAAGATATTTATTTAAAACTGGTAAGATATATGAAACAAAATAAAATACATTGTTGCATACACATAATGGAAATTGGAGCATAAAATTCGACCAAAGAGCATAAATAAAATAATATACACTCCTACAGGAACACATTGAGAAAAGAGGAACATCTCAGTTCACCAAAGAGCACAACAATAAATTCACAGTTTCATAAATATATTATTTACAAAATATTCTTTCAAATAAAAGCGGTTTATTTTTAAGAGTCCTATTATCTGTCAGGGTGACCTGGTGGTCTAGGGGTAAAGTGCCGGACTTCTGTGCTGGGGTCCGGGGTTCAATCCTTGGTCCTGGCACAGATTTATCCTAACAGTCAACGATTTACGTAAAATAAGATCGCACATTAATTAAACCTTTGATTCTTGGATAAAACTGAAGCGTTTCCTATAAAAAAAATTTTTTTTAGGCTAGGCTAGGGTAAGCCTTACATCTTAATTAATTTAATGTTTTTATGTTTACCTCAAATGATTACCTAAACTACATTCACCGCTCAATTTTAACTTGGATGACCGCTCAAAAGTTACTAGAAATATTCCCTAATGGATTCCTACGCCAACAGCTGACATCTGTCACTTCGGATAGCTGTAATGAAAACATATGGTAATGTATGAATGTGATAGTTAACCAAAGTAATTTAGGCCAATATTATTTATATTTATTTAAAGTCGGGCATAAAGCTTATATTATCGTTTTATTCCGCTTAAAAAAAATGTGTATTGACGGCACTTTCACAAAAGGTCTAACAAATATTGCTTTAAAATGGTGACCGATGAATTTATTCAAGTGCTTGATCATGTTGCAAACAAGTTATCTACAACGGTGCACCAACGCATTGGATAGAAATAATATATTATATATTAAAAAAAGACAAGTATTTTCTCTTTTCCAAGTTAATACGATGTATGTATTAAAAAGTATTAATGTATGCACTATATTGCAAGCTATCGATAAAATTACAAAACTAAGAATAAGTGCTTTTAATTATGTTAAAAATATTGTTTTGCATTGGATATTTTTTTTTTTATAAAAGTAATGAAATATTGTGATAAAACTTAAGTTTACGTTATTTTTAATGTAAAATATAGCATATAATTAAAAACTTTTTATCCATAACAAAACAGTGATATTGTAAATGTGTTGGCTGCCCAAAACCTAAACATATGATTAGGAATCATTCTCATCTGGTCTTGTTTGACCGTTATGGGTAGGTTGAGGTTTAAATCCAGGCTGGTTGTTTTCCAAGTCCCTCATTCCCCTCCCCTATAAATGGTTTAAGTTTCTCACCTTTTATGAAAAGAGGGTTCATTTATGTCCCTTCCTTATCCCAACTCCGTTAGTGCAACTATGTAGATAGCCCAGATGGGTAGTAAGTAATATGTGTTGCATGTAAAGATATGTGAACTAATGAACAGATTTGAACCAAACTAGGTACATACATATATCCCCTAGGCCCTAAGGGGAGAACTACAGGTTATAATAGTTCTATCATCCCAACGTCAGACGTGCCTCCAAAAAACACGCATGTTAAAAGTTGCACACACAAAAAAGGACTTAAAAATTATTTAACAGCTCACTGATGACAAACTACTTGTTGAAGAATTCTATGTACACTTTTTATCGGGTACCATAACATACCGACAGCACAACTTTCAGATTTTTATATCAAGATGAACCAATGGGTAACCAGTAAATTATGCTGAAACTACTTGGAATCGAGCCAAAGTACCTTTGCTGATTGATTTCGTTAGTTATCGTGGGAAAAAACGCTTTAATATCTTAACTCGTCTTAAAATAATTATATCCCCAGGGGTGTGTTGTCCCTGGTACGGTGCATGTCCTCGTACGTCTGTCTGTCTGCTATCCCTGGTACGGTGCATGTCCTCGCGCGTCTGTCTGCTAACCCTGGTACGGTGCAGGTCCTCGATCGTCTGCTAACCCTGGTACGGTGCAGGTCCTCGGGCGTCTGTCTGCTAACCCTGGTACGGTGCAGGTCCTCGGGCGTTTGTCTGCTAACCCTGGTACGGTGCAGGTCCTCGGGCGTCTGTCTGCTAACCCTGGTACGGTGCAGGTCCTCGCGCGTCTGTCTGTCTGTCTGATAACCCTGGTACGGTGCAGGTCCTCGCTCGTCTGTCTGCTAACCCTGGTACGGTGGTGGTCCTCGCTCGTCTATCTGCTAACTCTGGTACGGTGCAGGTCCTCGCTCATCTGTCTGCTAACCCTGGTACGGTGCAGGTCCTCGCGCGTCTGTCTGTCTGCTATCCTTGGTACGGTGCAGGTCCTCGGGCGTCTGTCTCCTAACCCTGGTACGGTGCAGGTCCTCGTGCGTCTGTCTGTCTGCTAACCCTGGTACGGTGCAGGTCCTCGCGCGTCTGTCTGCTAACCCTGGTACGGTGCAGGTCCTCTGGCGTCTGTCTGCTAACCCTGGTACGGTGCAGGTCCTCGGGCGTCTGTCTGCTAACCCTGGTACGGTGCAGGTCCTCGCTCGTCTGTCTGCTAACCCTGGTACGGTGCAGGTCCTCGGGCATATAGGTAGGTGTAGGAGGCAGGAAATAACATCTACTCGATGTTAATGGTGTAGGTCAAAGAAAGTGATGTGGGAGACCTGGCCACCTTTCTCCAGCTCGTGGCATTCTTAGAGGAGGCGCCTATCCTCGATACATTCCACAGCTTCCCTGGTCCAGTCAGGAATGTGTTGAGGTGACCCACCTCAAGACGAACGTAGTTCAAATCGCAAACGAGGGAGACGAGGAAGGTCAAGTGTCCGAGTATGTGGGTGTGTTGTGCTTCGGACTTAGTTACAACTCGTCTTTCAGAGCTTTGGTTCGAATCTCAGTGGGGCAGAAATATTTGTATCTCCGTTAAAAAAAAAATGTGAATGCGTTCCTTTACCAGTTTGGGTTTTCACATCTGTGTATGTGTGTGTATGTATGACTGTATGTGCGGGTGTGTGTAAGCCAATATGTGGTAGGGACGAAGAAGGTAGATATAAAGGGAAATACACCCGTATTTGCGAGTAGAAGACTATTAAGGAAATAATACCCTCGGTCAATCTGATTGCGATTCGGACCCCGACCTTTCCGTCAACGGCAAACCAGACTAAATGACTGCGTGCCCACCAGAAAGGGTAGTATACAAAAATAATACATAGCTGTGTAGATTTTAAACTTAATTTAATTTAGTGTTTTTTTTAATTGTTATTATTTACGTATGACTAAGTTTCATTAAACATTTATTTGTCAAAATCAAAATAAAAAAGTGAACTAACCCAAAATATACATAAATACAACTAAAAAGCTTAATTCACATTCTCTTCGTTATCTTAAAGGGTTAATTATTTTTTTTGTAGTTTTTTTTTTAATATTTCAAAATTTCTCACAAAATTTACTTAAATTTTTTTTATTTGATTCCACTTTGTGAACAATTATATTATGTAATGACACTATCTACAAACTAATTCAACCTTGGCTACACTTAACAAGTAAACGGGCCTAGATCCAAGGCCATAGTCAGAAGGGGAGCTCTGGGGGTTCAAACCCCCCCTGAAATTTTATGAACAAGATATATATATATATATATATCTTGTTCATAATATATATATATATATATATATATGGCCTTATTTATGATTCAAACAATATCAAAATTAAGGTACAAGTATAAATTAGGGGGCTGTGTTAACATAAAAAAACACTTCAGATAGCTTCTAGAGGTGTTTAATATTTATAATTTTTCCTAGCCTCGACAGTTAGGGAGTTATGTTGCCATAAAAAAAATTTCAGATAACCTCTAGAACTATTTATCATTTATAAATATTTTTTTCCTACTTTTCCGCAATTGGGGGATGTGCCCACCAAATCCCCACTGAAATTATTGGCTGTAAGGCATTGCTCAGATCATCTACTAATTGGATGTACACAAATATTAAATATCTTAATTGAACTCGCATGGTATTGGTAAAGGGATTACTGGACTTATGGTCAAACAACGACAATCCCGTAGACACACAGCCGGGTTGTCGTCAATAGGCCCACAGATTTCGTCGTGCGCGGGCGAATAATCGTCTAAATCAACTCTATCGATCGTTTGGCCATCAAGTCTATCGATCGTTTGGCCATCAAGTCTATCGATCGTTTGGACATTAACTCTATCGATCGTTTGGACATCAACTCTATCGATCGTTTGGACATCAACTCTATCGATCGTTTGGACATCAACTCTATCGATCGTTTGGACATCAACTCAATCGATCGTTTGGCCAAGTCACGGGGATTGTGGTGAAACCGGGTGTAATTTTGGACGTTTTGTGATTTTTGTGCGAATATTGAGTTGAGGACTTTTTTTTTATGACCATCGGGAATTATGTCTTAATAGCATCCATACATTCAACGGATAACTATAATTATATATAGATTGCGCCTTCGTCACTGAAAGTTTGTAAACTTTAATAATCCTTAAAAAAAACCTTCTCGTTGGCGTAGTTGACTAACGCGCTGGTTTCGTGTTGAGCTAGACTGCCGAGGACTAAGGAGATTGAGGTTCGAATCTCGGTCGGGTGAACTGGGGGTGGTTTTTCCTAGATAGTTTTCCCCACGCTTCCTCCACGCAAATGCGGGTTCACTTCCATTAAATTCAACCTTTACAATTCCTAACCCGTAAGCGTATAGGCCTAACCCAAACGGGTAGTAAAAAATAATCGAAGTAAATGTTCATCATCATCATCATCATCATATCAACCGTTTCCATCCACTGGCTGGGTCTGTTAGAAGCATAAGCCTATCTGACGTATCCTCTCTACTCATCACCTCTTCTCCTCCACCATGACCCACTCTTCGCCTCTCTCCTCCACACTCTTCAGCCATCTGTACCTTAGTCTTCCTCTTGACCTGAAGCCCCCGCTTCGATATCACCATCTTCTTTGTTATCCATTCCTTTCTCCTCCACACTCCTCAGCATTGTCTTCAGCCACCTATATATTAGTCTTCTCTTGGCCTCCTGCCCCCAATCCCCCATTTCATTACAACATCTTTGTTATCCATTCCTTTCTCCTCCACACTCCTCAGCATTGTCTTCAGCCACCTATCTATTATTCTTCTCTTGGCCTCCTGCTTCCTATCCCCCATTTTATTATAACATCTTTGATATCCTCTCCGAATTCATTCTCCTCATATGGCCGAATCACCTTATTCATGACTTCTCTATCCTGTGCTGGTTTCTCCCTAAATATATCTTTCTCCCTCTCATTTCTCATTTAAATAACTAAAATTTGGTTAGTAGAACTGCAGAAATTGCGGCTTAGTCTTTGAATATTTTTAAAATTTGTTATTTGGTCTGGAAATTTAAATTAAAAAATCCACCATTAATATAATCTGGGTAGATATCGTGGCATTCTTGTTGAAATCAATCGCTCTCACGTTCTAAATATATATTCTTCTTAAATACGCGTGAAGTTTATTATAAATCTGGTGATTTTATTTATGCATTTCAAACAAAGAATGTTCCCTAGGGGGATCTTCAACTTTGACCCAGTATTTTATTTTGGGCACGTGCTGGAAAGTATCTGGACCAGTTTCCCCCCCTTTGCGCGTCAGATCAATAACTTCCAGGGTTCACACGCATCTGGAAAGTAGGTGAAGGTCAGGGCGCGAAATACAACCCTAGGGAAATATATTATTTTAAAATTATCTCGCTGTAAAATGTAGGGAGAAAAAAATCCTTGTTTTATTCTAAAAGATTTTAATAAAAACTCAGCAGGCATATAAATAAAATGTATTTTTTTCCTTCAAGCTTGTCAGAAATTAAAAGGGAAGTAAAAAACAAAAAACGCGAGCCGTATCCAGAGATGTTGGCCGACAGCAGACCTAGGTTAATATTTGATCTCTATATAGTGTTCGTTCTATTCTCGGCAGTCGAAAATGTATTAAATTAAATTTATTATCTTATAAAAAAAAAGTCAAGCTGTTAGTTACTGTTTTAAAATTAAAATGAGAACCCACAAGTGGCCAGAAATCTGACTTAGATGTTACTTTAATTAAGTCTTGGGGAGCTAGGTTTGATCCCATATAGGAACTTAAATTATCTACAATGTGTGCGTTCTTCTTGCTTTTTAATTAATATGAAGTATAATTATCACAATATTTCATTTGAAGAAAAAATTTCACAGTTTAGTTGATGAACTCATTATTAGTTATACAGTTAATCGATTAATTATAGAATAGTTTGAGGCTGGAAATAGTATATAAGTATTTTGTATTTTTGATGTTTAAATCTATTAAAATATATGTTCCGAATAAAAGTTTATAAATTAATGAAAACTTATTTCAAATAAATTTAGCAGATTTGAAAGTATTTTTTTATATTACTCACAAGGAAGGATAATAGTTGTCGACCACTCCCTTAACGCGTCGTTAAGCTTAAAGCCAGATATTTTTCTATATTTCCTACTAAGCTTTAGGGAATTAAACAATTTACATAAATGCTTACACAGAAAGGGTTCGATCAACATCTTGCCTCTTTTATTATAAAGGCTGTTTTAAATAATATGGTTTGCAACGTGGTCATTTTTTAAACGACTGTGTCAGTTAATACGTTTCAACAAAAGGATTATTTAGTGGACTAATCTATATGGCCGTTGGGAAGAAATTTACCCAAATTAGCATGGAGATAGGATAATTAAATCCACCCCCAATAGAATCGGCCGAGTTTTTAAACTTGTAACCGTTTATAAAGTCTAGATTCGGAGGTTAGCCCATCCCACATTCTACCTGAACGGCTTGTTTTTCATAAACTGGAAGATTGGTTGACTAGACTAGACTATACTGGACTAGACTAGACTAAAAATCCAACCCTTAACCTCCCCATCAGTGTCAACCCCTTCTATTGTGAGTCTGATGCCTTTGACCACGCATCCATCTGCTCAGCTATCGTCGGAATATTTGTATGATTATCTTATCTATGTATTCCCCCTACTATTTATTAACTATTTACTCTGTTTGATCATTATCACAGTGTTTAAAACCTTTTTAAATAATTAATTTATTTATTTATAATCGACCGATTTATCCACGCACTATTCATAGGGGCTTATATATTTCCCTTATATTACTTATACTATATGCCACTATGTAGGACACCTATTCTAACAATAAATTTAATTGAAATCTATAGTATAAAACTTGGCATAGAAAAGGATTATTAAAAAACACAAACCTTTTGCAGCCAAAGTTAATAACATTTAATTATCTTATTGTTATTGATAATATATACCAAAAGTTAAATCTACAGATCACATGACTTACATATGAACACAAAGTAGACCTAGTAACCCACCTATCCTTAAGATAAATATCTTCTTATAAAAATTGGACTGTAGTTTAACGGTTTTTATGCGAGTAAGGCTACAATTTTCACAACCACAATTTACCTCAGTTGCTTTTTAATTTAATTGATAAGCAATAACTGGCATTAGAAGACCCATTCTAAAAAGAAAGAAACTTTTGAGGTCAAAAGCCCCAATTAGACGGAGAAAATAAAACCCATAATAATCAACCTCTTAAGATAAAAAAAAAGAGAGGGCACGGATAAGTTTCAGTACTAATCGATTATAAATCTTTCATCTTTCGCTGTGCAACATTCAAGAAATTGTACCAAGCTATTTTCAATTAATAATTTTAACATTCTGATTTATATATTTAAAAAAAAGTCATCCACTTGTAACACATAGGTGGGGGGGATTCAATTTTTCGTAATATTTTTACAATGCCATAAGCCGACAAAAGAAAGTAGAGAACCCCCTCAACCCCCAGGGCAGTTCGTGATTTGCGAAAATGAAGCGCCCTCCCTCTTTCCTTCTCGCTATTGTTCCCTTCTTTAAGTGCCCTGGAATAATAATTGTTTCCCTCAAAGAGGAGCCCGGCGGATGGACATTGATAAGTGTTGCTGGGATATCGCTTTACGTTCTTAAAAAGGCGGCCACTGTTTTCATCAGCGGTCTACAGGACTCTGAGGACTTTTAATTTATACAAAGTATTTAAATTACATTATTTATACTACTATCAAGCCACATGGCAGACTAACTCACCGATATTGTTTACCCACGTCCAGATGAGCTAGAAACTTGAAGTTTAGCAAACTTATAGCTTCTAGCCTGTAACCGACGGGAAAATTCCAAAAAATTAGAGAAAATTAATTTTTAACCCCCCCCCCTCCCCAAATCAAAATGTCGGAGAAACTTTAAAGTCGGTTCCGGACCTTTCTTTGGTGGTCTCTTGTGGCTAAACGGTAAGACCTATCAAAAAACGGCTCTGGAATTACATTAGTTTACAACCACTTGCAAAGAAAAATCACGGGGGGTTTGCGGGCTGAGTCCCCAACGAGCAAAGTGAGTTACACTTTAAAAAAATACGAGCTCCACGCTAATGCGGATACACTTCCTTTAAAATTACAACTTTCTCACCCACTTGAGTGGCTGAAGGTCTAAGGTGTCATTATTGTGTTAGACTGGCCTGCTGATGACGCGCGGACCGGGGCTCGAATCTTGGTCAGGTCTACTGATGGTGGTTTTTCCTGAATTTTTCCCACTTTCCTTCCACGCAAATGCGGGTATATTACCTCTAAAATTCTTTACTTTATCATCCCTACCCTATTAGAGTAGTTATCATATATGGGTATAACCTGAACAGATAGACGCTGTGATAAAAATAAATAATAAATCTTGGCTTTCTATATCTCTTTTAAATCAATCTAATTAATGTAAGCGGATAATCCGAATAAGTACTAAGACTTGGAAAGGGGGGGGGGGGGGGNAAAGATGCCGGATGGGTAATGAGACGTGAAACAAAAAATAAAAGTATTTTAGGGCACTACCAAAGGGGTTAAGACATCGATATTATTTCCTTCACGCCCTGTCGGGGATTGAACTTAATATCCTTTAAGACTACTCGTGACCCTGGCGGCCACCAAATTTGACCCCGTTTCGTGATTATTTTTCTCTTTTAACCGTGGGATTCTTTGAGGTCGCTCTTCACGCCATAATTTGTTCACACTGTTTGGCCACCATTTTCACGAAATGTTGTCGACCCAACACGATAAATTACTCAATCATTTGTTAATTTATCGATCCAAACTCGAGATTCAGGAAATAACAAACGAAAAAAAACTGCGCTGACTTTGTCATTTAGTTTATCTTCATTAAAAACGTGAATTTTTCCTAAGGTCTCAAAGTTATTGTGTAACCGCTATTTCTTAATTTTCTTTCGGATACAAACCAAAGTTTAGCTTGAGAAATGGCGTAAAATCTCACAACTATCCCAAAATGTGTTTCACTCACATAACTCGGTGTGTTTATGATTTTTATTTACTGAACCATGGATCCAAACATTTTATTTATCGAGTAAAATTTTTAATATTAGGAATTTATTTGTGAAACTAAGACATAAAATGTTATACTATAATTAATCTTTAGTCAAAATACATAGCTAAATATACCATGTTCAACCAACTTATTTGATCTATCTTGATACATAAGAATCAAATAACCAAAGCTATTATTTATGCATTTTAGTGAGGATTACTCCATCTATATATTATATTCTGGAAATTGAAAAAGGACACCTGGACACGGGAATCAAACCCGGGACCTTTGGCTTAGTTCGCCAATTATCTACCACTTGGCTATCCAGGAATAGTCCCGTGTCTAGGGTCATTCTTCACTCATATTTTAAGGCAGAGTCTATGATGGACGTGCGGAAATCGTCGGCTACAAACGGTAAGAGAATTGGCGTACTAAGCCAAAAGTCCCGGGTTCGATTCCCGTGCCCAGGTGTCATTTTTAGTCTTCAAAATATGATATCTTGATACATGCCTAACAACTTTGCAGCGTTAAAATATTTTTAATTTTATTTATTCTGCTGCGCCTAAAATATATAGGTACTTTATAATGTTTATATTGGCCTGCTCCATTGCAACTATGGTATGGTTTTGGTTGGAAGCACAGTATATATTACTTAAACAATTTTAATACTGTATATTCATACATCAATTTATGTTATCTGCAGCTGTCACTTTTGATAGATATGGCCAATACGTTTATAATAACAAAAATATTATAGTTAAATGCTACCGCAGCGAAGAGAGATTTTTGAATTTTCTAAACTGTCCTTCCAACCAAAGTTAAAGTGTATTAACTTCGTCTTAACCCCCCGTTTAGGTTACACGCTTATGTACTAGTTACGCTAATGGTTTCCGGGATTAGGAAGGCTTTATTTATAGAAAGTGTACCCTCACTTGCCTTAAGGGAAAGTGGAAAACAATTTTGGAGAAACCCGCCTCGGTGGAGTAGTTAGCTAACGCGCTAGTCGTGTTGAGTTCGACTGCCGAGGACGGGGAGATCAAGGTTCGAATCTCGGTTGGGTGAACGGTTTTTTTCTAAATGGTTTTCCACTCTCCCTTCACACAAATGCGGGTTCACTTCCTCTAAAAAAAATCAACCTTCCCAATTCCTAATCCATTAGCGTAATTAGTACTTAAGCGTATAACCTGAACGGGTAGTAAGTAACACGTGGCTAAAAATAAATAGGGTAAGAAAAAAAGGCCTCGATATATCCGACCGGGATTCGAACCCCGATCTACCTGTCGTAAGCAGTCTCGTCTAACGTGAGAGTGACGCCTTGGACTATTCGGCCACCGAAGCGGGTAAGATGTGAATTGCTGCGCCACTCGAGCAGATTTCGTTCTAAATTATTAAATTATGCTCGTTGCGTTTTAACTTGTGTAACTTAATTTCCCTTCTCAAGGTCCTTCTCGGGAGAGCAATGCACTACCGAACCACAAGGTCGCGTCACGTCACGTTTCCTGATCTACAGTGCAAAAAAAACAACATATAGCATCGGATAGTTAGTACAACTGTGTCGTTGTCAGACACGCTAACTGAAGGGTTAGGTGTGAGCTATATATACAATGTATTGCATCGTGTCCTACTAGAATAAAGTTTTACTTTTTTTTAGGGAAGAACCTTATCTGACAAATACAACCGTTACTAGACTTACTTTCACGCATTCGCACGTCAACTCATGTTTAATATCCATTATCAAAAACTATAAACAAACAAAAATAAATAAAATATGGTTAAATTTTCCCCTTTCTTTGAGGGGTATTTTTAAAAGACCCTTCTTTTGAAAATTGGACTGTACCCGTTCCGTTTATCTGCATGTATATATCAATGTGGTAAGGATGAGTAAAGTAGAATTTCAAGGAAGTGTACCCAACATTTTCAGGGAAGCAGAACGCTAAACCATAGAGGAAAAAAAAATTCTCACTACATCCGGATAGGATTTCAAGCCTGACCTACAAAGTCATCGGCAAACCAGAACAACAACAGGGACTTAAGGCCCTTGGCCCTGTTGAGTGCAAGTCTAAAACCTATTTTGTGGGATGGTAGGCGTAAGGGTGAAAGGCGTATCGCCAACAAGAAAAGATGTATTACGGAAACCGTATATGGGGCTATCTACAGGACAGGTCTTGCGGAAAAATCATACGTTTGGGAATATCAGTTTTGTCGAGGAAGAGGGAAATTTTTATGTTGATATTTTCAACACCTCTCCTAAGATAATGTATCAATGTTTATTAGGTGTTACATTTTCTTAATTTCTGTTATATAACCGGTAGTTTTCTATTGAAAAATGTCAAAATTATTGTTATTTGATCATTGTTAAAATTATAGAAGAGGTGTGTGTATAAAAAGTGTAACTTAATCAACGTGCTTCTATTCTTGAACAAACAGTTTCCGAAAAGAAAATTACAAAACCATAACAAAATCTTGAAGATAACCGTTTGTTCCCATGGCTCTGCATTTCCACGCCAAATGAAAAAAAGGGCCAATCGCCTTTAGCCTTTTTTGTCCGCGTGCCCGTAGTTACGGCTCACATTGTATATAAAATAATTTTAGTATTCTTTGTCAAGAGCCGACATAACTTGTAATGTTACTACCAATTTGTAAATAAATCATGGCTGACAAAAACAACTACAACATAAAGTGGTTATTAGCGAACCGCTCGGTTGGATGTATCATGTTCGTTCGGATGAGATGCTGGGATTATATTCTATATATAAAAAAGGTAGCATGCCTCACTATAGGCGATTCGTGTTACCACCGATATCTTGGTCATTCATCAAATAGTGCAAATATATATATCCAGAGAGGGTAAAATCGCGGAAATTATAACAAGTGATTCTTGTAAGCTTTCTACCTCATTTATCGGCCAAGCAATAACTATTATCGCAATAAATTTAATGGTAGCAATATAATGTTGTAATTGAACTAATGGCACGCCTCTAGGCAACTAGCATTATTATTTTAAGTGGTTAATGGAGGATAGATTATTTCAAAGAGTTATAAAGATTTATATATGTGTTTTAGTTTAAATAATTAAATTATAAACACACTATTTTGTTTTTTTACTGCGACTTGGTAACCTTTCGGAATATACATATTAATTACGATAACCTAATAGGAACGAGGAAGTTATATTTATTTAAGAAAATGTACCATCATTTGCATGGAGGTAGTGGAAAAACCTTTAGTAAAAACCTCTTTCAGTATCCTCGATCAGGATTCGAACTCCGATCTCCCCGTCACTGACAATCCAGTATAATGTGAGTGATGCGTTAGCTAGACTATGCGACCACCGATGCGGGTAGGCTATATAAAATACAATTAAAAAATAAAAATTAATTAGTGTCGAATCTCTGCTGTAAATATTTAAAAACCTGGGTTGAATTAACAACGTCTAAAATAAGTAAGCCTTTTTCTAAAGGATCATCCTATACCAAATGTAAAAGAATTATCTCTAGGACTGTGCGTGCTGTCCTAGGGTAAGTTTGTTTGTAAGTCGCGTATTGATTTTAGCATTGTTGAAAAAGTGCTATGTATTATTATTATTATTAGCACCGCGTCTTACTACCCGTTCGGGTTATACGCTCTTACGCTAATGTGTAATGGTAGGGTGATTGTGAGATGAAATGAAGGACCTACAGTTTAACGTGGAATCCGAACCACGGTGGAGGCCTGGCATTCC
>CABFVZ010000011.1:1053537-1065168 GCA_902151445.1 Timema monikensis
CCCCCCCCCCCTCCTCCGACTCCCCCTCAACAATAACACGGGGATAGAATAATGTACCCGCGGACGAAAGGTAAAATGCTGTCAACTAGTTTGTGAATCACGCTCGCACGAACACCCGGAATATGCACATGTGAGTGAAAGGATGCTGGAGAAAGTACCTGCCCGCGTCCATTATCTCGATATTATCTATTTATTTCATCTCGTGGATTGATGGATCGTCTTCACAATGGATGTAAAGGAGCCAAGTCGCTTAGGATCGCGTCCAGTTCGGAATGTTCGAGTTTAAATTATTATTATTATTATTATTATTATTATTATTATTATTATTATTAGCACCGCGTCTTACTACCCGTTCGGGTTATACGCACTTACGCTAATGTGTAATGGTAGGGTGATTGTGAGATGAAATGAAGGACCTACAGTTTAACGTGGAATCCGAACCACGGTGGAGGCCTGGCATTCCTCACATTCACAAGATATCTTGTCAGAGGTGAAGGAAGGGTTTGGTAATCAGATAAATCTTTGCCGGGACCGAGGATTGAACCCCGGCCGCCAGCATAGAAGTCTGACACCTTACCCCTAGACCACCAGGTCACCAACTCGAGTTTAAATCTAAGAGGAAACAGTTTGAACCCCACCTACACACGTTTTTATTATTATTTGTCTTGAGAACTGCGTACTTTAATGCTCGTTTAGATAATCCTCATATCTACTGTTGCGTTGTGGATGGGGAAGGTTGAATTAATAATAAATCTACCCACATTTGCGTGAAGGAAGTGTGTTAAACCATATAGAAAAAAAATATGAAAGCAAAACCACCCTAGGTACACCCGACCGGGATTTGAACCTTGATCTCCCCCGTCATCGGCAGTCTTATCTATTGCGAAAGTGACGCCTTAGACCAGTTGACCATTGAGGTGGGTTCTATAAAATTACGCGCTAGAAAATTAAAAACGTGTAGAATTGTCAAATATAATTTTTTATTAATTTCATCATCCCTGTGGCTGAGTGATATGGGGTTCAGCTAAGGGCTTAGAAGATCCTTGCTCTTTTCCAGTCGACGCCTAAAATAATAATAGTCATTATAATTTGTTCACTACCCTCATCTTTCTATCTATTTAATAAATTCTCTTCTGAGTATACTTTTTTTAATTGAGTTAAATTATTTTGTACCTTAGTGGTATATCTGTTGGAAATATTTTATTTAATGCAATAATAGTCATAATACCCGCCTCAATAGCGTAGTTGGCTGACGTGCTAGTTTAGTGTTGAGCTAGGCTGCCGAGGACGGGGATATTGAGGTTCGAATCTCAGTCGGATGAACTGTGGGTGGTTTTTCCTAAATGGCCTTCCACTCTCTCTCCACGAAAATATGGGTTCACTTCCTCTAAATTCAACCTTCCCAATTCCTAATCCAATAGCGTAATTAGTACTTAAGCATATAACCCCAACGGGTAGTAAGGCACGGTACTAAATTTAAAAAAATAGTCATAATGCTTTATTTATGGATGCCACATTCCAAATTGTAATGTGTAAATTAATTTCTCTATTAAATTTTCACATCTCATCTGACGTTTACTTTCTCATTTAGAGAAAGTATTAACACCTTAGCTATTCTGACCTTGAGATTGATGAATCTAATGCTTTGTGCCCCAGAACCCGTTAAAGTAAGTCTTACAATTATTATTGTATATCCCCAATGACTGTCTATTCTTGGGCCTACAGCCTGAACGGTTGATAGATTTTATTCAAAATTGATTTTTAGATGCTATATGGTCATATCTTCGGAGTTAATTTAATTTATATTCCTGTCCTCAAACTAAGAATAAATTTGATTTTTTTTTTTAAATTACTTTGTTTAAAATGAATATCCTAGGATGTGTTTGGTAGCACTGTATCCGTGTTTTTCGGGTCAATTAAAAAAAAAAGTCTTGATCACTGACTGATTTTTAAAAATCCAAAATTTTATGAGAGTGGTTATAATAATTATATTACAAATTTATAATTGAATAGAGTTTCATACGATTTACAAAATAAGTTTGTTTTTTCTGAGGAAAACTTAAGTGATACTTTTTTTTTTTACTGATAACCCCATTTTTTGAACATTTTTCCCCAAACTAAAATAGATTTAATGAGAAAGTATGTAAGATTGTCGTACAGTTAAAAAAAATTCCCCGACCATTATTAGTTTGTCAAGGTCACGTAATACGAGTGTTTGTCCGGTGGCCAATTTTTTGTATGCGAACGACTATCCTGCGATGAGCATAGGAATAGCAAATCCTAGTGGAAATATGAAATGTTTTACCATGAGCAAACATACCTTCTATACTAGAATGAAGAAGCCTCCCCCAGCTCTTAGAGGCAAGGGTATAAAGAGTTATTAGAATTCAGCCAGCGGCTTTCCGAAAGCGAGAAACCCTTTCCCCTCTCCCCCATTAGATGGGGCTGGAAAGTTATACGTCTTAATACAGTCCAATTTTCATAGGAAGGAACTTATATAGTACTAGCCCCCTTCCCCGTAAAAAAATATTGTAAAGAAGCCTGTAAAACAAAGCTTCACATCATCCATCATGTCAATATAAACTAAAACTTTTTTTTTTACTTATTTAAAAAAAAATACAGTCCTACCATCACTGTACAGCCCCCTCCTTCCTATTTTCATCTCATTCTTCTTTCCTCACCCCTACCCCCTCGACCCCTTCACCAACCCCACTTTCCCTTCAACAACTTTTTTTTAACGACTATATAATAAACTATCAAAATTTTTATGAGGAATAAATTCAATTTTCAAAACAAAATATAGCTTATGTTACTCGCTGATAATCTAGATTTATATTGGTGAAAGAATTTTTAAAATCGGTCCATTAGTTTTTGTGTTTATCCATTACAAACAAAAAATCAAATCTTTCCTCTTTATAATATTAGTATAGAAGTATAGATTATCAGTAAAATTTTATAGGTATCTATCAAAAGTTACATTTACATATCACATGACTTGACGTATGAAAGTAGATCTAGTAACTTATGTCGGATATTCTATAAAAATTAGACTGTAGGCCTACTTGTCCTGGTTATTCACATAGTGTAGGGATTACCAAGTTACTATATTAGAGGAAATATATCCACATTTGCTTCGCTAGGATGAAAAACTATTTAGGGGGAGGGGGGTGACACCTTTAGTACACCTGGAAAGAATTCTAATCTACCTTTTGTACCTGTCATCGTCAAGCTAGACAAGTCAAGATTAAGCATTTGTCCGTCTGCCCTCTGGTTTTAGTAAACATATAAGAAGCCTATTACTTTGGAATGTTACATACATTATCTTATAATATTAAAAAATTCCTCCTTCTGTACTGGCCTAATTAATGTCCATATGGGCATATATATATATGTATATATATGTATGTATATATATATGTATGTATATATATATGTATGTATATATATGTATGTATATATATGTATGTATATATATGTATGTATATATATGTATGTATATATATGTATGTATATATATAAATACATTTGTTTTTAATTTCTATTGTTTCTAAGAAACATTTTAATTTAAAAAATGTGTCTAGAAAAACCGAATAGGATAGTAATAACTTGGTAGTAAGAACATTATCTTACAGTTAAAATAGTTACTAAAACTATTTTAATAAATTCATTCGAGTCATGTGATTTATAATTGTAGGTCGCAACAGTTGGTAAATAAATAGATAAAGTCAATACAGTGAAGTAGGCCCACAGTGACCAAAACCGGTATGAACATGGAAACCGTTTGGATAAAATTAATTCGATTCGATTTTATTTATGATTTAAATGTAGATCACCTAAAATATTACTTAATGCAGTCTCAAAAATGAAAGTTTTTTAACTTCACATCCCCCCCCCCTCTTATCATGTACAAAGATTTTACCGACTGGAAATAATTCTTTCCACTACAACCATGATCGAATTACAAAAGTTAAGGCTGGCACACATTTAAGTTCATATCACATAGTATCGGCTTGGTTCATTTCTTTTATGTAGACGCAAACTTGTTCGTGGCTGAGCGAATCAGCCTATTTTATAGTATTTTATATTTAAAATAACAAAAACTCAGGTTCTGAATATTTTCGAACCTATGCGGAGCGATACGAGCCGATGTGATACGCCGTAATGTGCACCTACCTTTAGTGAATTAAGTTGTTTACAAACGCACGATCACGCGTGACGTGTGCCTTGGAGATCCGATAGTCGGGTCGTGCCACCTTTCACATAACGCCCTCTGTAGCAAAGGTCAATCACCCCTTCCCCTCTCCTTTTTGAAAGTGAATATTTTCTTTATCACAATGCTGCTTGTGTGCATAGTATTTTTTTATTTTAGATAATTTACATACACTTTCTAAATAGGGTTATATCAAGACACGGTTTTAAAAAAGTATCTTAACCAAGGGAGACCTACCTAATACTTAAAACCTAATTAAAGCGCCACAAAATTTTAAATGTTTTGGTAACCAATCAAACTTATTTACAAATATTGAATCATACTGTCCAAAACATGGTGTATTTTTTTTACTAAATCATTTTATAAACGTATCTTATCATACGTTTGTGCAAGTTTTTTCCCTCCGATTCCACACAAATTAATTTAAAGGTACCGGAGGAAAAGGAGGAAATACACATTCCAGGATGACTTATATATTTCAGACTCCATAAAGACTACAGCATTTTTTTTAATTATTGAAAATACAGGGTGTTCCGATTTACATACACATACACACATACACACACACACAAATTAAAATTAAAACTTTGAGGTTTATCATTGTTAATTATAATATTGATTAAAGTAATTCCAATTAAAAAGATTGATGATCAGATTTAGATTTAGAGCTTCATCTTAATAGTTAAATTATATTAATTCTTCTACTTAAATAGTATTAAAAAATATTTTTCATTATAAAGATATTTTTTCATAAATAATTTTTTTAAAAGAAGATTAACTTCACTTGGATATCTTACACGCTCTAATTAATTAAGCTATTCAATATAAGTTGTATGTACAAGATCTACGGATGGGTGTCCTACATTAATTTATCCAGCATCCGTTTCTGTGGTCAAACGGTCTAAATCGCTCATGTTAGACTGACCTGCTTATGACTGGTAAATAGGGGTTCGAATCCTGGTTGGGTCTACCGAGAGTGGTTTTTACTAAAAGTGTTTCCCACTCTCCTTCCACGCAAATGCGGGAAGATTACGTCTAAAATACTCCCGCCCGAATCCCTACCTCATTTCGATTAATTATATGCGTATAGCCTGAACAGGTAGTAAGATAACACATGTATATATATTTTTCTACGCACACCGGATTCCCTCCGCTGCACCGCGTGCACGTGCAATCCTAGTTCTCTCATCCAAGAGCAGTTAACGCAATTATGTCAGACGTTATCGCATCTTTATTATGAAAAGAAGTTGAAAAAACAAGAGAGAGAGAGATATCCTTGAAAAGTCTACGTTTCTAGATATTATGTAACACTAGCTAAACTAAAGGTAAATTCGCAACTTTGTAAGCGTAAATATAATTCAGAAACCATGTTCGTTCATCACTACCCGTTCGGCTTATACGCGTAGTTTTTCTTCCTCGGATATGTTAAGTAGTTAACTTTAGACAATAATGATCTGCAGTAGTCTCATGGCTTCTTTGGTGCTGACTGACAGCTCACAGCTGACTTCTGACAGTCAACATTTAGGTATATACCTAAATTTTGACCGTCAGAAAGTGACAGCTGCTAAACACATGTTTTTGCAGATCATATGGTTCGGTGTAGGGATACAGACTTTGGTCTGGTAGCTTTTCAAAACTTTTAGCTGTCAGTTGTCAGCTGTCAGTCAGCACCAAAGAAGCCATGGGGCTACTGTAGGTATGAACACACAAATGTAATTCCACCAGTGTGTTGAAAGTAGGAATCGTAGGGATGTTTACTGCAACATCAAATCCACCAGGCTGAATATCTCTGATCTGCCGGCGATGCAGTGCAACCCACGTTTAACTATCTCCGTCGAATCCTTGACGCAGTTTTATGCGCACCGGTATGAGTGGTTCTGAGTAACACGCTTGCAAATTGTCAGTTAATTACTGTGAGGAGAGGGAATATTAATATTAAACAAACCCGTCTCGGTGGCCGCTTGGTCTAAGGCGCTACTCTCGCAGTAGACTAGATGGCCGATGACTGGGAGATCGCGGTTCAAATCCCTGTCCGGGGGGTGCTGAGGGTAGTTTTTCCAAAATAATTTTACCATTTCTCCTTCCACGCACACTTTCTATAAATATAACCTTCCTCGTCCCTAAAATCACTGGTGTATTTAGCACGTAAGTGTGTATCCCAAACAGGTAATGAGACGTTGTGCTAAGAAATAGCTGTATAAATTATACAAATAATAATAAAAAAGTATTTGACTATTTTTGTTTACTGTACAGCGTCAAACGTGACTGGCAGGTTGAACAATACTCGAGAGCTTTTATTGGAGTCAAACCTCTCACGAAGCGCTACGTTAGTAGTGCGTAACCTACTCCCAAGGCTGATTGTTTTGAACCTTGTTCCTTTTATATTAATATATATATATATATATATATANATTTTATCATAATTATAGTTTGGAACACATGAAAATACATTATTTACAATGAAAAACACTTTTCAGGTGTATACTTTGTTTACCCTGCAAGGCAGCAGTCTTACCTTTGTGGACTACAATATGGACCTGTCTTATAAGCTAATCTACAGTAGATCCATGGCTTCTTTGGTGCTGACAGCTGACTTCTGACGGCTTTGAAACGTTACCAGACCAACTTATGTATCCCTACGCCGAGCCATATGATCTGCAATAACATGTGTTTAGCAGTTGTCACTTTTGACAATCAACATTTAGATATATACCTAAATGTTGACTGTTAGAAGTCAGCTGTGAGCTGTCAGTCAGCACCAAAGAAGCCACGGGGCTACTGTATTTCGGAATAATTTAAGTTAAGCTTGCTATTTTACGAGATAAACGAAGGATACGTTTTGACAAGGGTACTTTTACAACATCGTAAATCTATTTGTTGATAAGAGTCAAATTTTAAAAAATCAGCTATATTCAAAAGATTAATTATATTATTAGGTGATCTGTTTTATGACAGGTCCATTCACATTCGTCAGTGAAGTTAGACCGCCAATGCGCCCTGTCCTCTGCCACCTCCTTCAGCTCCCAGGATTGTATTCTTCTTTCCTTAAAGTCATCAAATATTTGAATCCTCCTTCCTAAGCTCCTCTTTCCTCAACCATGTCTTTTATGACTACGTGCAGAAGACGGATTTGTCCGATCCAGTTTGCTTTGTACAGAGTTTTCACATCCAAACTAGTTCTCTTCTCACCCACTCTTCTTAGGACTTCATTTGTCACCCTGTCTATCCACCTGATCTTGCTCTCAAAAAAGAGTCTATAGGGATATTTATCACTTAAAAAACACTACTCAAATACCCAGCAAGAACAAAATCGTTAGAGCCATATTGGAAAAATTTACAATTTTAATAAATAAGTCATCTTTAAACTACCCATATTCTTAGGGCTATAATAAAAATACCGATTTGGAATCTAGATATGACCTAATAGCCTAGATTCTAAACATAAAGTATGAACGAAACTAAATTCTAAAACATAATCATTTCAACTTTACAATGATTATTAAATTTGATTGTTTAAAAAAAATGGTGTTATTGATCTCATTCCAACTTTTCTTATTAAAACTCTTATTATTATTATTATTATTATTATTATTATTATTATAAGCACTGCGTCTTACTACCCGTTTGGGTTATACGCTTAAGTACTAATTATGCCAATGGGCTAGGCATTTTGGAAAGGTTGAATATAGAGGAAGTAAACCCGCATTTGCGTGGAGGGAGAGCGGGAAACCATCTAGGGAAAACCACCCCCAGTTCACCCGACCGAGATTCGAACCTTGATCTCGCCGTCCTCGACAGTCTAGTTCAACACGAAACTAGCGTGTTAGCTAGATAACTACGCAACCGAGACGAGTCATTAATTGAAACTCTGCCCGCATTGCTATGTGGCGCCTGCTTCCAGTTATATTACCAACCGGTGCTAGTCTTATCCTTGGGGTTAAAATGGGCTCTTATTATGGGAATTTCGGGGACTTGAGGAAAGGTCAATGATTTCTCCAGTTTTCGTAGAAAACCCCCTTTTGTGACCAAAACAAATAGAATATTGCTCCAGTAGAAACACAGAGTTTAATTGTCTACACACATACCTCTTAAATATATGTTATGAGAATAACGTCATCAGATAAGATTTTTTTAAATGAACAGAAAAAAAAATTGTAACTAAACCCCTAGATACCCTTGACAGATAATCGACAACTGTTGATATCATCGTGTGAAGAAAATTTAACTCTACGTTTCTACTGGAGAAATATTATATTCATTTTGGCCAAAACATATTTTTTTTTACATAAAAACTCCAAAAACACTGCCCCTTTCTCGCGTTTTCTACACTCCTGCCTTAAAATGGTGATGGAAGGGAACAGTATTTTTGAACTCATTATAACAAAACCTTTTTGGCCAAAATAAATAAATTATTGCTTCAGTAGATACATTTAGTTTAATTTTATACAAATTATTATCATATAAACCGTTCTTGAATATTTTAAATGAAAGGAAAAATGTCTGGTCAAACTCTGCGAAGCTTGTGATATATATTTATAAAATGCGTTTTTATCATTACGTCTAATTGACTGTTCAGGTTTTAAGCATAACTCTGATGGGGTAGGGATGAGGAAGTAATACTTTTAGAGGTTATCTAACCACATTTGCACGGAAGGAGAGTGGGAAACCATTTAGGAAAAACCACCCTCAGTAGACCCGACCGGTATTTGAACCTCTATCTCCCAGTCATCAGCAAGTTAGTCTTAAGATGAGAGTGACGCCTTTGGTCATTCGGTCACTGGAGTGGATGTGACAGATATAAAATCCCTAATTGTCACTTTTACCATTTCTAGACAATTAAACCAAAAGTATTTACTGAAGCAATATTTTATTTGTTTGTTCCAAAAACGTTTTTTTAGGTACTGTTTTTAACTCGCGCTCATTTCCGTCCAACCCCACGTCCTCTTGTCTACTATCTATGCCCCATGTGACCCAAGTTCTATAAATATTTCGACTTCCGTCAGTCCATCCCTTCGACAACATATGGTCAAGTCTTCGGCCTGCAACAACAGCTGCGCGGCGTTGGTTGATGTCATCGGCGTGTTGTGGAAAGTTGTGCGGGGGTTTCGCGAGATGACAGTTGAGGGGCTCGTTCGTTGATTGGCGGAAAGGTTTGAAAACTTGAAAAACCACCTCGCGAGCCCGCCTTGTAGTGTTTTCACGAGTGCGTTACCCCGACCTGTGACGTCACCTCGAGTACTCTTTTTGCACGTCCGGTAACCGTCGTTTGAAGTGATTAAGAAAAAAAGGCTTGGCCTCTATTCTTTTACTAAACAAGACCTTATCTATTATCCTTTTGATTCTGATTGCTTTTATATTTGGAAGAAGTTGAGCATGTGCTTTTGTCGGGTTTCATTCGTAGTAAAAGGTAGGTTGACACATTTACCCGCTATTTTATTTGGTGATTTTAAATTTGCTCACAATTGGTTTTATAATTTTAAAAAAGGTTTTTTTTATTCAGTAACATTGTCTCTTTGTGCGGATAGTAAGAAGTCTATAGGGACCATTGTTCTATTAAAGGTGAAGCCTATTTGTGCTACTACCCAGACACTCGATTTGTAGTTATTAGTGTTAATATTACGCCTAAATATTTATAATTATATTAATAAATATATGTGTTTACATTACATTTTTTTATTATATCAATTACATATATAAGAACGTAACCTCCTTAGGGGGCCACATTGTCTAAGGCATCACTCTTGCAGTGGACTAGACTACTAATGATGAGATTGAGGTTCGAATCTCGGTTGGGTTTTGGTTATTGTGGGTGGCTTTTTCTAATTGGTTTCTACTCTTCCTCCTCGCAAATACGGGTATATTTTCTCTAAATATAAGCTTATTCATCCATAAAACCATTAATATTTTCCTTTAAATTGATGTTTTTGTTGAAGCCGTAGCCAAAAACTTTTTTTTTTATTAAAGTGGAATTTATCAAGTCAAGCTAAATTTTTAGATAGGATTTTGATGTAGTCCTGTGTTTAGAAACCGCGCATAAGTAAATAACTCTGCCATAACAACTTTTCATAAGCTTTTTAAAAAAAATGAGAAAAAAAATATTCTTAAATAAAAAAAAACTAGAGAGTATATTTTAAATACTAATCTAATTTTACTATGTGCTATTATGTAAACTTTGCTAACCGTACCTTTTGACCTTTTTTTTCCAGTTGGCAAACGATTTAAATTTACTTCACTTTATTAAGTGATAAAACACATCTGTAATCCGGATACATGCATAACTGTTTTTTTATAGAACATTTAAAGCTAAGTTTATTCCTACGAACTATATTTAACATATTCGTTTTAACATTTAATTGGAGTATTTAACATTAACTTTATAAACACATGGCTTACTTTATAATTACGCATGCATGTACAGTCTAGTTTTCATAGAAATACCCTTTTCTTAAATACTTTTTTTTGCTGCCAAAATTGCTAATCTTTAACTATATTATTAGGGTTATTTTATAGCTATTAATAAAGTATATCAAATATGACAGAAGCAGATCACATGACCAGACGACGTATGGTTACGTGAAAGTAGATATAGTAACTTTTATGGCTGTTAGATAAGGGCCTTCTTATAAAAATTGGTCTGTAGCTTGTCCCAATACAAAGAGAGAATTTATTGAAAAGAAAAATTACATCTTGATATCATCCGAATAGTTTATCGTGCAATATAAATACTGTAATATGTTTAAAGAAACCTCTATGTAGTTACGGTCTTTTTTACTTGTCACTTTTAAATGTTGCAGTCTCTTATATTGACCGTTAACATGACGAAGTCGCTGTTAAGTGTTAAATAAATCGCCCGCACTTTCTCACTATTGACCTTGTCCTTGACTAAACATTCGTTGCACAAGACTGAACATTTCCACTCGGCGCATCACTAGTAGCCGGCAACCAATCAGAGGCTCGCTTCTTATTCAAATACTGTCGCAACCACCAATAGTAAGGTAGCAGTCTGCTCTGGTCGTATGTGGTCATAGCTTTGATTACGTCGATTATAATTTTAGTCCCATGACTAATTGTTAACATGTTTTTTTTTAAACACACGTTAATCAAATTAGATCTTTTTTGAATTTAGTTGTTTTTTCAAGTCTTGATCTTATTAATGAGGAAGCTCTACATCAATATGTACTTTACGGTTTCCAATTAATAGACAAGGCAGTGAGCAAATATCATAAGAGTTTGGTAGGAAGAGAATTTTAGAAAAAGACAAAGCTATCTTTTTGCAGGGATGGAAGGGAGCGCGTGAAAAGACCAGTGTTTTTTTGCAGTTCTTTTGTAGACACATTTTTTTGGCAAATAAAGTTAAATCATTTTTTTTTTCGTAAAAATATAAACTTTTTTTGTAAAAATATATATATATATTTTCGTAA
>CABFVZ010000011.1:1065430-1082057 GCA_902151445.1 Timema monikensis
AAAATTATATATATTTTTTTCCGTAAAACTATATTTATATATTTTTTTTCGTAAAAATATATATATTTATTTTTTTCGTAAAAATATTTTTTTCTCGTAAAAAAAATATATATATATGTATATATATACTTATCCAGTAGAAAGATAGTTTAATTTTCTTCACATACTGATATCAATAGTTTCTGAATATATCTCAAGAGCATGGCGGCCTTATCTAACAAACTTTTTAAATTGTGATAAAAGTTGTCATTAAATTCCAGAAGATCTTTGACAGATATTCAAAATAATTTTAGGTCAATATGTGGATAAAATTAAATTCTATGTTTGTACTGGAGCAATATTTTATTCATTTTGGCAACAAAAAAAAGCCATAAAAATTGCAAAAACACTGACTTTTCTCTCGCGTCCCCTTCCGTCCCACCTTAAGACTGGTTAATAACTGGGAGATCGGGGTTGGAATTCCGGCCGGGTCTTCTGAGAGTGGTTTTTACTAAATAGATTCTCCCTCTCCTTCTACGCAAACGGGTGTGGATAACCTCTATTTAAAAGGCTTTTTTCCTCACCCCTACCCAATAGGAGTTATTATCATAGATGTGTGTAACCTGAACGGGTAGTAAGACGCGCTGATAAAAAAAATATCTTTTTGCAACATTTTACTTTATTACTACCCGCAAGGTGGCTACATGGTAAAACTCTCGCAATGTACTGGATTGCCGATGACCTGGGGGATTGGGTTTCATATCCCGGTTGGGTCTAGCAGGGTGGTTTTTTCCCCCCTAAATTGTTTCTCACTTTACTTCCTCGTGAATTCTGGTACATTTCCTCTAAATTAAGCCTTCAACCCCTAACCCCTGTGGATAACCCAAATGAGTATTGATAATCATCACATGACTTAAAGTATAAGTTTATGTAAAAAAGTTTTACCAACTTTTTTTAGCTGTCAATATAGTTTCTTCCTATCTAAATCGGTTTGGAATTGAACCCTTGTCTGTTCAATGGAGATTATCAATTTACAAATAAGCCTGGAAGATTCTCGTTGAGTAAACTAATATGTACTAAAGAAGTGACTTAGGGGTCATCTATAAACCACGCAACGCTGTTATGAGTGGGGGAGGGGAGGGGGGGGGGAAGATATATAATGTATATGTGACCGTCCAAAACTGATTTTCAGGACAAACTAGATCGGACTAGTCAAAATTGATACATCCTGCCACTTGTAAGATAAACCGATATATCCTGATGTTTCTACGCAATACTAGTTTTCATTCTTCTTAACCCAGACGACGAATCGACCTTGGACAGGGGTGTTTAATCATTCACAGTCGCCGCGAAAATGTTGTCACAAAACCCAACCTAATCTAACCCTGGTTTGGCCTAATAAAATTGAAGGCTACACTAATTTATCCTATGAGCTAGGCCAAAATTTCAGGATTAATGAATTTAGGCCAGGCTAAACTATTACATCCTGAGGCTCTTAGATGTATCAATTCGGCCTAGTCCAGTTTTGTTTGTTCTGGAATCGGGTTTTAACGGTAACACAAACATATGAAGGAGGGTGGGTATATCATTGTTACGTAACACGGATATTATACTTAAATTCTAATGTTGGAAAAAAAACAACCATTGCTTATATTTTTACCATTAGTAAACACAGGTAACTTCCGATTCTCAACTGTATTGAATCTGTGTCCTACGAAATAATGACATACTCTTGATGTGGAAAGTTACTTAACACAGGCTGTGGAGGTGGGAGGGGTTAAGCAAATCCCTACTTGGTGCTACATGGGGGGAGGGGGGGGGGGCTAAAAAAATGAAAGAAAAAGGCTTTACGGGTTTTATGGATGACGCATTATCAGAATGTTCCGGGCTATCTCTGGAGCTGATCCTATTACCATATTGGTGTTATGAGGCTACATTACCTTTGTTCCCAGGTGTAAGAGCGACAATGGATGTCTTGTTTAGTGGGGGGGGGTCGTGATAATGATGGGTATCGCGTGTTTGACTGGTTGTGGTGCTACCTGCCACCCTTTACAAGGTCGGCCGGCAGTTATGTTGTGCTTTTGTTACGTAGAACAAGAGTTATTGAGAGATTACATCGACAGAGATGAGGAAATCAACAAGAAATGCATCACAATTTGCTGAGAGAAAAACCAAAATGGTTGGTTGCAAGGAAAATGTTGAAGGACTTTTCTTTTAACGTGCATTTAATGATTCAACTGATTACGTCGGGTGACCTGGTGGTCTAGGGGTAAGGTGTCACACTTCTGTGCTGGCGGCCGAGGTTCAATACTCGGTCCCGGCAGAGATTTATCTGATTTTCAAACCCTTCCTTCACCTCTGACAAGACATCTTGTGAATGTGTGGAATGCCAGGACTCGGATTCCACGCTAAACTGTAGCGTAGGTGCGTATAAACCGAACGGGTAGTAAGACGCGGTGCTAATAATAATAATAATAATATTATTATTACCGCGTCTTACTACCCGTTCGGGTTATACGCACTTACGCTAATGTGTAATGGTAGGGTGATTGTGAGATGAAATGGAGGACCTACAGTTTAACGTGGGATCCGAACCACGGTGGAGGCCTGGCATTACACACATTCATAAGTTGTGATTAATACACGTCTTGACAGAGGTGAAGGAAGGGTTTGGTAATCAGATACATTTGTGCCGGGACTGAGGATTGAACCCCAGACCCCAGCACAGAAGTCTGACACCTTACCCTTAGACCGCTAGGTAACCTCAAAGACAAACTAAAGTGTCTGTGGTTCTAAACCAATTTAGAAAATTTAAAATGCATTATGGCCATAAGCCTTGTTAATAACTGGTTTTACTTTATCATATGAAGAAAGTATTGTAATTGTTAAAGTTCTCGGAC
Organism: Timema monikensis; assembly: GCA_902151445.1. Lineage (NCBI taxonomy): Eukaryota > Metazoa > Arthropoda > Insecta > Phasmatodea > Timematidae > Timema > Timema monikensis. The sequence goes on from CABFVZ010000011.1 coordinate 1,068,310, forward strand.
CTAAGTTGATGTTAGATATTAACCCCTGAAATCTAAATAGTGGATTTAACAAAAAAAAAAGTCCTTCTGGTAGTATGTCAGATGTTATATTAGCATTTAAAGGTTAAATTGAGATATTTTTTTTAATTGAAAATTTTTAATGTTCCAAAAATAGCTCTAATTATTTTATTTATAATTAATATCTGGGGAGTGTTTTACATGACATATAACATTATATGTTTTTTTGATAAAAATTAATTTCAGGGTAGCTTTCAGCTTTTGTTGCACACTTTAATATATTAGATGAGAAAAAATGTATGATTGTGTCATAGCATTTTTTAAAAATTATAATATATAGTAGTATTTTTTAAAAAAAGTGTTAATGTCTCAATTTTAAACTGAACTGAACACCCTTCATACAACCGCATCCCTTCTCTGAAGAGAGATCAAGGGTTGTGAGGAAACTAATTTAGGTCTGGTCTCTCTTCTTCCGAGCGTCATTAAGAGCGACGGAAGGCGTCTTTTTTTTCTCCCTTACGACGACGCTTTTCACGTCGCTGACTGTTAGCTCTAATCTCTAACTATTACCTCTCGCTCATAATTTCTGGTTATTACGCAGAGTCCAACATAAGGTAAGTGCTCGAGAGATTGGCTTTAGTGGCGAGCGCTTATATTCACCGGTGGTCACATGGTTTATGTCGTTGGACTGGAATTCTTGATTCTAACCTTTGTTGGGGTGGGGGTGGGAGGATGGTCTTTCACTATATTTGTGACCTCGGTTTACAATATGTGGTTTATAACCGTGGTTTTTTGTGCATGTGTTTCCACATGTGTTTTTTTCCACACGTGTTTGTTTCCACACGTGGTTTATTCACATGGGATTTTTTTCCATATATGGTTTATCTACACACTTTTTTTTATGTGATCTACCCACACGTGATTTTCCATTGTATCTTACGCTGATGTGAACGAATTTTCTCCAAGCTGTCCCTTCAATCCCTATTCCTAAATATAGGTCGATAATAACTTTGTGTTAAACTCTCTATTAATTAACCAAAGTTGTCGACGCAACAATCGGACAATCGTCTAAAGTTAACGCTACAACGATCTTGCCAACAGGCGAAGGCTTATAATATGACTTATTGAGCAAGGTTGGTTAGTATGTACGGCTCAACCTAGTTAGGAAGAAGCTTTTTTTGACAGCTTTAAAAGTTGCTCAAACAGTTTTATGTACGTAGGCTCCGTATGTCTGTAAAGATAACAGTCCTACCTTTACTTATTATAGTATGACCCTATCTTATAAACTATACCATAGTGCAATCCGTAAAGGTAAACTTGAGTGTACCTTTTGTTTACCCTGTAAGGTAGCAGGCTTACCTTGAAGGGTTCCACTATGGTCTAGCGTATAAGATAGGACTATAATATAATAAAGGGGTCGGCAACGTTTTTGATATAACAATTCTTATGGGCTAAAAAAAATCTGGAGGGGTTGATTTGGAAAAAAAAAAAAAAAAGTTTTACTTTATATAAGTTTTTTTGTCTATTTTTATGAACACAATAATGGTTTAATTGCTAAATCTTTAGCGTATCAGATAAAATCAGCTAATAGACCGTAGTTTTACGACCGCTGGACTGTAATACGTCAATAAATAATGTAAATATCGTAAATAAGGTCTAATTTTTTATATAAAAATATTCTAATGACAATCATTTCAATTTGTTTCAAACCCCCGAATTGTTAGTAAAGATAACACACACAGTATTCCGCCTAACCCCCTCCCCCCATCTTATCCTACCTCCTCCAGCTCAAAAGTGGTAGACATACCCTTAATTAGTCCACAACTTACAAACTAACAGCCTATTGTTAATGGTTGCTTGGATAGTAACCAAACTATTTTGGAAGATTCCCTATAATGTAATATTTAACAACAAAAAATTAATTAAACGGTACTAAGATAAAATAGAAGTCACATCACACACAAATAGGGGTTTGTTTGTAAGGACTTTAATTTTATGTAGCGTTAAATATGGTAGACATGAATAAACAAAGAATATAAATGACACATAACAACAAACACCAGCCCTGATGGGGCTCTCGAATGTCAACTAACCTAGAAACAAAAAACACGCTTATAATGGAAGTCTTTGTCGCCCTGGCGGGCTGATTATTGTGGTCCAGTGTCTTAGAAGCGGGAAAAGTTATCAAAAACCCGCCCAATCGCTGGTAAGAGGTCAACAGAGACCTTATATATATACAATAGTACATTTAGGGAGAAAGACAAGGTGGAAAACATTGAAGGATGGGTGACCGGACGTGGATGGGGCATGTATGAAGTGAAGCGGGAGATGAATGGTAATTGAGAGTGAGATGGGGCATCGGGAGGATGAACAGATCAAGAGACTGGGAAACTAGACAGGGGCACCACGGCCCTCTGGTGGAGGACCGCCAAGGACAACACACATTGAATTTTAAACAAAACACTCACGAGGACGACATCATAACCCAAGCTAGGTCATCTGGGAAAGGGCTGATTTGTTGTTTGAGTACCGAGTCATTGTCATGACTCTTAACCTTGCGAATGAACTAATTAACCTGATGAAATGGAACAGATGAAATGAACCTGCAGAATACTACAGGTGGTTGTCATCACACACGTTTCCCAGGACAAAAACTTGTATACCTCAAACCTCACACCCAGTAAATAACGATATTAAAAAAACAACTACAGAGACCTCTTTTAAACCACAACCTCAAGTACATTAGAAAGGTCTCACGATTGTCAAACAGATGGCAGCACTAACTAAAATTGAGTTAAAATCGGACTTTCCCATTTCCCCCCTTTAATTGTAAAGTCATAACAATGAAATATTAAATAATAGTGGGCTAAACAGCCCTCATTAGGTATTTCACATTCAATCCTAATTTATCTTTCAAACATTTTATTTTATTTTATTTTCTATGGACATGCCTTTATATAATATACTTTCGAAACGTGAGCAATTTTCTCCAGTGCTTCTTTGTGGTCGAATATAAGTTTATGTGTAAGCGACATGTAATGAGCTAGACGCCCATCTCGGGCGGACACAAAATAGCTACGTCACATCGATTTACGATCCTTTTGAGTGCGCCGTCCAGCTCGGAACACGAGTTGTTTTTTTTTTTACTCGCGCGATTAAGGTTGTAAATTTTCCGTCGGTATTAGTTCACTGTGTAGAGGGACATGTTTTTGAACTGTGTCGTTTCACCGATGAGCTATTTAATAAGTTCTTGCCCAAAATATAAGCTAATTTTCATAAGAAGGGCCTGTTAGAAAATACATATTTTTTACGGTTGACAAAAATACAATATTTTACTGTATAACTTTATTTATAGGTGTTTATAATATATATAAAAAGTGACAGATGTAGATACCATGATTTGACGTATGAACACCTGAATTTAGTTATAGTAACTTTTATAGTTGCCAAATAAGGATTCTTATATGAAAATTAGACTGTAGTTGTGTTAATCTTTTGTGAATGGTTTTACTTTAAAGCGGTAATGTCACAATGGTCCTCGCTCCGTATCAACTTATTTTTTTTATCTATCTTTTGTGAATGAGTGTGCTCTGAATCGGTTTTTGCTTCATTCCAATCTATCTAGTGCGAATGGAAGTACTCAAACCAGGTTCAATCCCAACCGATTACAAATCCCTTCTTTACTCACTCTTGTGAGACTAAACTTTGAAACACTATGTCCTAATATTCTACGAAAAAAGTTTTTACACCGAAGTTAGTGTTCAAGCATTCTTCTCGCCCGGTATAATAACTACTCTTAACCGAAATAAAAAAAAACAATCCACTTTACTCTTGGAGAATCAGCGTAACATCTGCGCTTTAGTAAGTTTTTTTTTTTTTTGAAAGAGCGAGAGTTAGTAATATTAGTATATTCCACAATCACGCGCGGTGTATAAAGTCCTTCAAATGTTATGTTTTCTATTAAATCCGATAAGTTGTTGAGGTATCAATTTTGGCCCACACCTGGTGATCGGGGCTGTAAATTAAAAGCAAGCTGTACATTTTAATGGAAACTATGACAAATACACGTAACTTTAATAGACTTAATAATTAATTTAAATCGAAAATATTATTCAAAGGTGGGTTTTACTGCCAGTAGTTAGTTTATTTATTTGTGATGTTTAAACATATATATTTCTGTCAATGTTAAATTATTTATGATAAAATATGCAACAGCAATTTAGTTTGCCATTAAAATTGTGGGGGTGCATGTAAAGTCGAATCTCAGAACTATTTAGGTTTAGTAACTAACATCACAATTTTAATAAATCTTTGCGGATTAATTAAAAATAATTCAATACCAACAAAATTTTAAAATAGAAACTAACAATCAAGTGGTCGCTTGTTGTATTCTCATTTCTGTCTTGGAGATGGGTGAATAAATATAATTACGGTGACGAGCAAGTCTGGTACAGGAGCCTAAATGAGAATAGTCCCTTTAAAAATTGGTGTGGTTACGTGGACTAAGGTGTTAGTTTCATCTTGTATAATTTATCGGGCTGGGCATGTATGAATTCTAACATTTTTACTCTTCGGCTTTAGTGGAAATATTCAGATAGTGATTAATTAATTAAAATACTTTTGCGTCTACAATTTTATATTTGATATGTCTTAATAGTGCCATGAGTTGTCCTAATTAAAAAAAATGTGATCTTACTTTTGTTTCATGCGGACCCAAATTACAGCAAAACATAATTGTAAGTCAAATTTTCTGATGTATTGCCTTTTAATATTAATATTTAATTACAAATTAAATTGACCTTTCAGAAGTTTTTTAAGTAGTGTTATCTATAAATAAACATACTTGTATTTTAAAGCAAATAAAAGTTCAATTTAAATACAAAACTGAGCTTTATAATAACATATTTATTCCATAAAACTTTTATGATATATTTCAACGTGATTTATAATCATTAAATAATAATAGTGATTTTATAATCATTATTATATAATAATGATGTGCTCTTCCAGTTTTTTAAATCACTTGCATATAAGTTGTTGAATTAAATGTAAAAATGAAGATCTTTTTTTAATATTCGCGTCCTCAAGAGAAATCTGTGCTCACTCTGAGGTATATAATATTATGATGTATTATATAGCTAATATATTATAACTGCTAATTACATTATAAACTTACTTAATAAATATAATAGCTCGGCTATTTAATCCATCACGATGGGCGCATTCTTACGGTTGTAATAGTACATTTGGCAGCGTAAAGCCCTCCCGAGTCTAAGGTGGCTGCGATATCAATCGATTACTCAAATGTAGCTGATGATTTTCGCACGTCCATCACAGACTCTGCCTTAAAATAAGGGAAAAATGACCTTAGGTACGAGATAGCTCCCGAATAGCTCAGTGGTTGGAGCATCAGCGTACTAAGCCGAAAGTCCCGGGCTCGATTCCCGTGTCCAGGTGTAATTTTTCACTTTAAATGCTATATAAAATTATGCATTAATGTATAATATATTATATTAATGTATTTATATAGTGTATTACACAATGTTTTATATATATATATATATATATTACATGAATAATGCTGTGTCCTAAAAATAAATTAGGATACTCTCAACTTATGTCGGTCATGATTGTTCCAGACGATAGTCGAGAAATCCACCAGGAGACTGATGACGAGGGTATTGAGCGAGATTCAGGGGACAGTGATGAAGACTACATCCAGCACTGTTCACTGGACAGAGTGCTTGAGGTCAGTACAACATGGACTGTCAGTACTTATTGTCAAGGAATTAATAATATATTATAGAGAGGTGAACATTGTTAATAAATATTTTGTTTTGGAATTTTTTTTCATAGGATGTCTCTTGTATATTTTTTCAATGCTCAGTTTTACATACAGGATTATTTTTTTTATACATAAAATATTAGTTTTTGGAGAAAAATTTTGAGTTTTGAAAAAAAAAATCCGCTACCTATTGAAAATATATAAGAGAATTCCCCTTCTTGGAAATTTTTTCAGAACACTTGCCTGTTATTTTCCTAAATATTTTCTAATAACTATCTAAATGTGATGAATATACTACTACTACTACTACTACTACTACTAATAATAATAATATTTAGCACCGCGTCTTACTATCCGTTCGGCTTATACGCTTTAAGTACTAATTACGCTAATGGATTAGGAATTGGGAAGGTTGAATTAGAGGAAGTGAACCCGCATTTGCGTGGGGGAAGAGTGGAAAACCATTTAGGAAAAACCACCCCCAGTTCACCCGACTGAGATTCGAACCTCGATCTCCCCGTCTTCAGCAGTCGAGCTTCAACACGACAAACGCGTTAGCCAACTACGCCACCGAGGCGGGTATGAATATACTAGAAGTATCCATTTGCAGAGAATTCTGCTCTAATCTCACAATCCGCCATCGGCTAGAGTGCTCGATGTTTGGATGCGTCAATGCCATCAGGCTTCTCCAGTATTTCTGTAGAACAGGGCTGATCAAATATGTTAAATACTTCAATATTATATTCATAGCCTTTTAAAAAGAATACACTCCCTTCCTTTTCATATGATTTAATTATTTAAATTTTTATTCCCGGAAAATCAGTGTTAGCTCGTCCTGTGTAAATACTGAAGCGGCCCTTCACTTTAATTTATGTCTACGTAATATGATTTAGGTGCAGACTTTCCCTACACTTCCAACCCTGCACCCCATAACCACTTATCCTATTTGTCAACACACCCATTCAGAAAAATGTCATATCTGATTAATTAATAGGTCACAGTACCAATTTTTATAGGAAGAATCTACATCTATAAAGGTTACCTCTACTTTGACTTATTCATACGTCAAGTGGTATCTTAAGTTATCTTACTATATATATAAAATATATATATTTATATATAATAAATGCCCACAGAATTACACTAAAAATATTGTAAAATATCATTTTTGACTCCAGAATTATATAGTTATATTTTCTGAAAGGCTCTTTCGTCTTGTTTGGTCTCCTGTATTGTCATCCTACAGTCTGCACCTTGTGTCTGTTATCCTCCTGTAAATCTCCTCTCTTGTCTTCTTGCAGCACTGCAGCTTGCATCTGGCGGCGCCCAGCGCTCAGGAGGCTGACTCCCACTACCGCGCCGTATGCCGAGCGTTGGTCGCCGAGGCTCTCGAGCTGTCCTCGTTCCTGGACAAGGTGTCGCAAGGGACGCAGGAGCTACAGAACAAGGCCGAAGCTCACTCCACCGACCTAGACAATCTCAAGTTCTCAGACTGGGTAAGTAGTGAGCTGTGAGATTGATTAATCTCTAAGGGGTGATTCGACGTTTCCTAGCTCCGGGTGTAGGTATGGGTGTCTCCCAGCCCTCCCCCCCCTCCCCCACGAGTAGTTTGGATGTCTTCCAGCTCCCCGGTTGGTATGGGCATCTCCAAACCCCGGGTTTTGTTATGGACGTCTTCTGGCTCTGGGAGTGGTCTGGGCGTCTTCCGACTCTGGGAGTGGTCTGGGCGTCTTCCGACTCTGGGAGTGGTCTGGGCGTCTTCCGACTCTGGGAGTGGTCTGGGCGTCTTCCGACTCCGGGAGTGGTCTGGGCGTCTTCCGGCTCCGGGAGTGGTCTGGGCGTCTCCCAGTTCTGGTTGTTTATCTGGGCGTCTTCCGGCTCCGGGAGTGGTCCGGGCGTCTTCCGGGATAACTTGAACGTATTTCGAATGCTTATAATATTTGGGCAACTCTCCCGATCCGAGGTCGATAAAGCTGGATGGGTTTCTCCTCTGGAAGATGTCTGGACATCTTAAGACGCTTTGTTTAATCAGCACGCTCAATCCGAAGGCTATAAACTAGGACCGATTGCTAGCTGTGGCTGTATACGTCGCTACATTTATGTACAAATTTGAAAAGGGGAAGAAAACACTTAACTTTGGTTTTCTTGGATCTTTTACGATTCTGGGATGAATATATATATATTGCCTCTGACATTGGTACCATTATTAAGAGGATTTTTATAGGTATTGATTTTCTCTAACACTAATAACTCTGAAAATCACATAACTTGACATGTGAATGTAAGAAAGTATTCTAGAGATACGAGTAAGGTTTTTGACACGATAAAACAAATATTGCTTTGTTATACACATTTGGTTTAATTTTTTACATATTGTAACCTCAACAGTTCATGAATATTGGTCTTCGAGGTTCACTTTTTATCTTGACTTAAAATGTTTCTGGTAATATGCCGCAATGGCGAAGACAAATATTTAAGAACGGTTCAAGATTACAATGTGTAGAAAATTAAACTAAACATATCTACTCTAGCATGTTTTATTTTGTCAAAATAAAATAAAGTTTTTCTATAAAAATTTACAAAAATTCTTTTCAAGTTGGAATGTAGGGAACACAACTAAGGAAAGTGTTCGAACAGTTTTTCTTAAAACATTTTTACTAGGCCAAAATAAATAAAATATCGCTCCAGTAGAAACATACAGGTTTAATTTTCTTCACATGGCGATATCAACAGTTGTTGAATATCTGTCATGAGCATAGCGGCGATAGACGAGAAACTTTTTTAATTAAGAGAAAAGTCATTAATTTCCAAGATAACCTTGACATATATTTAAGATCTGTTGATATCACCATATGAAAGAAATTAAACTATGTTTCTACTGAATAATTATTAGAGTTCTTTTGATACAAAAATTGCAAAAATTTTGCCCCTAACTCACGATCTCTTTCATGCCACCTCTATTATTATAAAACATTTACAATGACACCGGTCGGGTTCGTGTCCCGATACCCAGGGTCATCCGGTGTTAGCTGTTGTTGTTCGTCACTTGTCTTCTGTGTTGCTCGGTAATGTCATCGTCGTTTACATCTGTCGACGTGTCTGAAGTAAGCAGTAGAGGAAGTCGTCTGTGTCAAAACCCGGTGGAAAGAAGGGGCGTAACTTATCGCTCGAGGGGGCGGACGCGAGTCTCTTCTCTCTGGTACAGCGCCCCGTGATGTGGAAACTGCTATAGTGGCGGAGAGGTGTAGAGTATGTCCGCCGAAACGAGGCGGCTGGGACCTGCAAAACCGTCTCGGCGGAGAAAATATTATTATTATTATTGTTAGTACCACGTCTTACTACCCGTTTGGGTTGTACACACGTTAATGTGTAATGGTAGGGTGATTGTGAGATGAAATGGAGGACCTACAATTTAACGTGGGATCCGAACCACGGTGGAGACCTGGCATTCCACACATTCACAAGATGTGATTAATACATGTCTTGTCAGAGGTGAAGGAAGGGTTTGGTGATCAGATAATTCTGTGCCTCGACCGAGTAGTGAACCTCGGACCTCAGCACAGAAGTCTGACACCTTACCCCTAGACCACCAGGTCACCGGGAGAAAATCAAATGCACCTGTCCTTACCCAAAGTGTGAATGTCTGTCCAGGACCGCAGCTGTCTTATATGTGTGTATGTGTGTGAGGTGGGATTTAAGCTGCGGTGGTTCTTATTAATATCACCCAACATATGACTATAATTATTTCTTTTACCATTAAATGTATTTTGAAACCCGTTAAATAATTTAATAAACCCCCTTTGGTGGTCGAATGGCTTTATAAGGTGCCACCTCGGTGGCGTAGTTGGCTAACGCGCTAGTCGTGTTGAGCTCGACTGCTGAGGACGGGGAGATCGAGGTTCGAATCTCGGTCGGGTGAACTGTAGGTGGTTTTTCGTAAATGGTTTTCCACTCTCCCTCCACGCAAATGCGGGTTAACTTCCTTTAATTCAACCTTCCCAATTCCTAATCCATTAGCGCAATTAGTACTTAAAGCGTATAACTCGAACGAGTAGTAAGACGTAGTGCTAAAGAATAATAATAAAAATATAAGGCGGCGGTTCCTAAAGTAGGCTTTACTGCCCCACTCTCCCTGAGGGATGGTGGGCTTACCTAGGAGGGGGGGGGGTGCCTCCTAAAGACAAAAGGGTAGCAGTGGGCGCTATATGGGGTCATCTTAGACTCCTTCCAAGCGACTTTAGATATTGGGAAACTGATATCACATCATTGAGCTCATCCGTCGCATTCAGAATTTTCTGAACAATGATCTCAATTCTAAGAGATTTGTTAGATTCCTACAAACGTTGAAAAACTGATATCACTTAAATAATAATCATCAATTTTGTTGAATAAATGAAACTTAGGAATTTAATTTAGGATAAATTTGACATTAAAAATGTTATTGCTTTGAATGTTATTGTGTAATTATTTTTCTTGGTGGGTAGCACTAATTGGTATTATGAAAAAGTATTTTTTATTAATTAGGGTTGGGGAACTAGGGATGAGTTTATGGGACCAAGGGAGTGGTGGCCATAAAAAGTTTGGAAACCCATAATCTGAGGCGACACTCTCCAATAGACTGGACTGTCGATGACTGGGCGGATCTACTCAGGGTGGATTTTTCATAAAATTGTTTCCCAATCTCCCATCACGCTAATGCTTGTAGATTCTCTTTAAAAATCTACCTTCCTCATCGTCATTCTGCTATTGTAATTAATGTATGCGTAACACCCGAACGGGTAAGGGTGAAAAAGTAGTGTTACAGTACCCGCTATTACCTTTAGCCACCCCACCTCCCCCTCATTCCCTTTAGCCACCCCACCTCTCTAGCTAAGGCACTGGGGCTGTCTGGAACGTTATCACAAAGTTCTTTATCTCACGAAATAGACAAGTCACATTATTCCGAAATCCAGAGTATATTCTTTGTTTGTTTGAGAATGGGAGGAAATTGCATACCTCTTTTCTGAGGAGATTGCGAAATTTATTTTGAATAAAATTTCACCGTAGTGCTTTTGTAAGACACACTACTTAATCACTGCCTTAGACCTGATTATAAGGACGTCTGAATCACGTCTATATTTCCTTATAGATCTTCAGTCCAGACCGAGATTTGAACGTACTAGCTTGATTGGTGAGGGGGTAAATATATATATATTTAAATTAGCACCGCGTCGTATTTCCCGTTCGGTTTATAAGATAATGTATTAATAACATTATTTTTTTAAGGGATTTATTTCAAAAGTTAAGCTACGATACTCTTTCTAATAAACACCCAGCCTTAGTGGTAAGCATTTAAAGATTTGGGTAGCAAGATGGCTTTTTTTTTCTCCTTGTGTTTTTTGGAGAGCCATTTTAAAATCTGTAAATCTGTGGAGGGAGTCAGGGAAGTGTAGTTGTCATTTAAATGATAAATAATACACATATATGTAAGTCCTCATCCTCTTGATACAGAAAGAAAAAAATGAACTACACAAAATATGTTTTAACAGTTGTATCTTCTCTAGACTCTAAGTTTAAAAAAACACTCGAATAAGTGAAGTACTTGTTATGGTTCTGTATTTTGCCAGATTTTACTTTTTTTTTTAGCTATTGACTCGATTTTTTATATATATATAATATTAAAAAAAACCATACATGTCAAATCTCACTAATTTATTTAACATTCGTATCGGTGGCCGATTGGTCTAATGCGTCGCTTACATGTTAAGAATGGCCTGCTGAAGACGGGGAGATCGGAGTTTATATCCCGATAGGTTCTAATGAGGGTGGTTTTCCATAAAATGTTTCTCACTCATCTTCCAAACAGATGCAGGTTGATTACCTGTAAAATGCTTCCTTCCTCATCCTTAACCCATTATATTAATTATAAATGCGTACAACCTGAAGAGATAGTAAAATGTGGCGATTAAAAAAAATCAACGAATCGGGGACATCATTTGGCGAAATAATTCTTATATTTCGGAGGTTGTCCGTAAAAACCGGGGTCGAATGTTCATCTTCGGTGAAAGTTGCTAACGATGGAGATTGATTCACTAGAAGATTTTCTGGTTGTTTATTTAAAGGATAACCGGCCTCGGTGGCGCAGTTGGCTAACGCGCTAGTTTCGTGTAGATGACGAGGACGGGGAGATTGAGGTTCGAATCTCAGTCGGGTGAACCGCGTGTGGTTTTTACTAAATGCGGGTTAACTTCCTCTAATGAATTTTGAATTGGAACGGTTATATTTAGAGTAATTAGTACATAAGCGTATAACTCGAACGGATAGTAAGACGCTGTACTAAATAATAATAATAATAATAAACATATTTAAAGGATAGGATAATTTCACGAGGGCTTCATCATCTTGATCAGCAAGCTTTCTTCCTCAGGAGTGCAGTCTTTATTCACCTGCGAGTGCAGGCGGCTGTGATGACACACTCTCGTCAGTTCATTGCTCTTGTATGTGGCGTGTGTGTGTGTGTATGTTTGGCGTGACCGGATCATGGAGATAGCTCAGGACCAAAGGGGTAGGATCTCTTCTGCCGAGCGTTGGGCATCCTTTAAAAAGCCACATTGATTGATTGGAACAAGTGACCGGAATTAAGTGGTGCAGTAGAGAGGGAAGGGGGACAAGTGGCAGAGATTACAAATAATTTGCAAAGAATAAAGTATTGGTGGTCTCATGGTTTAAAGCAGAGGTCGGCAACCTCTTTGATATCGCGGTCCATATTTTTTCTAAACTGAGGGAAGATTTTTTTAAAAAAAGCATTTTTTTTTAACTTTACATTTCTCATTAAGTTATTAGTTTATTTTTATGAACACAATTTTTTTGTTTGTTTATCACCGCGTCTTACTAGCCATTCGAGTTATACGCTTAATTACTAATTACGTTAATGGGTTAGGAATTGGGAAAGTTGAATTTAGAGAAAGTGAGCCCGCATTTGAGTGTAGAGTGGAAAACCATTTAGGAAAAACCACTCCCAGTACACCCGACCGGGATTTTAACCCTGAACTTCTTGTCATCAGCAGGCCAGTCTAACACAAGAGTGACACATTAGACTATTCGGCCACTGAAGCGGGTCTATAGTAACTTTAAAAATACTTTTAAATACAATATATTCTTTTTTTTAAATAACAAGATACTATGAGTTATTCAAAATTTTCTAATTACACTCTATTATTCGGTTAAAAAAAATAGTCTTGCTTGCTTAATATAATTATAATGTTGGATTTTTGGTGAGGTTATTCCAAATACTTAAGCGTAGCAAATTATAAAACATTTTATTTTAAAACAAGATAACTTTAACAAAATAAGTGGATGCTTGGATAAAAACGGCCTCATTAAGTCGTTACCTCATTTGGATGGTATACAAACAGCTACCTGCATCGTTAGCCATGCGTACTAAATGTTGAGATCATTTAGTCTGGTTTTATAGTGACGGGGCGGTTGGGGTTCGAATCCCAGATGGGTATACTGGGAATACCTTTTCTTAAATTGTTTCCCATCTTTCAGCCTGAAATGGTACTAAGACGCGGTGAAAAATAAATAAACATTTATTAAATTTTGACGAAACCCTTGCTTGTAATTATGTGGATCTGTTTGCCGATAAAGGGGTGGTTGGGGTTCGAATCTTGGCTGATTGCATGAATTCTCTCCTTTTTTGCTATTAAAGAGAATGCGGGTACATTTTCTCTCCTGTATGCCTTTATAATCTCAAATCTGTTGGTGTAGGCCAAATAAGCATATAGTTAGATTGAGTTGTAAGATGCGTTACATGTAAAACTAAAGATTTTATGCAGTTAGGCGTTTAATGCGTGGTAATTATTTTTTTTTGCAAATTCTTATAATGATTATATGTTTTAAAGTAATAATACAATGTTAGTCGCACCTCACACATGATTCCCATGGTTGCAGGGAATTAAATACCTATCTTCCTCCCCCCTCCCCC
>CABFVZ010000011.1:1088071-1098892 GCA_902151445.1 Timema monikensis
TAACTTGGCGGGCCAGTGCTCTACCACTGAGATACTTAGGAATATTCTAGTAGTAAGCTAAAAAAAAAAAAAGAATGGATATGTATAAAGTTCAGATAACTTTCTTTTATTATTTAAGGCATGATTTAAGGGAAAGTGAGTTGAGGTCAATGTTTTTGATCATTATATAACAAACAACTCTTTTAAGGACCCGCTTAGGTGGCCGTTTGGTCTATTGCTTCACTCTAGCAATAGATTGTATTGCTATGGTAGGAAGATCATGGTTCGAATCCTGGTCGGAGGTACTGAGGGAGGTTTTTCGAATTGGTTTTCCACTTTACCTTTACGCAAATGTGGGCACACTTTATATGAATTCAACTTTCCTAATCCCTAATACACTATCGTAATTTAAAACACATCGGCGTTAACCCAAACTTATAGTAATACGCGTTGTTAAAACAAAATATTTACAAAATAAATCAAATATTGCACCAGTAGAATCAGAGTTAAATATTCTACACATAGTAATCTCGACAGATCTTTAATATGTCATGAGGACAGCGGCATTAGACTTGATTAGATTATAATAAAAAGTTCTAATACAATTCCAGGACACCCTTGTCGGAGATTCAAGAACTGCTTAGAACACTACGTAAAGAAAATGTATTCAATTTATTTATTTGGAATATTTAACGTGCACTTTTGAACCAAATGATTATATAAGTACACGAGAGTTTCTATGAGCAAGAGTGAAATGGCCTACCAATTTTGCCAGCAATGGTATTCTCACTTTCCTTCCAGGGTTCTTTTACCCGCCATAATCGACATTTAAAATATCGACATTTAAAGAGTCGATATTTTTTTCAGTTTAATAAATAAATAAAAACACCTTTTAGTCACAATAAATAAAATGTTGTTCCTTTAGACACATTAAATTTTATTTTCTACACATAATAATCTTGTCAGTTTTTGAATATTTTAAATTTTTATCGTTAAAGAAAAATCCGTTTAACCCCTGCTGGGTTTGAACCCACAAATATCGGTTTCTGAGGTGAGCACTTTTCCCCAAGAATACCTAGGTCAACGTGTAGAAAATTAAACTTTTGGTTTCTACTAGAGTTGGGTCGAATCAACAATTTAATGAATCCAAATCTCGAATCCGAAACTTGGAAACATTTATGAACTTAAAAGGAAATATAAATATAATGGAATAGTAGAAAATATATTTAGTAACCAAATGTCTACATTTTCTTATCCATTCATTATAGCATTCAGTTAAGTGTTAAATTACTAGCCTGGGGCCTGGTTGTTGGGTCCATACTATAATTATAATTTATTCTGCACCATAAATAAGGAGTATTAGAGCTCTAAAACAAATTTCATTTGAAAAAGATATTTAAAGAAAAACAAAGGATTTATGTATCGGATCTGAAATTTTCTCGAATCTTTAAGGATACTGGGTAATTATTTAATTTGTTTGGTTCAAATAATTTTTTGAATCTAAAAACTGAAAGAATACTGCCCTTAATTCTCAATCCCTACCACCACACTTAGAGATAAATAGCTATAGTTATCTAAATTTTAGGTGACCTGGTGGTCTAGGGGTAAGGTGTTGGACTTCTGTGCTGGGGGTCCGGGGTTCAACTCTTGGTCCCGGCACAGATTTATCTGATTACCAAACCCTTCCTTCACCTCTGACAAGACATCTTGTGAATGTGGGGAATGCCAGGCCTCCACCGTGGTTCGGATTCCACGTTAAACTGTAGGTCCTTCATTTCATCTCNAGGTCCTTCATTTCTTCTCACAATCACCCTACCATTACACATTAGCGTAAGTGCGTATAACCCGAACGGGTAGTAAGACGCGGTGCTATTAATAATAATCTAAATTTTAAAAATAATGTTTGAAATTTAAACTTTTATGTGTATATATATTTGTTTGTTTGTTTATTTGTTTATTTATTTATTTATCGCCGTGTCTTACTACACGTTAAGGTTATACGCTTAATTACTAATTACGCTAATGGATTAGGAATTGGGAAGTTTGAATTTAGAGGAAGTGAACCCGCATTTGCGTGGGGAGTGAGAGTGGAAAACCATTTTGGAAACACCTTCCGACAGTTCACCCTACCGGGACTCCCACCTCTTATCTCCCCGTCCTCGGCAGTCTAATTCAGCAGGAAACCAGCGTGATAGCCAACTACGCCACCAAGGAGGTTTTTATATATAAAGTAGCGTGGTACGTTAATATTTCTAGAACGCTTGTTAAACGCGAGGTAATTATTATTCTTTACTTTGCGCTTCTCGTCTCCTAATTAAAACCGTGAGAGCTGCTTCTTAGAAATTGTTTTACTATTTTATTTTAAATGGTTCGTTCAAAATTACGTTCACCTAATAGTAAAAGTAACCGTTTCTCTTTCTTAAAACAAATTACTGAAAACGTCGGAGAAACAGGGGGGAAAAAAAGTACGATAGATGGACATTCTCACATGGAGATTTCTCCCCGAAACGTTAAGTACTTTTATTTTTACTTTCTCTCGACCCCTCGAAGTATTGTGATCTTCAATAAACTCGAACTTGTGATTTTGATAAATGTCGGACGTTGTATGATCCCCCTTAAACCGAATAATTATTTATTTCTCGCAATACAGTCTGTTTGTGTCTCGGACTAGAACTGAAACTATTTTACCGATTGGGTTAGAACGTAATATCTGTTGTTTACTGATGGTACCCCCCACCCCTCCGCCCCCAGGAGTTTTTGGAATTAGACATCTAAACCTAAAATTAAGGGTAACTTTACTTAAGGGCAAAAAAAAGAGAAACTATTTTCGAGAACCCGCCTCGGTGGCGTAGATGGCTAACGCGCTTGTCGTGTTGAGCTCGATTGCTGAGGACGGGGAGATCGAGGTTCGAATATAGGTCGGGTGAACTGGGGGTGGTTTTTCCTACATGTTTTTCCACTCTCCCTCCACGCAAATGCGGGTTCACTTCCTCTAATTCAACCTTCACCAATTCCTAAATCCATTTATGTAATTAGTACTTAAAGCGAATAACCCGAACGGGTAGTAAGACGGGGTGCTAAATATTATTATTATTATTTTCTAGGCATAATTTCTAACGATTTTGATTACATTTTGTATCTAGACATTGTTTAACACTACAAACATAATGCAATTTCTCGTTTTACTATAAAAATGACTTCAAGGGTAATTTAAAGAAGAGGATATTTCTTCCGACTCTGGTTATTTCTCTCCAACTATTTAAGATATGAATTAACTTATCAGTTTAAAGTTGTGGTACTATTAAAAATAAACAAATTTTAGTCAGGAAAATACTTTTATAAAATCAATAGTTTCTGAGTTATAAGCAAACCAATTTTTATGGAGCATTTGAAATATATTGATTATTATGCTCATTGAATGACAGATGAAGCCTGTTTTTATGAAACTTTTTTTTTCACAAACCTTAAGAGTTTTTCGTAAATGTTTCTATTTCAAGATTTAAAAAAAAAGAAACAAATTCTGTGCACTCCATTTATTTTCAATGGCGTAGTTAGCATTTTCTAATTGGTATTCTTCTGTGGAAGTTTCCTTTCTTACGAAAAAATACCTTAACTACACGCTAATTGAATTAATTAGCATCTTGAATAAGCCAAATGTTTTTTGTTCCAAATTCCCAAGTATAAATACGAGTATGTTTAGCTATATCGTGGGTTAAACCTAAGTCGGGAGTATACGAGCATAGGGAACGTGAAAAGGGGGCAGTGGTTTTTGAAGTATTTATTATAAAACATTTTTGTACAAAATAAATAAAATAATTCTCCAGTAGAAAAATAATGTAATGTTCTTCACATGGTGATATAAACAGTTCTTGAATATCTGTCATGAGTATCCTGGAATTTAATAACAACTTTTTTCTTAATTTAAAAAGTTTTTCATCTAAAGCCACTATGCTTATGACAGAATTCAACAACTGTTTATCATCACGTGTAGAACATCCAACACTAGGTTTCTAATGGAACAATATTTTATTTATTTTATCCAAAAAAATGTTTTGCCATAAATTTATTTATTTTAATTATTATTTAGCACCGCGTCTTACTACCCGTTCGGGTTAAGTACTAATTACGCTAATGGATTAGGAATTGGGAAGGTCGAATTAGAGGAAGTGAACCCGCATTTGCGTGGAGGGAGAGTGGAAAACCATTTAGGAAAAAACCCCCCACAGTTCACCCGACCGAGATTCGAACCTCGATCTCCCCGTCCTCAGCAGTCGAGCTCAACACGACTAGCGAGTTAGCCAACTACGCCACCGAGGCGGGTTTTTGCCATAAAAACTGTAACTTATCTTTTCTCGCATCCCCTACATCCCCACCTTAAATGTTGCAAACAACGAATACTAAAATATGTTAATTAACATTACTGTAATATTTTAATCATAACTATAAAAAAACTAAATAAGAAGCAAAACAATTGTTGGGATATATAGATGGATAGTGAGATAATTTTAAGACTTTAAATAATATCACCGATGGGCACGCGGACTAAATGTCCAACCCGTACGGTCTGGTCTTACCAGTTACCTGTGACGGGGTTATCGGGGTTCGAATTCTGGTCGGGTGTATTGAAGGTAGTTTTTTTTTTTTTTGCTTAAGTGGTTCCCCTCCCTCAAGTGCACTTAATCTGAAATGGCCTTTCTCATCGTCACACATTATATTTAGCCGTTAGTTTTCTTACTGTTTTGAGTGATAATTAAAATAATTGGTACGGTGAATCGCACACACTTTCTTGCTCCTTTACTTGATAATATTGACATATTTGTATTTTTATAGTTTTCACCCAAGTATTTGTTAAGATTTGGCAAACGAAATAATAATCAATGTTGCAGAACCAAAGGGTGACCTGGTGGTCTAGGGGTAAGGTGTCGGACTTCTATGCTGGCGGCCGGGGTTCAATCCTCAGTCCCGGCACAGATTTATCTGATCACCAAACCCTTCCTTCACCTCTGAAAAGACGTGTATTATTCACAACTTGTGAATGTGTGAAATCCCAGGCCTCCACCGTGGTTCGGATTCCACGTTAAACTGTAGGTCCTTCATTTCATCTCACAATCACCCTACCATTACACATTAGCGTAAGTGCGTAGAACCCGAACAGGTAGTAAGACGCGGTGCTAATAATAATAATAATAATAATAATAATAATAATAATAATACAGAACCAAAGAGCATAACAATTAAATTTACATTTCCCAGATCATAGTTATTAAAAAATATGTATCTGTTACAGCTCGTAAACTATTGGTTTTATAAAAACCTATTTTAAATAAAATGTTTTAATTCCCAATATTACTATATCTTTACAATTATAAGTTATTTCGTATTTTATAGAGTTGAGATATGATCAAAATTGGAAATCGTTTCATGGAAATACAAGAGTCTCCCCCCTCCCCCTTTTTTTTTTGTAATGCTAACCAGTGCCTGGATACGAAATTTACTAAAAATCTTTAGGGCTGATTTCTATAAAATCGATTTTTTTCCCCTTCTTTTTTGCCCTGAAGTAAACCACCCTTAATTTTAGGATTAGATATAATGGTAACCTTCCTAAATACAAAGTTCTAGCCTGATCGATAAAATAATTTCGTCTTTAGACACAGATAGTATAGTGAAAGCAACTTTTTTTTTTAGGTTTCAGGGGGGGTTTATGAAACATCGACATTTATCAAAATCTAAAATAAGATCATAATACTTTCTTCAAGAGGGGTCGAAAGAAACCAAACTGAACAATTTCTTACCTCTGGATATTCTTCTTTCTCCGTATAACCTTTATATCTGCGTTCTCTATCCATTATCTGCTAGACATTCTAAAATCATTGTTAGGAGTAGGAGAGATTGTACATACGCCCTCTAGTCGTGTTTACTGGACAGTTTTAATAAAGTAGATCTATAAAATGTAACTATATACAGGAGTCCAAACTGCACATGTACAGTAGCCTCATGGCTTCTTTGGTGCTGACTGACAGCTCACAGATGACTTCTGACCGTCAACATTTAGGCATATACCTACATTTTGACGGTCAGACATGATAGCTGCTAAATACATGTTTTTGCAGATCATATGGTTCGGCGTAGGGATACATAATTTGGTCTGGTATCTTTTAAAAGCCTTCAGTCAGCACCAAAGAAGTCATGGGGCTACTGTAGTTTGTTTGAACAAAAAGTAATACAAAATCCCTAATCACTTACATCCGGAAATCTATGCTCATAACATTAAATTGTGTCCAAAGTTTCGGCGTACAGCGCCGGGAGAGCAGAGCTGTTCAAGCATGCGTGTACAACAAGTTGCATAGGAACAAGGCGCACGGCACTGCAAATGCAATAATGACAACCACCTGCTGTGATGTTTGACCGTTAATGACTACCCTCAGAACGTATTCGCATTTATAGATAGGCTGGTGCGTTGTTTACTATTAATTGTGGTATTATTCTGCTGCTGTGATCCAAGATGATTGAGGTGTGTAATGCCGCGCGCTTAACTCCTAGTTCCTATGCAACTTATTGTACACGAATGCTTTCACAGCTTTGCTCTCCCGACGCTGTACGCTTAAACTTTGAACACAATTTATTGTAATGAGCATAGATTTCCGGATGATGTGTGTATGGATTTTGTATTACTTTTGGTTCAAACAAGCTATATGTGCAGTTTGGACTATGATTTTCCGAACATACTGTAAAAATATGTGTGTATGTATATATATATAATGTGTAATATAAGAAATGCGTTGTAAACGGGCCTTTATGGCCTGCTTCATATGCCGCCACTGTGCGCGGTGCGGCGTCGCCTACGCATCGTACCTATTCCTCTATCTGCGTGTATCTTTCCCTCTATGTCCCCCGTCCCCCGCAAACCCTCCTTATTTTTATTTGGAAGCTAGCAAATGGGGTTGTTGCCCTCCCTTTTCAATCCGGTTTCCTTTATTCTGCTCCCTACTTGGTTTCAGCATGATTTATATATCGGGTTCCCTTTTTATTGCCAACTTTAAGTAGTCGGTCTCTCTCTTTTCTGCCCCTTTAGAAATTGCCGACGATGTGAGATCGGATCCATTTTACTAGAAGATTTATGGTCGGTAGCTCCGTCCGCAATTTGCGGGGTCCTGATCTTCTGGTAGATAAAAGTTAACTTTAAATTTTGTTTACTCATTAATAAGTTAGTTTGGTTATTAAAATTAGTCCTGTTGTCTTTAATAACTATTATACACGATAAATTTAATCCACATCGGTGGCCACATGGTCTAACATGTCAAATTTGTGTTGGACTGGATTGCCGGTGACAGTGAATTCGGGGTTTGACTCCCTGTCTGTTACATTAAAAGTGGTTTTCCTAAATGGTTTCCCACTCTCCTTCCCCGCAAATGCATGTATAATATCTTAATAATTATTCCTTCCTCATCTCTATCCCATTTAATTACCATTTATGTGTATAGCCTGAACAAGTAGTAAGACGCGGCGATTTAAAAAAAAATCGTTAATTAAAAGTATAAAAGGGAAGCCCCTGATTTCTTTAACGAAAAATATATTTATGTCATGCCAGGAATCGAATCGGGGACTCTTAGCTCAGCAGGCAAACTTGTTAATGGCGGAGCTAAAGTGTTTGAGGATGAAAAATCTGTTTTTCTCAACGTGTCCTATTACCCATCCACGGTAGGTAATGTGCAGTGTAAAGTAAAATTTAAACTTGCCCCCATTCGATTAGGAGGGAGGTTAAAAGCCATTTTGTAAAATAAAACATAACTACTACACCTTGTCGAGGGTTCTAACTCCAACCTCCCCGCCAGTGACAAACCAGACCAGTCGATCTTATCGTTTAGCCCGTGGGTCCACTAATACGTGTGACATAGTGTTGAATTAATCACTAATGGATCTATACTTGTTCTGGATTCGATCGTGGAACCCAAGTCGGTACAGCTTAAGTCTCCACAAACACCATAAGAACCACAAAGTACCCCCCTTCCCCCCCCCCTCGAGACACACACACACACACACACACACTGGGCTATTGTTTTGTACTTAATTCAGCAGATAAACATAAATTCAAATAATGATGGCAACTATCACAAACCAACACTTTAGCTCAGTCGGTAGCGTGTCTGTCCACTGAGTTTAGAGTCGCGGGTTCGATTACCGTTACGACTAAAAGATTTATCATTGATAAAATGTGGGTTTACCCTTTCACAGTGCTGAATTTACGGCCGGGGACTGGATGTTGTGTCTGTTTTAGATTTAAGTTAGTTTATAAGTCGCATGTTTATGTTACCAGTCGGTTTAGGAAGTTCACGTTAAACACCTCAAATAAATAAATAAATAAATCTATCACAAACTAACCAGCGAGGTAGCTACAGTAGCCCCATGGCTTCTTTGGTGCTGACTGACAGCTGACAGCTGACTTCTGACAATCAACATTTAGGTATATACCTAAATTTTGACTATCAGAAGTGACAGCTGCTAAACATATGTTTTTGCAGATCATATAGTTCAGCGTAGGGATACATCATTTGGTCTAGTAACTTTTCAAAGCCATCGGCTGTCAGCTGTCAGTCAGCACCAAAGAAGCCATGGGGCTATTGTACTAAGAAATAAACTATGCACAATCCACATGGTCAATCTTTTCCTACTTATTATGATTTTACCAACAAAAATACATTAAGTTCCAAGACTTTCTTTTGTCTGTATTTGTATAGATTGAAAGCTTAATGTATTTTTTTTTCAAACAAATTGAGGTATTTTTTTAAAAATTATAAGTATCTCTATAAAATATATTTAATCAAAACTACATTCATCAAACTTTTATTTAACACAATTAATGTGTCGTTTGACTCTTGTTTAAAAGGCCAGCAAATATCCGCCCAGTTTGCTAAAATATGGCAACTTGTACCTCTTCTGTGCATGCGTTTGTAGTTAAAAATTGCTAAAAGCTAAACCCTTCGTTAATGCCAAATCAAACTCACAATGCTACATGGCAGTATTTTTTTTTTTTTAACCATCGCTTTTTACTGCTCATTTGGGCTATACGCATATGTACTAATTACACTAATTATATGTAAGGGATGATGAAATTTGAATTTAGAGGAATTTGCGTGGAGGGAGAGCAGTAAACATATACGGTAAAATCACCTTCAGTATACCGGACCGGGATTCGAACCCCTATCTCTCTGTCATCGGTAGTCCAGTCTATTGAGTGTGTGACGCGCCATTTGAACCACCGAAGCGGGTTTGATAGTTTATTATTATGCCAATATCTGACATGATAGTCGGCTGTTCACACGGTATTAGTTGACTTGTTCTGGATTCGATGCTGAATTATGTACGAAAACACCTCCCGTGCGTATGGGGCATAACAAGCTAGTTTCTTATTAGGTCAACCAGTAAAATTGTCAGATTAACGAATCGTCCTTTTCACTATCTGATACTTAACTCCGAATTATTGTAATTTTATTTTCACGGCTAATTTGATAATTTGGTATCGGCGTTGTTTTAAACCTGTTTCTCCTTGAACTACCTCGATAAGAGACAAATGTTAGTTAGTCCCCTAAGGAACCTAATTAGCTTTCAGACCTTGACCGAGCTGTGTATTCTTGTTGGAGATTTTGTTTGAAGCCAATTAACCACGCGAGCTCTTTTTCACAAGTGGTCTTATAAATTATTATTATTAGCACCGCGTCTTACTACCTGTTCGGGTTATACGCACTTACGCTAATGTCTAATGGTAGGTTGATTGTGAGATGAAGTAGAGGACCTACAGTTTAACGTGGAATGCGAACCACGGTGGAGGCCTGGCATTCCACACATTCACAAGTTGTGATTAATACACGTCTTGTCAGAGGTGAAGGAAGGGTTTGGTAACCAGATAAATCTGTGCCGGGACCGAGGATTGAACACCGGACCCCCAGCACAGAAGTCTGACACCTTACCCTAAACCACCAGGTCACCTTTATAAATTAATATACGTTTCCTACTAAAATATATCTAGTAGGCCTCTTCTACTATGGTATTTTTTTTTGCACCGCTTCCTACTACCACTTTGGGTTGTACGCATATTTAATAGTTACACCAATGTGTAAGGGATGATAAAGGTTTAATTTAGTTGAACTGTACCCACATTTACTTGGAGGGAGAGTAGATAACTACCCTAACTAAGTACACCCGACCGTGATTCGAGCCCCGATATCCTCGTCATCCATATTCCAGTTAGTTTCTAGTGCGACACCACATCATTCGACCAACAAAGCGTGTACTACCTCTTCATTTTTTGTTGAGCTCCCACGAATATAATCTTGTTTTACCCATTAATGAACCAAAGTAATTTTAAAGATAACTATTTAAAACTAAATTGATTATCAGCTCTCCTAATATACATTTATAACTACAATTTAGTACTTATTTGTAGCCCGGCACCAACTAGAATTACGGACCACCGGTTGATAACACTAGCGTTAGACTGCAAGGACTCGCGATTGTTCAATTTACATGCAGGGCACGACCATATTTGCAACCTGGTCGCCGCGACCACAACGCCAGAACGTCAAGAAACGTTATTTATATGGGAGAGGTGGTCTAGGGGTAAGGTGTCAAGACTTCTGTGTTGGGGGTCCGGGGTTCAATCCTCGGTCCCAGCACAGATTTATCTGATTGTCAAACCCTTCCTTCACCTCTGACAAGTGTGTATTAATCACAACTTGTGAATGTGTGAGGAATGCCAGGCCTCCACCGTGGTTCGGATCCCACGTTAAACTGTAGGTCCTCCATTTCATCTCCCAATCACCCTACCATTACACATTAGCGTAAGTG
>CABFVZ010000011.1:1103182-1116836 GCA_902151445.1 Timema monikensis
CTTCATTTCATCTCACAATCACCCTACCATTACACATTAGCGTAAGTGCGTATAACCCGAATGGGTAGTAAGACGCGGTGCTAATAATAATAATAAGTAATAATCATGTTAGTTAATGAGCTTACCCCCACATTATTATGAGGAGGAGTGTTGTAAATTTAGAAATAAAAAAAATCTATATGTACTCAATTAATTAGTTCTAAAATAAATACATCTTTAAGTTACTAAACACCAGTAAAAACTCTTGTTGACGCGCCTTGAAACTTCAATCAACTAAAATTACCCGTAAGATGATTTTGCTCGTGACCATAATATGTAAATCCGTGTAGGACTGGTCCTTTCCTATTTAGGCACAGATTCGTACTTGCGATAAGGGGTGTGGTCATGCATAAACTTGTTTTATGGGTTCGAACCCTATCCCTAACCAAATACGAGTTGCCCTATTGGGAGCGAGATACAGTGCTTGTTTCTCTTATAAAGAGTCTCCACTTCGAATTCTGCTTGAGGATAATAATTTATTTCGGTGTAAGAGGGTTTTTTAGTTCATTTCTATCGGCTGACCTCGGGGGAGAAAAAAAATATATATCGTTGGTAGATAATGTCTATCAAATTGTACAGATGTAGATACATGATAGATAATATCTATCTAAATATACAGAAGTAGAACACATGATTTGTCTTACGAATACGGGAAAGTAGTTGTATCAACTTTTCTAGCCTCTAGATAAGCTTCTTTCTATGAAAATTGGGCTGTATTCAACTAGGGTTTCAAAGACCAGTATAATAAAGGGCACACTTTGAGCAAGTTAGAGCAAAGAGGTAAATGAATCAACTCAACAGGGATACATTTTATTTCCCTCCGTTGTGATGGTAGCTCGTGTAAGACGGTATCCATTCATGAGGACCAACCAAGCGTGTATCCGTGTAAGCGCGCGTTGACGCATTCTACGCGGGCGGGGTAATAGATAGATAAAAGGGTTGTGAATTTCCACGGCGGCTGCATTTGGTTCTCCTCGCACCTGTCAACACGTCCTGTCACTTACCCTGGCAGATATATTACACCCAATATAACCGCTGAGGTAACAGCATGTCTTATGAAGAAAATTTTTGCACTCAATCGGTTAACTTTTTTTTAGCACAGCGTCTTAATACCGATTTTGTTTATACCCATATGTACTAATTACTCTAATGAGTAAGGAATAAGGAAGGTTAGATTTAAAATTAATCTACCCTCATTTGCGTTGAAGGAGGATGGAAATCCATTTAGGAATAACCACCCTCAGTACACCGACCCGGATCGAACCTTGATCTCCCAGTCATCGGCAGCATATTGTATTGTGAGAGTGTTCTCAAATGAAACTTAAAAAAAAGAGGCATAAAACGCTAATATTGTTTGGCACACACACTTTTCAAATTATGTCGTTTATTTATTTATAAAATATCTGAGGTTATAAACAAGTAATATACATTTATGATTAGTTTTAATTTTATGGAAGGTGACCTGTTGGTATAGGGGGTAAGGTGTTGGACTTCTGTGTTGAGGGGCCGGGGTTTAATCCTCGGTCCCGGCACAGATTTATCTGATTACCAAACCCTTCATTCACCTCTGACAAGACGTGTATTAATCACAACTTGTGAATGTGTGGAGTGCCAGGCCTCCACCGTGGTTCGGATCCCACGTTAAACTGTAGGTCCTCCATTTCATCTCACAATCACCCTACCACTACACATTAGCGTAAGTGCGTATAATCCGAACGAGTAGTAAGACGCGGTGCTAATAATAATAATAATTATTATTATTTTTTGGACGTGCGGGAATATATTTATTTGTAGGAAGTAGACTAAAATATGCGTTAACGTATACTGTCTGGTAATAAAACTGTAACCCACACCGAAGGGCATACAGTCAAAGGCATTGCTCTCGTGTTATCTGCCAGTGTTCGGGAAGAAGGTCGGGGTTCGAATACTAGTGTGCCTATAATGTTTTCCCACTTCTATCTTCACGTTTATGGAGTAAAATTTTATTCACTGTATAGTCTAATCCTATCCTCATCATGGTAAATATTCGACTAGCCTGATCAGGTAATAAGATGCGGTGCAAAAAAATATAAAATGACACTAATAAATACCGACTTAAGCATAGTTGTCCGCAATACAACCAACAGGAAGTGTTGTCAATAAACACACTAAACAAAATATATATTATTCTAATGTCCTTCTCTAAGAAGGGTTCACGATTTCTAAAAAAATAATTCAAATGTATCTGAGTGAGCCCTAATGGAGAGTTGAAGATCATTTTGAAAACACCAACCTCAATAAGTCCGAGGGGGTTCGAACCCTAGTCTCGTCATCCTTCCATCTTTATATCCTACTTGGTCATCGAACAGAGCTGGTCGGTTTTCTCTGATAGAGCGTTACCAAATATAATTGACTTGTATGTGATTAAATAGTGTGTCCGTTGCAAACATTGCCTACGAAACGATTTATAGGTCTGTCTCTGTAATAAATAATATTCTCTTCCTCTCTCTCTCTTTCTCTCTCTTCTCGCTGTATTTGCGTTGAACAGCGTGGGAGAATAGACACACTTTTCATCAGCGGTTACCGTCTCTTTTAGGACGATGCCATAAATTCGACCGCAACATGTACCATTGGGGATATTAAACGAGGGTTTTAAATCGTTCTCTCTCTGCTGTGGTGTGGTCTATTGGAAAATGCTGTTATGAAAAATACATTTCGTACTGTCAATCATATTACGGTCCGGTTATGAAATAAAGCGGTAGTTTCTCTTTAGTTATACATGTTTACAAAAATCAAGTTGTCGGTAAACTACGCCATGATTTTTTTTTAATCAAACACATTATTTAGAAACTTCTCACAGATACTTATACATTTTGAACAAAATTATTTGCCATTTTCGAAAAATTTTAATAGTTTTTAAAAATATGTCATTATAAAACTACCCTTAAATCAATTTTCGCCCTAAAGCAAAGTATACAGAACTACTAATAGGCTAGTGTAATACATTCCCCACATATATATTCTAGTCTACAATTTAAACAAAATCGTTGGGTGATTTTTGAAAATTTTTGGAACTATCAGTATTACCTTTAATTTTAGATGCGTATAACCCGAATGGGTAGTAAGACGTGGTGATAATAATGATAATATTTTAATATTAGAGTGAATATCAAAATTCTGATTTGACCTTGACCATATCACATCTAAATATCAAACCCACTTTTTTGAGTTTCAATAGTTTGTACGGGGTATGGTTCGACCATATAATGTTTGTATTGTGATGCCCCAGGCGGAGGTTTTTTCCCTGTGATGTAATAGATTGTACGTGTTCGTTCTTATACGTCTGGTCCTGAAGTCGCTGACCCTACAGGAATTAGGACCCCCCCCCATCCCCTGTTTGACTTTTTTTTCCCCCGTCAACGCCTCTTATTTTTACGACGCTGTGCGATAAAGATGCACTTTTTTTTTTGTAATTTTTCACCACTTTATTATCTTTGCTCCATTTGAATAAATATTAAATTCGTTGGGCGTTGCGGTATTTTTCACCCTATTTGTTTCGAATCCTTGAGAAGACGCTAGTGTTTTCATCATTTAATGGGGTATTGGATCCAGCGGAGCTTGCGTAGGTCCCTCCTTCAATAAATAAAAAAGTAAAGTTTCACCATAATCTTTAGGTAGAAAATGTTCTTTATGAGAAAGTAAAAAAAAAGGTAAAATTATTAAGTCATTTGATACGCTTAACGCATGGGCTATTAACAATATGTTAAGGGTTAGGGAGGAATAGAATATCTTAGGATGAATTGCACCTACATTAGTGTGGGGAGAGGATGAAGAAACCACGCACCAAGTAAACAGTTGTTGACTAAAGTAGATTTTTGGTAGAAAGGACCTTTGAGAAAATATGATTTTTTTTTTTTTTGTGGTCAAAATTTTAAAAACTGTGTTACTATATTGTGTTTGTTATTTTATAGGTATTGATACTATCTATCGAAAGTAAGAGCTGAAAATCACGTGATCTGACGTATGAATATATGAAAGTAGTTTTAGTAACTCTTGTGACTGTCTGACACGATCCATCCTACCAGTACTATAGCTACCCACACCAACTGAAGTTTTTTTGTTGTTGTTTGCGCAGGCCTCTGAGCGGAAAATGCCTCCTCCAAGACACAGGCCTAGAACTCCTCGGGAACAACTCATGGACTCTATTAAGCAAGGCCGACGTCTCAGGCCGTCCTTTAGCCCGCTTAAGAAGAGAGGTGAGTCACTCTTTAACTCCTCTAGCTGGTAAGGTATAGTGGTAGTAATATTGTGTCACTTGACGCCGTCCTTAAACCATCTTACGAGACTTTATGTTAATATCAGGATCTTGTCACATTTTTACTCCTCTAGATTGCCAGGTATAGTGGTAGTAATATTGAGTGTCCCTTGACACCGTCCTTAAACCATCTTACAGGACTTTGTGTTAATATCAGGATCCTGTCGTACTTTTACTCCTCTAGATTGCCAGGTATAGTGGTAGTAATATTGAGTGTCCCTTGACGCCGTCCTTAAACCATCTTACGGGACTTCAGGATCTTGTCATACGTTTACTGCTCTAGCCTGCTAGATATAGTGGTAGAGTAAAACTATAATTAGTATCTACGAGATGTTAAATATTTGGAAAATGTTTTCAGTAAAATAATTTTTTTTTCTACACTAAGATCCACTAGCTATAAAATGTAGTCACTTCGTCATTTGCTTTCATATGATTACCACACTTTCATTGTGATAATAGCTCGTCATCATCTAAAATAAAACTAAAAGACTTGTTATCTGGGCTTGTTATTAGACATATGTAGATATGTATGGTGGTATGAAGAGAGGGTAGGGGATCTATTACGTCATGAGCTGTATCACAAGGTTTACTAATCGGCTTAGTAAAATGACCTTGGCTCAAATAGTTGCTATCCTCATTATCCTGAATAATGGTTTTTACCTTCAACAATGAACCCAAAGACTAAATGCCCGGCTTATTTAATCTGGTTTTAGATTGAGAGGTAAGGGTTCGCACCTCGGCCCGGTGTAGTTTCTCTGAGGTTGTTTTTTGTCACAGCTTCTCTCTATTCCATTGGGGTTTCCGCTAATGTTTTAGAGATGAGGAAGCTTGAATTTTGAGGAAGTGTACCCGTATTTGTATAAGAGGAGAGTGTGAAACCATTTAGGAAAAAATATCTCGGTACACGTGACCGGGATTCGAACTCCGATTTCCCCGTCATGGGCAGGCCAGTATATTGCGAACGTGAAGCTCTATACCAATCGACCACAGAAGCGGAGTCTTCCTTAAATGGTTTTTCACTCTATCTCCACTCAAATGTGGCTACTTTACTTATTATTTTACCATTTCTGCCCCCACTTTATTTAGTGGAAATACGTGGAAAACCCGGGCGGTTATTAAGACGCTGCGCAATAAAATAAATATATTTATGCTCAGATTAAAGATAAAAAAATAAAGTCCATTAAATTGAATTTATGAAATCTTGTCTCTTTATCATGTTTAGGAAAAATATTATAGTCTGACATTTCTAAATTTTTTATGAACTTTTTTTTCTGAAATTTTATTGGAGTGTAAATTACAAGTACTTTAGAGAATACGTATTTTTACGACCTTTTTTTTATCTGCAGTCTAGAAAAAAAAAACACAGCACATAAACCGTGGAAGCAATTTGGTTTTAGCAATGAAACAAAATTTCTAAAATTACAGGTTTGTTCAAAGCGGTAGCTTTATAAATCTATAGTAGTATTCCGCAGTATTTTTCATAACTAATGCCCAAGGCCCGAACATCAGGAGCTCTGATAAATTGGAACAATTAGAGGCAGTTTCTACGAGCGGTTCTAACAGAGCTGTTTGGCGATACATTGTTTAATGTCATTCAACAAAGAAAACTATCAGGAATTTTTTATTCTATAACATCTTAACAGGGAATTTAACATCGGTGGTGGTGAGGGGGACTAACTTTTGGGAAAAATAGCAATTATCAATGTCTCAGCCCAATCCAGAAACACCGATCATTTAAGAAAGCTGGTGTCCGCT
This sequence comes from Timema monikensis, assembly GCA_902151445.1. NCBI lineage: Eukaryota > Metazoa > Arthropoda > Insecta > Phasmatodea > Timematidae > Timema > Timema monikensis. The sequence goes on from CABFVZ010000011.1 coordinate 1,109,271, forward strand.
TTACCTGGATGTGTCATTAGTTGGGATTTTCTGAGAGACTGTCTAGCCTGGAATATTACGTTCTACTAGTCTCTGTGTTGTCTATACAATCCGTACAGTCAAAACAAGAAATTTTCTGAAATAGGTATTTCAAATCTATATAAAATATAATCATCTATTCGGACACATTGTGACATTGTGTACTACAAATAATATAGAAAAAATCAAATTATTGCAATATAAAAAGAACAGTAATATGTATGATTAAAAATGATGTAATTTTATCACTGCATACTGCTTACAAAATAAAAATTAATTTTCTCTAAGATAATACATTTTTCATTGTGAACACCTCGTATGAATGTCTAGTAATATTAAATTTCCGACCCATTCATCAATTGCTTTACCATAACACTGGTACATGAAAGCATAAAATATCAATTTTGACCCCTCCCTTATAACTTGAGAACTGTAATGATTAAAATTATTGAATCACCATCCATCTATAACAATAAAAAGGGAATTGTTTGTCTGTGTGTGTGTGTTTGTTTGTGTGCGATAATCAGCCAAATCTACGGCACGCACAGATCTGAAAATTTTAACATAGGCGGACGGAAGGGGGTCCAAACGCATCTCAAAGCTGGATTTTTAAATTTTTAATTAGCTTCTTTTTAATTATACTATTTTTAACAAATTTTTAAAGAAAATATTTTTTATCTGGTTTAGAATTAAGTTTCAGAGATACGAATCACAGTGGGTCACGGGCAGCGCCGCGCGGGATTGCTAGTACCTTATAATTATGCACTTGTTAAAATGGTGCAATAATTTTTTTTTTTCCTTCGAGTGATCTTAAGTGGATGTATTTTTCGAGCATGCGCGTAGCAATCTGATCTTTTCTAAATATTGGATGATTTGGCGGGTGCAGGCTTTAACTATTCCAGTAGACCAGTGAATTTCACTTACAGTAACAAGCTTTTTTTCAGCTGTGACCAATCCCCTCCGCCTCCTACTACCAGCATTACACTTGGTCGACATTGGTGGGGGGGAGGTGTGTTCCAATCCCGGCCGTGTGAACTCTGGAGATGATTTTCAACGGAGATTCTCACTGTGAATATCTCATTATGTATCCACAGTAATGCGGGTACATTTCATCTAGCCTATCTGCCTCTTCTTTAGTCTTAAGACGAAAGACCCTAGTAAATATAAAACAAAACTTAGCAAAATATATCAAGGTGGGATTAAAGGGAACGCGAGAAACGGTCAGTTTTTTTGGAGTTTTTATATAAAAAAACTTTTTGGTTGAAAATAAATCCAATAGACACTGCCTCAATTCAAACGTAATAAACCATACGATTGACTATCAGCAAGTTATGTTACTTCAGTAAATTTTTGGCATAAATTAACAAGCTTGCACGACCTTGTGTAGATAAATGTAAGTATTTCATTTAAGCCTAAATATAACCTTACTTAAAATAATGTTTTATTTTATCTTGGATTTTTTATTTGTATTGTATGTCAAGGTATGTACTAACAATTTAAAGAAAGACATACCTTTATAGATAAGTTGAAGTGATCTAACTTATGATCATAAATTCCTGCACCTAATAGTAGTGTCACTCAAAGGCACCGGTCTCGTTCAATGGTGCTTGCCGGTGGCTGGGAGGTTGGGTTTGGAATACTGGTCTGGTGTATTGAGTTTTTACCCCCCGTAAACGGTTTCTCCACTTGACCCTCCCAGAAAATACGGGTACACTTCTTTAAATTTTACCTACCCCCATTTTGAGTGTAAATATAGGCCTTGGTTCAGCCAAAACTGGCGGTGAGTCGCAGATCAGGTAGAGTTGACACAAACTTCCAAAAGTCGTGTGATACAGATTTTATTAGATCTGTGTGTACTTTCACAAGTGACTTGTTAGTATGATAATTGTTTGCTACACTTAATATCACCGTTGAGGGAAATGCAGCCTATAGGTCTTATAGACGAAAACTTTCCTCTTCGCGTGCTTTCTCTCTCTCTGTTAACTGTTGCCAAATCTCCTCGCTCTCGGTTATGTCTTAAGGTGGTGGTCTGGGGTAAGAAGGAGCTAATGGCAACATTGACTAACCAGCGTTGCAAAGTTTGTCCTATAGCTAAGGAAAATTTACCACACGAAAACAATAAAGAATGACAACGCTCATTCCCAATAGTAGCCATGCAGTTACCTCAGAGATGATATTCAGTGTAGTCGTCGTATCCAAGTGAAAAATCTCTTTAAGTCAACTCAATTGCGTATTTAAATCATTGATTGGGATTGTAGTAAAAATCCTGGTGGTTTGTAACTTTTGTGCTAGATTGTTAAACCAACCTTTTTATTCCACCGCGAACCTTGTCTAAAAAACGTCTACACATTATTATACTAGCTTAAATTAAATTGAGATATATCTGGTTCAATACACCTAGTCCCCCGAAGCAAAAAAGGAGGAAGTTTCCAAGAAGTTGTTAAGATAACAACCAGAATTTCAGGCCGAATGGAAAGAATAAAAATACTTTTCATTTTACTAAGAGCAATTATATTTTTAAAAGGCTGTCTACCTACTCTAGCTAATGCATGGGCTGGCCAAGTAAATACATAGGTTTACTGTTGTAAATATTTGAGTGGCCATCTTTGTTTGAAACGTCGTTACGAATGCATGCAATTATTTTAAAATGCTGCTGAGTATGAAAATATAAAATACTGATTCGAGTCATATGAAACACCACGTGTGTGTGTGTTTATATATATATATATATATGTGTATAAATGTGTGTGTGTATACATGTGTATACATGTGTGTGCATGTGTGTGCATGTGTGTACATGTGTGTACATGTGTGTAAGTGTGTATACATGTGTTTACATGTGTGTGCATGTGTGTGCATGTGTGTGCATGTGTGTACATGTGTATATGTTTTCGGCGCTATCGTTTGACTCGAACCATTATTTTAAATACTTTGCAAGGAAAGGTAAGGTGAATGTTGAATTTTTGTTTAAATATGTTTATAGAACGTTTTCACAGAACCGGCTGCCAAGTAGTGTAAATTAGTTTTTAGCGGTTTGTATTACGTCCTAATTTGTTGTCCAATTATCCTACCGTGACTTAAAAAAATAAAACTAATCTGAAAAGCAAATAAAGTAACCACACTAGACTCGACTCGACTCGACTCTTTCTGTCATTGTGTTTTGTATTTTTTTTTAGCATAGAGTCTTACTACGCGTTTGGGTTATTCGAATATGTACTAATTACGCTAATGTGTTAAGGATGAGGATGGTTGAATTTAGAGTAAGTGTACCCGCTTTTGCGTGAGGGGAAGATTGAAAATAAATTTAGGGAAAACCACCTTTGGTTCACCCGATCGGGATTCGAACTTCAATCTCCCGGTCATAGTCAGCCCAAGTCTTTTGGGAGTAGAAATGGCAATGATATATCGATATATAAAAAATGTCAATATTTACAAATACATCGATATACTTAAATCGATGTTTTGTTATCCGATTTATCGATATATCTTTTTTTATAGATCGATTCACGCTTTGAAACATTTAAATCAAAATAAATTAGAACTATTTTTTCTCTCTATTTTAATTAACTTAGTTGATTTTTTTTAAATATTTCTAGTCAACTATTCCGTTATTTTCAACAATTATATACTACATTAAAAGGTAAAAGTGGTGAAGAATAGCATTACAGAACAGCAGCGTTGTTCCAGTTAGTTTTCCCAGACCAATGCAAATAAATATACCGGAAACAACCGATGTATCAATATAATCTGTTAGTTATATCGAGGCTTTCGATGTGTGCCCTGTGAAATATAAAATAATAAATTCATTGATATATTAGGGAAAAGGGGCATCTTTAGTTGAGAAAGTGACGCCTAAACCTTTATTTACACGTTCGCCGAAAACAGAAAGCAGAATCTGCCTCCGAGGCGCAGCAATTTACACACTTTAAGTTGACCCATGATGCATTGCAACGCTAACGTAAAAGACCTAACTATCAACAGATTTTATTTTCTAGTAGATATACATATATTTTATATAATTGTCCCAGTGGATGTTTACAAATTATAACGCTGTGTCGTGACACAATCCAATACATCGATACACACACACGTTTTACATTAATGGGTTATTTCAAATCTCCTTGCAACGGCCAACGAAGCTGTCTGCTTGATTCTGGCTGTAGAGCGCATACGTTGGGTCAAATGCGCACGCGTACTGATTTAAGATGGTTGGTTCTGAGATTTAATTGGTTCTTCTGTGCCTAACATCTTGAGCAGAGCGGACAAAGTAGAGAATAGTTGAACTTCGGCAGAATAGCTCGCGCCGATTAAGAGGTAATCTTGCGATTGGCTTAGAGTGTGTCACGTGACCGCGTTTCAGTTCTGCGCTAGTTTTTCGGCGAATGTGTCAATCCACAGTTAGCCTCGACCACCGAGCGGATTAACTTAATTCACAAAACTCCCAAAGTAATATTGGCCGAATTTTTATCACCTATGTAATTAAGTTTTTGTTCTTACTAAAGACATAATTTATTAATCTTTTCACGTTTCAATAACAACTTTCTTTACGCCTGGCGTCGCTGTTGGAGAGAATTAATTTATAAATAGTAAGACTGATAGTCTATATAATTATTTCCGAATTTGAAAGTGTGTAACGTGTCTAACCTATAAACGGTTTGGTTACGCCCCCTTTTCTTAATCTCTAGTAAGCCAGAGCTCGTGCCTAGATTTGTTTCTCTGTGTACTTTAGGCTGTTGTGGGTCAGTGGGTAATGTTGCGAAATAAGGTTTTTCTTGTTGATCCGTTCACTCGACAGTGGCGCGGCGTGGTAGCGGGCACCGGAACTTTCTCTTGTGTGAACCATTAATCTTCCACATATATAATTGATAGGTTATGTATCATCGGTAAATCTTGGTATTTTCACAGGTACGTAGGTCGAATCTGGACGAAGTGATTTTGGGCAGCCATGGCTCTCTAATACATTGGTCCACATCTTTTTAAATATCGACTAATGGCTCGTTGCATTTGCTGCTGATTATTGCGTTAAAATGTATTCATTATATTTTACAGGAAAAAGTTCGTGGCAATGAGGTTTTATTAGATTTTCTAGGAAATGATTTAACTCTTCAAATGATATCAAATATTCATATTTTGGGTGTTGGTTGTATATATTTTTCACCCTTTCACTCGAAGATGAAAACTTTAATAAAATCTTCTAGCGCTCTATTTGATACTGTATACTACAATACGAATTTATTTGTTATTTTTAACCTAAGAGAGATATTTTATTTACCGAAATAAATCGTATACAAATCAGGGTTTCCATGGTGATCCAATCAAAGAACGATTGTACAACCGAACAACTGCAAACTGCAAATGGAAAATCGGGTTTTCATTGGAAGCTACTATTTTAACAGACACTCTGGATCCCTAACCTTAAAAATGAGTTTTAGTTTATCGAAATCGGTTGTCGTTTTTTCGTAATATCAACTACCGGAAATTAACTTATCAAATTATATGCCTTTTTTATTAGGTAGGTGTCGTCCTGTATTTAGTAAAGCGCCGCTCTAGAGGCATACTAAGCCTGACTATGAAACTGGCTCTTACTACCCGTTCAAGGTATCCGCTTATGTACACTAAGAAAGTAAGGATGAAGAAGTGTTTTTTTTAGTACCGCTTCCTACTACCACTGCAGGTTATACGCCTATGTATTAATTACACTAATGGGTTAAGTATTAGGAAGGCTTTAATTTATAGTAATTGCACCGTATTTTGCTTGGAGTGAGAATGTAAAACCATTTGGGGAGGAAAACCACCCTTATTGTACCCGACCGGGATCGAGCCCCCTATCTCCCCCATCTTTGGCAGTGTAGTCCAACACGAAATTAGCGCGTTACACCACACGGCTACCGATGCGGTTATGAAGAAGTCAGAATTTTGTTTAAAGATAGACTTAACCGTAATTGCGCGCAGGAGGGAAAAACCAATTTAGGGAAATAAAATACCCCTGGTACACTTAGCCAGAATTTGAAAATCCAACCTTCCTGCCACCGACAAACCAAAGTATAAGTTAAACAATTAAGTTCGCAAGTTCACTGGTGTGGGTATTAATCTCCTTACTAAAATAAGTGTCCACTGTCACAGCGGTGTCGTGACCTGGGGACCCATAGCGTGGATTGTTTCAAGGTCATAGCGCGCTCTCTGCCGTTTGATTGGACATTGCGGTCACATCTGTCTCTGTCTTGTTCCGCCGAGACAAGTCTTTGAGGGCTAGAGCCCTCGAGCGGATCAATTATAGTAAGGTTCCTGTTATTTCTTTATGATCACGTCTTATTAGGGCCTAACTGTTCAGTTTATACACATACTATAATTCTCTTAACAGTGTAAGAATGAGGAAGAAAGTACTTTAGAGGGAATCTACCTATATTTGCGTGGAAGGCTAGTGGAAAACCCTTTAGGGAAAAAAACCCACCCACATGTATACTGACAGGGATTCAATCCCTAAGCTTCCCGTTATCAGCAAGCCGGTCTAACATGATAATGGCTAACGCCTTAAACCATTCAGCCACTGAATCGAGTAAGATTAAAAAAACAATTTATATAATAAAAAACTTGTTTTTTGTGGTAAATATTTTTAATATTTTTTATTATATTATTATTTAATAAGTGATAGTAATAGGTTATGAAAAGTGACCGTTGTAGATGACCTGACTTGACGTATAAATATATGAAAATAGTCTTAGTAACATTTATTCTTATGAAAATCAGGCTGTACGAGTAGCCCAACGTAGAGTACATAATAAAAACGAAACTCGAAACGTAAATAAAACATTCTCCCAAGATATTGATGAGGGAGGAGAGTGTAAGAGAGTGGAGGAGAGTGGAGGGGGTCGACAGGTTGGAGCATGGATCTCAGATTCGGGAGTACTGTGCTCGATTCCGACTGGTTGTACAGGGTAGTTAGTTATTATCCTCACTGGATGGTGACGATCCGGTTATTTAAAAGGGAACATCGACCTAGTATAATAGTAATTATTATTAATGTAATTACACTTTTTTCTTTTTTCAAACCCGCTTCAGTGGCCGGCTCTTCCAAGGCGTCACTCTCTTGAAAAACTGCCCTACTGATGAAGGAAAGATCAGGTCTACTGAGGGGGATTATTTTTCTTCCCTAAAGGGTTTCCCACTCTCCTTCCACGCAATTGCGGGTACATTACCTCTAAAATGCTTTCCTACTCATCCCTCCCCTGGTAGAGAAATGTTCATAATAAGAGTATAACCTGGACAGGTAGTAAGACGCTGCCGTTTATGAGTATTAATGACCATTAAAATGAGTTCGGACTAAGATTCTGGTAAAATAACATGGGGCACCCTCCACCCCTTCCTCCACCCTTCTCCCCAGGCTCTTTTATTCGTTGTATGGTTTTTTTTACACCGCGTCTCACTACCTTCCGAAATATCCACCTATATACACTAAATAGAGTAGGAGGGATGTGGAAGATAAAATTTTAGAGGAAATGTACCCGCGTTTACTTGAAGGAACACTGGGAAACCATTTTGATGGGGGGG
>CABFVZ010000011.1:1116852-1139628 GCA_902151445.1 Timema monikensis
GGCGGAGGGAGGAAACGACCTTGGTACACATGACCATGATTCGATCCCTGAACTAATCCATCACAGACAATCCAGTCCATGGCGAGAATGACGCCTCAAACCGTACGACCACCGATGATTTTGATAGCATATTCACGTCAAGCACGTTTAGTTTGTTTTTCCAGGGATGGGGGAGGCCTTTGTTCGATTCCTGGCTGAATTTATTAAAGTTTTTTCTTCTTAGTGGTTTTCTAATTTATGTTAAAGCGAATTTTGACACATTTCCTCTATATTGTACTTTCCTCGAATTCATCCCTAACCCTCTAATATAGTTAAATGAGGATATTCCTGGAGGCTAATTAAGATTAGTTGCAGAAACTATCCAATGAAATAGGACTGGGGAGCGCCCTTTAAAGTGGGGATGTAGGGGACGCGAGAAAAGGGCAGATCTTGCAGTTTTTATAGCAAACTGCTTTTTTTTGGGCAAAATAAATCAAATGTTATTCCAGTAGAAATGTAGAGTTAAACTTTCTTCACATCGTTATATATATATATAGGCCTATATATTTGTTAAATATGTCATGAGCTTATGACAAACTTTTTAAATGATGATTAAAAAAATTGTCATTAAATTCCAGTACACTCTTGACAGATATTCAACAACTGTTGATATCACCATGTGAAGAAAATTAAACTCTTATGTTTCTACTGGAGCAATATTTTGGCAAAAAATATTTTAATATACTCAAGTAGGTATATCAAAGGTTCTAAACCCTAGACTCATTTATGACTGGAAAACTGAAGGAACCTGGGAATGTATTGACATTTTATCAGTCCACATGCCAAATTTTAAATTTATGAGCTATAAGATAAATATATATTGCTCTGCTCTCTTGTCAATGTTGGCTATTCTCAAATTTATTTATTAATCCTTTCTATAAGCTTCCAAAAGGCTCTTATTATGTTGGCCCGACTATACAAGCTTGATAACGACCTTGCCTATCAGTAGGTGCGTGAGCCACCATAAATAACACATGACCTGTTGTCCGATAACAAGCAGTATCGACTGATGACCTCGCTCTGTGACTGTCGCCGGTTCGATAACTCGTGACACAGTTATCATGCTCGGCCCATGTATTATTCTCAGCAGTGACTACAACCGACAGATGTCGTTGCAGAGCCTTGAATTTTTTTTTATTGTGTTTGTGTGTGTGTGTGTGTGCGCGCGCTAGAGGTCATAATGCCAATATAAGAATCAATCCCCCTTCCGTCCCCCCTACCCTTGTCATTTTTATCTTTGTTAAAGAAACAAAGGAATACAAGTATGGATGGGTTGAATCTTATATTCATCTAATCCAAATCTCGAATCAGAATCTTATTATTTTTGTTCGAATCTTGAATCCAAATTCGAATCCTTGACTATTTAAAAATGTATAACTTAAGATAAACTGAGGATATTTAAAATTTAACTAAACAAAAGTTGTTTTAATGCTTGTCGCCACTGAAACCCGATATTTTATTTGTCACGTCTATTACATCGAAACAACAAAATCAACACTTATTTTCTGTGTGTGTGTTTTAATTATTAATGCAATTCGGTACTAATTTTTTTTTTGCTGTGATTTTACTATCCACTACACAAAATTGAATAATTGCTTTTAACGATTGTTTAAGATTGTTATTTGAATTCAAGGTCTTCATAGTAACTATTAATGATAATTTTTTGAGATCTTTGCGAATCTTGAATCTTTTGAATACCATAGGATTCGAGGGATTCTGGCGTCTCATTTCTAAATAAAAGCCATACAAAACAACACACTTAAATAGAGATTTGATAAATAAAATAAGGGTAGGATAGCCAACATAGCATTGCCACACGATCACCATACTTATTCTGGAGTTGTCTAAATCAATGGCTACACATCAATGTTTGTGGTTTAAGAATACTTGAAAGTAGGTATAATATCTTTATACTATAATTGACCGCTTTGCCAACATGACCATGTACCCAAACAAATATTTTGAAAGTTGGTCCACCTGTCCCCCAAACAAGAAATGAGAATTTTAAAAACAAGGGGGAGGGGGTTTAACACATAAAATCCACTATCCCCACCCAGAGTACGGCCTTGAATCAACTAATCGGTTTGTTTTTGTCATTTTTATCTTTGTCGTCTAGGAAGGAATACGCTGTAAATAAAATTACATAACTTTAAAATGATTAAAAGGCGCCTATTAGAGAGAAAACGTAGTTTAGCAATCATTTACAAATAGTTACTATAGCTATCTTGCAAACATGGAGTTTTCATTATTTAGGAGTCTGTTAAGAATTACCATTTTTTAAATCAAAAAACATAAATTTTGCGATCAACTTTTATTAAATTTCACTTTACCAATACCATTATTAATAACTACATAAATAATATATTATTTGTCAAAAGTGACAGCGGCAAATCACATGACAACGTATTATATATATATATATATATTTTTTACTTTTTCACTATCTTACAGGTAGATAAAGTATTGTGATCGTCAACAAAATAATCTAACTCGAGATTTTGATGAATCTCGACGTTTCATGACCCTCAAATCCGAAAAAGTTGTTTTTGAATTTATGTCTTTCTGTCTGTATCTCCGACTAGAGCCTAAACTATTCTACCGATCGGGCTAAAACCTGGTATTTAGGGTTTTCATAGGGTTGCTCCGAGGGGTTTTCGGAATTGGATATCTAACCCTAAAATTAAGGGTAGTTTACTGAAGGTTAAAAAGAGAAAAAATCGATTTTCTAAAAATCGGCTCTAACGATTTTGATTAAAATTTGTGACTGGGCGTTGATTAAGATCACAAATAAAATGGATAATTTAATTTTTATATAAAAATTGATTTTATCTCCATAACTATTTGAAATACTAAATAACTTATTGCAAATTTGTAGTACTGTTAAAAATAAAAAAACCTTTATTTGAAATATATATTTTATAAAACTAACGATTTCTGAGATATTTTCAAATATATTAATACAATTTTGTGAGCTTTAGTTGTAAAGAGTTACTACTTAAATTTTAACGCAGTAATTCTCCAATACCATAGAGTAATTAAATATGTCTATCAAAAAGTTTATTTTATTTTTAACTTAAACCTCTTAGGAAAAATGTTTGTACAACAATGATATATCTTCATTTTGGACTTATTAGTAAATATTTACACATTTTTTGGGTCAACATTTATAAATGAGTAATTTAATATCAATGCGATGACATGAAGATGTGCAATACCTAAATAAAATGTTGAAAATTCTAACCGGAAGTTGAAATATTAATACGAAGTGTTGACCCTAGTGGCTCCAATATCGATCTTTTTTATTTGTACAAACATACTAATTATCAGGACAATAATTCTTTAAAAATAAAATTATAAAATTTAAAACCGGTACTCAATTTTTTTACATAGCTTAGTGAAATTTATGCTTGGGTTTTCTAGTGTATATTTTTTTTCACATATATTACGAGTTTTGAGTAAATACCTATAGTTTTAAATAATAGAGCGAAAAATCCGTGCGGAGTTCCGTACCATTTCATTTAAATTAGTATCTCCTGTATTTTTAAAAGAAAAAGTTCGTTGAAATCGAGCTGCGTCCAGATAATTGTTTTGGGATAGGGGTGTATGGTAGATACCGAGTTGCGACCAACCCGAGGGAGGGGTACCAAGCTACGTCCAGCCGTGTCTCACCTATCTAGCTCTATTACTAGAAAGTCGGTCAGTTTACAATAATAACACGACAAACATTCAATCTCCATTTGTATTCTATCGACTGTTAGATGACTAAGTTAGGTTGTTTTATGTAACATTTGACTGTAGAATTGACAGAATTATATCATTCTGAGCATACTTTGGTTCATTCTTCCAATATTATTTTATTTCTTGAGACTTCACTCCTTCGGACGTAGCTCGACTCTCAATAGAATTTTATCTGTTCCATCCTTCGTACATTACTCAAGTGGTAGTAAAATTTTATCTTTCTCCCTTCTCGGGACGCAACTTGCTCAAGGAGTGTGATTTAGGAAGTAACTGGGTACAGCCCAAAAAGATCATGTAGCGCCTTGGGAACGCAAATCAACTTACATAAAAGTTGAGCGAATGGCCTACATAAAATATGCGTCTTGCCACCTATAAGGCAGGCAATATGGTGTACATTCGTGTTAAGCTGGCAGTCTACAAATATTTTAAAGGGGTTTGATGTATTTTATATCTGTAGATGATGCGCGTTTGACATTGACCCCTCTATTAAGCGATTTTCTAAGAACTTTATTTGTGTAGCGTATGGTATAGTGAGAGGGGTTCGAAGTCCATTACATGTTACCATTATAATAAAGATAACACAAGATATCATAAGTCAATGGTTTTTTAAAGGACCTATAAAACAACACGGAATCTCGTTAGCTAGGTGGCAATTTTATGTTAATGGAAAAATTTGCTGTTTTAATGAATAACCTAATACATTTTATTTGATTCCATAAACTTACAACGTTTATAACGAACAACATTCAGATTTACTTCTCAGTTTAAGGATAAATAAAGTGACATTAATATGTAATTTGCCATAGTTTATGATCAAACCCCGGACCCTTAGACACGTGATTTTATGATATTTTAAATCGGGATGTACCTAGTTTGTAGTAGTTTGATGCTAGTAATAAGAAGCAAATTATTATTTGGGTAAATCATAATTACGGCCGTGAATTTGTATATTACATTTAACAAAAAGGTTTGTTTTATTGAAACAAGACTAAAATATCAACGCGAATAAAATATAATTTACCTTTAAGTTAAATTAAAAAAATCATTATAATCGAAGCCTCTTGAAGCGCTATTATCTTGAACGTTCAACGCATCTAACGGATGGTTATCGTACTAGGAAAGTAGTTTGTTCACTTACGCTGTACGCTCCTAGATGTCGGTACTGGGTAACTTTCAGGGTAAAAAACTTTCGTGGCAAGTGATTGGAAACTGCTCACGTTACTAGACAGTCTTGTTATATGGTCGATAACGAGAGACCCTGATTTTTGTTAAATAAAATTATTTGATTTCATTAAATTTAAAGTTTGATTTTTTTCCCCAAAAGTGTATTTATTAAAGGCATATTTTTAGGCTAAGATTAGTAAAAAAATAAAAATTTACTCACAAGTAGTAACATGGATAGAAAATATACGACTAAATTTCATATTATTTAATTTTAAATAGTTACCACTGGTCACTTCTTTACCACTAGTCTTGAGGGGGGAGAGGGGGAGACATTTTTTCTTGAATGGTAATTGTAATTTTTTAATTGTAATAGTAAGAATAAAATTATAATACCGCAGCCGACACTATTTTTTGGGTATTTCAGTCAAAGAACAATGTCGTTTATTACTAAGTAAAAATGTGTATGTTGTGAATATTGTTGATTCTCATTAAAATCGATATGATTGACTATTATTTGCGTATAAAAGACCAAGTAATCACATATTTATAATATACAAATTGTGATTAGAATCAAACCAAAATTCAAAAATTAGTTATTCGTCCCTCATTCATTCTTATCACATTTTTTTAATGTTTAAAATTCTTTGCTAACCCAGTTTTTTAATCCATCATACAATAGGCATACAGTTGTCAAGAAATAAATTTATGTTGAATGTAAAGCACAACAAAATTATTAAATATATGTATCTCTAATTGACGCTCAAACAAATTGCACCATGTCCTAGTATAGTTCGGGTTACACGTAGAAATATATCTAGGGATATTTTTTTAAATATGCTATATTAGCCTTACTTGTTCTGATGCTTATAATATGTATTTGGGGGTGCGTGAAAATGTTGTAGTAATGGCGGGGTTATTTTTCGCTCAAAGCTAACCTGATTTGTACCTAATATTTAGAAAAATGTTCTTTTAGTAAGCTTTACGGTTATCGCTAGTTATTTTTATTAATGATGGTTTTATAATTTTTTATTCAAACATATATTTCGAACCTCGATTGTTTTCTCACATATATTATTCATAAACTGTAAATACATTTCACCCGTAAAGTTTTTACCATTTTTACTGAGCAAAATTACGTGTGTTAATATTTTGTCGCCTGAGATATAAAAAAAATTATCCTGAAGTATCGATTTGTCAAGATAACGAAATTTACTCCTAAGTTACTTAATCAGTTTTAAAAAGACAACTAGCACAATTTGGGAAAACGGTCTTTCTCGATTAATTTTGTTTAGTTAATTTCTTGGTGTTCTTGAGATAAATGTTTGAAATTAGGAGGTACTATCAAGGTTAAAAATCACTTCCTTAAGCCATGGAGTTTAAGAATAATATGACCTGCTTCGATGGCCGCATGGTCTAAGGCGTCACTCTTATGCTGGATTAGACTGAAGATGACAGGGAGATCGGAGTTCAAATCCTGGTTGGGTGTACGTAGGTTCAAAAAAAAGTATTACTCTCTCATTCTACGTGAACGTGAATACAATTCCTTTAAATTAAACCGTTTTCATCTTTAACTCATTATCGTAATTAGTACATACGAGTATAATCCGAACAGGTAGTAAGATGCGGGAATAAAATAAATAAGAATATGGTGAATTTGGAAAAGGATGGAAATTCACCTTTGTACCCAGACCCAATCAGGTTCCTGAGAGCGATATCGAAGCCCTCTAATTTGGTTGTCAGGTGTGCCCCATGGCTTCTTTGAAAAGTTACCAGACCAAATCATGTATCCCTACGCCGAACGATATGATCTACAAAAACATGTGTTTAGCAGCTGTCACTTTTGACAACCAAAATTTAGGAATAGACCTAAATGTTGACTGTCAGAAGTGACAGCTACTAAACATATGTTTTTGCAGATCATATGGTTCGGCGTAGGGATACATAATTGGGTCTGGTAACTTTTCAAAGCCGTCAGCTGTCAGTCAGCACCAAAGAAGCCATGGGGCGACTATAACCACTGTTTGACTCCTTTCGGTCGTTGTATGTCAATGTGTTTTATTAACTTGAGAGTAGAAGGGGACCATGCAGCCTTAAACAAACGATTGCTTACTTCATTACAATTAAATTGTATATTTGAATGTCTTTGCCTCACGTCTTAATACCCTGCGCTTCACGCATATTTACGCCAATAGGGTAGGGACAAGGAAGGTAGAATTTAGAAGAAATGTACACACTATTTCATGGAGGGAGAGAGTTTAAAACAACATACGGGGGAAAACCTTGGTATATTCCACTGGGATTTGAATCCTGGTGTTCCCTTCGTTGACAATCCAGTCTTATGGTAGAATTGACACCTTATACCATGCGAACACAGAAGTGGGTTAAATATTTTCACTCTTTGGTAAGTAGAAGGAGGGGAGTTTGACTTGAGGTAACCCTTCACTCGCTTGTTGTCAAAAGTAGTAAAAACATGTTCCGTTCTTTTTATGGTGGGCGAACTTTTGAAACTCCTTTTAGTAACTCTATTAACCGTAATTCTCTGTTTTCTTTTTTTGCTACTGCTATCCAAACCCTCGGAGCGAAGCCGTGTTTTAATTGGTCTAAGTAATAACTTACACAAGGGGAACAGCCACTGAATAACCTAGTCAGACCTGTCTTTGTGGCGTAGTTAGCTAACGCGCTAGTTTCGTGTTTAGCTAGACTGTCGAGGACGGTGAGATTGAGATTCGAATATTGACCGGGTGAATTTGGGGGTAGTTTTTCCTAAATGGTTTTTCACTCTACCTCTACGCAAATGTGGGCTCACTTAATCTATATCCAACCTTCCCAATTCTCAGCCCATTAGCGTAATTAGTATTTGAGCGTATAACCCGCACGGGTAGTAAGACGCGGTGCTAAAAATAATTTGGTCGGACCTCCACGATAATAACCTTTTTAGGTTTTTAAAAACTTGATGTAGAGAAGCCAACATAGACAGCATTTAATTCACTACAGCTATTTTACTTCACTGCGTCTTACTACCCATTCGGACTAAACGCCTTTGTACTAATTGTGCTAATAGGTTAGCGATTATAAAGGTTGACTTCAGAGGAAGTGTACCCGCATTTGCGTGGAAAGAGCGGAAACCATTTCAGAAAAGCCACACTACCAGGCTCAAAATCAGATATCCTCGTCACCGACAGTCTAGTCTTTTGCAGGATTGACGCCTCAGACCATACGACCACCAAAGCAGGTTGATTTTGAAATTGATCACAGTAAAACATCTGCGACCTGTAAGGTTTACGATTAACCACTGCCGTATGGACCTTAATAGCTCCACTATCAATATTTTTTTAATATAGTGGTTTGCAAACAATTTTTTAAGCTTAGCTTTATATTGAGTTTTTTTGTTTTGTTTGTGGCTTACTTACCCGCCGTATTTATCAACACTAATGGGGTGAGGATGAGGAAGGTTGAGTTTGTAGGAAATGTATGCCTATTTGCATAGAGAAAGAGGGGTAAACCATTTGGGGGGGGGGTGGATCTTTAGCAGGACCCGTATAGCTCGAGCCGGTAGTATGATATGGTGGACTAAAAAAATGGTACACAAATAATATAGATGTAGAATACTATATTTCTATAATTTTAAACTTTGGATTCGAAATTCAAATGAAATTAAAATTCAGGTTCGAGATTCGGATTCGAGAATTATAGAATTCGACCCATCTCTAAAATATATATATATATATACACATGGCACATCTCGGGATCAAACCATGGTCCACAAGGAACTGCAGTAGGTATCTCTCGCTAACCACTCGACACCCTGGTAACGGGGCATGGCTGACTTCTTGACTAGTGACGCAGATTCAGTGATGTCTCTTCTTGATGAAAGTGTGAATTGTTCTCAAGTGTATTTAACGGGGGAACCGCGAGATGAGTTTGCCTAAACGGTTCGTTCATTCCAGCGACTTCGCAAGAAATAACTGGAACAGGCGTGTCAAACTCATTTGATCAAAAAGGCTGCATTGAAAAGTTTACCACGCTAAAACAAATATCAAAGTGTGTTTAAAACTTAATTACAAATGATTCCAGATTAAAGATTTTTTATCACCGCGTCTTAATACCTGTTCAGGTAACATGCATGTATGATAATTACTGTAAAGGGGTAGGAAGGATTAAGGAAGCATTTTAGAGGGAATCTACTCGCGTTTGCGTGGAAAGAAAGAGAAAACATTTAGGAAAAACCACCCTTAGTATATCTAACCGGGATTTGAACTCGTCTCCCCGTTATTAGCAGGCCAGTAAAACACTAAAGCGGGCCCAAGCTTAATATAGCAATAAGAAAGGGATGGACCGCTTTATAAAACAACTCGCTTTGCTCGATAGGGGCTTCGCCCCCAAACCCCCAGTGAGTTATATTTGCACGTGGATGTAAACTAATGTAAGTCCAGAGCCGTTTTTTTGATAGGTCTTACCATTTAGCCACACGAGACCTTCAAAGTAAGGTCCACACAGACTTTAAAGTTGATACGCCATTTTGATTTTTTTAGGGGGGGTTAAAAATTAATTTTTTTAACTTTTTGGAATTTTCCCGTCGGTTACTGGCTAGAAGCTATAAGTTTGCCAAATTTCAAGCTTCTAGCTCATCTGGAAGTGGGTAAACAATAATGTCTGTGAGTGAGTCAGCCATGTGGCTTTATAGTAGTATAATAACTCACAACCCATATTTTTTTTAACAAAATTTTAAAATATTTTATTTCATAAATGGTGTGATTGTCGTGTTACAAATATTGTGCCAAAGTCACTTTCATTATGGTTGACAAATATATGTCTGTAAGCTGTGATCTTTCGGGTGTTCGGTTTCATTCCATGTGAGGAAAAAAAGTGGTAACAAATGTATGTGCTGCCAAATATTTCACATATCAGACTCGCGGATTCTACAATCTTTGGAAATTGATTCATGTCGAAGAAACGTTTAAATTTGCAACACAAACTCTAGATCTACCCGCTTCGGTGGTCGCGTGGTCTAACGCGCTAATCTCGTGTTGGACTAGACTGCTGAGGATGGGGAGATCGGGGATAGATCCGTGTCCGGTGCACTGAGGTTTTTTCTTAGACTGTTTTCCACTCTACCACCACGCGAAGGTGGGTGCACCTCCTCTTAATTAAGTCTTTCTAATACTTAACCCATGAGTGTAATTAATAGCTAGGAGTATAAAACAGGTAGTCATACGTGGTGCTAAAAAAAAATCTCAAAATTCCTCAAGATTTTAAGAGATTTCTAAATATCACTCTCTCAAAGGTTTCGTTCGTAATGTTTAATGGCTCATTATAAGGACCGCGGGCCGCACAAAATAAGACAGGGCTTCAAGTAAGTTTGACATGCCTTGCCTAGAATAACTAAATACAAATATTACACCCCGGTGAAAAGACTAAAAGATTGGCCGCTTTTTGTCACCTTGGCTGCACCCTCTCTTCATATCTAAGAGAAGTTTAATCGTGAATCTAAATAAGTGAATCACCTATTAGAATGAGACTCCAATTTTTAAAAAGCTCTTACAGCTCGTTGGGAGAAAATTATTCGCAGTTTTTCTTACAAGTGTTAACCTACGAGCTATAAGGTAGTCATTTTAGAACATTTAAAAAAAACTCGTACTCACTCTCTATATTAACTAAATATCTACAGTTTGACAGTTAAAAAGTTACTTAAACATTTTCATGTATCAATATGTCAAGCATGTGATCTAAAGCTGTTACTTTTCATAAGTATTATCAATACCTATGAAATAATGCTAGGAATAAAGTAAAATATTATCGTTGTTGTCATTAAATTTTTTTTTCTTCTAAAAGTGCCTTTATCCCAGAATCCCACTATATGTTATAAGGTCGTCAGCGTTCATACCGTTAGTTTAAAGTGACAACTAACTGCATATCACATGGCTTGACGTATACATGTATAAAATTTGTTCGAGTAACTAAGGTATGTTCAGCGTAGGAATTGTTTTCTTAAAGGCCCTTTTTCCTACCAGAAATATATTATATGGTAGAATATTGGTGGGAAAAAAGACCTTACAGAGAGTAATTACTACCGTGAATGGAATATAACTGTCATACCTATAAACTTTTTCATTGAAATTCATCTACATCAGTGTTTACCAAACTTTCACCAGTCACGCGCTCCTTTTGGGGCTGTTACCTAAGCAATGTACTCTTTTCAGCGCTGCATAAAAAAAAGTAAATAAACTTCTGCTATTGTGTAAAGCAGTGGTAGTCAACCATTTTTTGTTTGCATAACTTCAGCCATTTCTCTTAAAATTTTTACCCCCAAATCTGTTGTTGCATAACGCAGACTATACATATTTTATAATATACATCTAAAATAATTTACTACATCTAACATAATGTATTAATTAATTATATATATATTATTTAAATTTAAAAATTACATCTGGCATGCGCATTCGTACAATTGTCATTGTATACGATTGGCAGTATAAAGCCCTCCAGAGTCGAAGATGGCTACGTTATCTAATAGTTCGTGATCTTAATAGATCACTTAAATGTTGCCGACGATTTCCACACGTCCATCATAGACTCTGTCTTAAAATATGAGCGAAGAATGACCCTGGGCATGGTACGACGCACGGATATCTCAGGGGTAAGAGTATTGTCATAGAGCATTACTTATACACTGATGGTTTATTCTTTGTATTATATTTTAGAAATTTGACAAACACATGATCCCACCGTGATCTCATGATGAAACTTTCCACAAATTATGTTAAAATACATAAGTTAATGTGGTTTTTTTTCCCCAAGATTTTTTTAAAAAACTATCTTGTTGAGAAATTCAAGGTCAAAATTTGTAGATGACCTTGAACTGGAAAAAAGGTCCTAAACTAGTGATGTTTCATATCATATGAAAGTTTATAAAATAGACTGAACCATTTTTTTTACCCAGCCTTCTATCTAGTTTCTAGCCTGAGTAATATTTTTATTTTGTAACCAGCCCACCTTCATAGTGAGAGTCAGGCATGCTATCCTTTCAACCAGCCCTAACTTCAAAGTGAGAGTCAGAAGTGAGAGTGAATCTGAGCTGAGAGTCGGGCCCACTATCCTAGCAAAACGCGATGTAATGGACACGCGATATAATTGTATATATACGCCTCTTCATTCTTATTGATTGTAGGTCAGAGTAGGGTTAGTTGTTGGGGGAAATGCGATGTGATGGACCTGCAATATAGTTGTACCAAAAACGCGTTGTAATTGACACACGATGTAATGGACACGCGATGTAATGGTGTTCCCCCGTACTAAGATGCCAAAATTGTCGACCTCGGTGGTATTGACGTAAAGTGATCACATCAGGGTGCAACCTTCGTGGGTTCAGGCCCAGCCAAAGTAGACGAATTTTCCTTGCGTCTACCCCAGGTTGAATACCACTAGTGTAATGTATAAATGGTCGTTTCCTGTTTATATTAAAACTTGTAAACTACACAAAGCCTTGGAAAAGGCAAAGAAAGGTTTATAAAAGTTTGTACTATCGCGTCAAGATCGGTTTTAATTCATTTATCATACCTACTCTTAGGGTCTATATAAAAAAACTATACTATAACTAGTCAAACTTAGAGATGCGTCGAGTATCTTATGAAATATTTTGCGTTCCTCTGTGGGTACGAGTATCAGAGTTTGGGAAACGCTGCTCTATAATAAATATACTTAAATTATGGTAGGAAACCCATTTTGGAAGATTTTATATAGTACCAGAATCCTTCTGTGTATATGTTTTGGTAAGACAAAAGACCTTCCATAACGGTAGCAGGAAGTATTTTCTGAAAGTCCTTGTATCCTACTGAAATAATACTATTCAGTAGGATTTTGGTACGAAATAAGACCTCCCAGACAGGACTTTCAACCAACATAAGGGTATTGCTCAATGCTCCTGTGACCCTTACTTCACCTCTGACAAGACGTGTATTAATCACAACTTGTGAATGTGGGGAATGCCAGGCCTCCACCGGGGTTCGGATTCCACGTTAAACTGTAGGTCCTAGGTGCAAATAATAATAATAATAATAATAATGCTCCTGTAAAACCAATAGTTAAAACTAGAAACAAACTGCCTAAAATTGTCGACCAAGGAAAGGCCCTTTAGTCGGGTCAAATGGCGTGCTCCCATGAGCGCGAAAGTGGGTTAATGCCGCCTGCGCTGGTTGCAGTTCTGTCCCCTCTCCTCCCCCTCCACCGTTAGATCCAGTCGGTCCTCGTTTCCCCAACTGTTGAGGCGCAAAGAAAGAGAAGTGAACCGACACACAACAGTTCGAGAGTGAATGGGAATTGAACAGTAGAAGGGATTGCACCTGTGACCAGGCGGGTGAGAAACAGTTGAGAAACGTGCGCCCGCGTGTGTTTTTTGTTTAAAGGCTTACGTGGCTTAGAAGTAATTTGCGCTGTACAGAGTCGCAGTAAAAAAATAATTATTTAGGTTAATATCAAGTGTCGTAAGAAATATATGTGAAATGTATGCTTGAGTTTTGTTAAATTAATTGTGACCGTAATTTAATAAGTGAAACAATTTATGTACAGCTTCTGAAACTCATAGTTTTTACTTTCCAGCTGTTTAGTTGAGTCGTATATTTTATCCGTCGCTTTTTTTAATTCTTTTATTTCTATAGCCTCAGGCCATTTTGGAATATAATTTATTCAACATGAAACTAATATTGGATGATCCAGGTACGTTATTAAGTCTACTTGTTTATAAAAAAAAAACTTGTTTACTTAGTTTAAGATTGTAATAATTCAATGATGTAATACTATTATATAAACATGGTATTTTTTTTCATTTTACAATAATTTTAGAAGAAATATAGTTCACTTTATGGTATCAAAACAATTTTCACAGAAAAACTAGTGGCATTTTCATGTGATTAGACTTTTTTTTTAATACATTTTATATTCTTTAAATTGAAAAATTTCAGTTGATTACTGGTATCGAACCGCGGGATTTTGGTTTATCACGCCAATGCTCTAACCACTGAACTATTCAGGAGTATATTGATTAAATTACCAAATATAATTGAAAAGGCTGGGTCATTTGGTGAGCTAATTTTTAAATGTCTGATTTTTGCAGGAAGCCTGTTATTTGTATACTAAAATCTCATGCTACCACAATGGCATGAATAAACATATTAAAATCGTATCTACATTCTTAGTCCGTTTAATTAGTATAGACCCGCTTTGTTGGACGAATGTTCTACATTAGACTGGATTGCCAATGGCGGGATCGTTGTTTGATCCCGGTCGAGTGTACAAAGTTTTTTTCCCCTAAATGATTTTCCATTCTCTCTCCAATACGCAGCATTTCAGAAGCTATAGTTTGATTCAGGTGAACCACCAAAAATAAAGATCCACACCGTGATTTTCTTAAGTTTCTGTTTTAGTAGTGTAAAAAAACGATTAAATGAGAGATAGGCCTATAGTTAAAAACCGATTGTTTGTTGTGGAAGTTTATACTGTTAAAAGTAACAACAGCTCAACATATGGTTTTACATATCATACGGTTTGGCGAATGGTTACATGAAAACTTATTCCTACCTGTCACATTATCACTTCTCCTAGCGGGGTGTATACGGACAGTACATCCTCGGAAAGATGTTATAAAAACAATTACGTGGTAGCTAATTATATGCAAATGGCCACCCCGTCTGTCATTAAGTTTAATCGCACGTGACATAAATGGAGGAGCCGACTACACAATGCTCTTGTTATATCCCCTGTGTAAACACACCGCTAACATACGTGATTCCCCTCCCCGAACCCGTCTCCTTGGTTCTAATCACGCCTCTTATTGTTCGACGTGGCTGTCCATTGTGTAGGAAGGTAAAGGTCATCATCCATTTACATGAAAGTGGTAGCTACACGATCATAAAAACATGCTCATTGTGTGGAGTGCGTTCTATTTACATGATTACTATCGATCGACCAGAATATTTTATCCATGTTTACTACCAGTTCTTGTGAATGTGTGGAATGCCAGGCCTCCGCCGTGGTTCGGATTCCACGTTTAACTGTAGGTCCTCCATTTCATCTAACAATCACCCTACCCTTACACATTAGCGTGTGTATAACCCGATCGGGTAGTAAGACGCGGTGTTAATAATAATAATAATAATAATAATAATAATAATAATAATTTACTGCCAGTTATTTTTATCACCACTTCTTACTATTTGTTACCCGCCTCGGGGGCGTAATTAGCTAACGTGCTAGTTTCGTGTAGATCTAAACTACTAAGGATGGGGAGATCGATGTTCAAATATCGGTCGGGTGAACTGGGTGTTTTTTTTACTAAATAGTTTTCCATTNTTCTCGATGGGGATGGGGGGGGGGGGGGGGGGGGGTGAAATACCTGTTCCGGTTATATGTACGTATGAGGAAGGAAGTATTTTAGAGGTGATATAACAACATATGCGTGGAAGGAACGGTGGTAAACCATTTAGGAAAAAAACACCCTCGCTAGACCCGAACGTGATTCAAACCCTGATCTCCCCGTATTCAGCAGGCTAGTCTCCCATGAGAGTAACGCTTCAGACCACTTGGCCACTGAAGTGGATCACTACTATCAATTAACATGAATATTTTACACACCATTTCTACCGATGACTATGACCTATTAACCAGGATTTAGACGTACGATAACGCTCGAACCATAAATCAAATCTATGGGGAGTCGGTTTACTAGTATTTTTCGTTGTAAACCTAAATAATTAAAAAAATTCTATTGTATATATATTTTTAAATATTCTATAAAAGTTTCAAAGTGGAAGCCATAAAACCGCATTCAGATGTTACGCTCTGTTCGAGATATACTACTCACCTGATTTGGATGTTATCCGTGGTGCTACAGTAGTCCCATGGCTTCTTTGGTGCTGACTGACAGTCCACAGCTGACTTCTGACAGTCAAAAGTGACAGCTGCTAAACACATGTTTCTGCAAGTCATCTGGTTCGGCGTAGGGATACGTAATTTGGTCTGGTAACTTTTTAAAGCTGTCAACTGTCAGCTGTGAGCTTTTAGCTAGCACCAAAGAAGCCATGGGGCTACTGTAGATGAGTTTATTATTATTAATATTATTATTATTATTATTAGCACCGCGTCTTACTACCCGTTCGGGTTATACGCACTTACGCTAATGTGAAATGATAGGATGATTGTGAGATTAAATGAAGGACCTACAGTTTAACGTGGAATCCGAACCACGGTGGCGGCCTGGCATTCCCCACATTCACAAGATGTACTTGTCAGAGGTGAAGGAAGGGTTTGGAAATCAGATAAATCTGTGCCAGCACCGAGGATTGATCCCCGGCCGCCAGCACAGAAGTCTGACACCTTACCCCTAGACCACCAGGTCACCTGTAGATGAGTTTATAGTCCGTTTCTATACCTTCCGGATAACACGTAACATAGGTTGGTAATAAATGTTGAACTAGGCGTCACATTGTGGTGTGGTTTTTTTTTGGAGTCTTCTTTAGAAAAAGAAAGTATTTTACTAAGGGCTATTTAAAAATAATGCAACATAATAAGAAAAACAATTATTTTAAAATAAACAAATCAACAATCCTTTTATTTAGTAAGGATGCAGAAAGTAAGCCGCCCTTCGATGCATGTTGTGGTTAGTGTGATTTGTGTATCTAAATATTCCGGTTGGTCGGTCGTGTGAAATACATTCTAGGTGAATGGGGTAGTTCTACAATATGAATGGAAGGTTTTAAGCCCGCACGAACACCCGCTTGTCCTGTGAAGAGGCTGTTCTTGTTCGTTAGCGACATAAATTTGGATTACCGTAAGCAAACAACGATTTATGATGCGCTTTTGTCATAAACTCTTTCGACCTCGTATTCCGTCGTGACTAATGACCGGCAGAAAATTAATAATGGATTTTTGGTCAACTCTGTTTAAACTGTGTTAATAAATCACATTCTAAATTTATTTTAAGTTAGTATTTTTACGATTTTAAAAAACCTTTTAACTCTTTGATTTTAAATAGTTATTTATTTAGTAGAACAAATAATTTTTGATCGATAATTAGCTTGATCAGAATTTATAAAATTAAAAAAGGTTTTTAAGTTTTTTATTTTTTTGCAATGTTGCCTTCTACGCGGTGACAAATAGGGATATGATTCAATCTTTGTTTTGTATTGAAATTTTATTTCATCTTAAAATTTACCTAAATGTTGTATGTAACTTAAGTCCAACTTGACTACCTAGGCTTTGGATTTTCTACACTTTGGTTTTTAAAGACTGCTAAACTTAAAATAGTTGGGTCATCAGTAAAAGTAAATTGTTTAAATCTTATTAAATTTATATATTAAAAAATTTATGTGTACAAAATCGAAATAAAAAGGTTTTTTTTAATTAGTAAAACATTGCATAGCGGCAACAAGTAGGATGACAGCGTAAGCGTTGTGGGTGATAATTCAGAAGTGGGTGGGTCACAGTTCGATTCAAATAGAAGTACAATTTTTGTACAGTTGTTAAATACACTAAAACAATGTTCATACATTAATACATCAAGCTATGCGATCTTTCGGCATAATTATAAAATCATTATTTATAAAATAACGAAAATAATATATAGTTAAATGTTATCAATGTTGGTTGCATTTATTTTGACTCTCTTTCGAACCCTCAAAGAGAAAAGTAGGCCTATTGTGATTTAAAAAAATAAATTCTAGATTTTTATAAATGTCGACGTTTCATGTCCCCCAGAAACCGAAAAAGTTGTTTGCGCGATGCTATCTGTCTGTGTTTAAATATTTGTGTGTCGAGCTAGACCTGAAACATTTTTACCGATCGGGCTAGTACTTGATATACAGGGCTTACATAAGCTTACTCCTAGTTGTTTTTGGAATTAGATATCTAACCGTAAAATAAAGGTTAGTTTCCTTAAGGGCCAAAATAGAAAAAAAAAATGGTTCTTTCAAAATCGGCTTTAGATAAGAGTTTTAAACAAAATGGCGCATCTCACATTTTCGGAAAAATTACTTGAGGGTACTTTACACAAGTGGATATCTCCAATTTTTATCATATCTTCGCAACTCTTTGAGTTAAGAATTAAGTCGTATTATTAAAAAATTAACTTTAATTTGAAATTGAGGTATGATAAATTTATATGATCCCTGGGGAACAAATATGCTCCCCCCCCCTTCCCCTCATTATTTTTCTATAACAGTGTATATTATTTCATTTATGATCTTTGGTGCAATGTTTCTGCTACTATGTATATTATTTTCAAGTCTCTTAACAATTTTAAGTAATTATCTCAATTTTCAGGTAAAGTAGCGGTAAAGTCTGTGCGATACACTGTACCATTTATTTGTATGTATATTTGCTAAATAATTCTTCTTACTAGAATCCTACTATACTAGTCTAGCAGAGTTAACTGCCGGGCTGTGATATTGAGGGGATGAAGCGCTCAGGTTCAAAGAGTTTCTTGAGGAGATGGTACGGGATATACAGTAGAGGGAAGTTTAAAAAAAAATTATTATATAAACATAAAACTTAATAATTACTGCCCTAACTCACTGGATCCTCAACTCCACCATAACTTTTAGAATATGTTGTATTAAAAGTTTTCAACAGAAGGACCAAGTTATTTTAGAAACCTTTTAGAATAGAGTCGATCCCTCTTTAAGGCAAAAGTGTGGAAAACGTGAGAAAAAAAGTTAAAATGTTTTTGCAGATTTTATAGCAAAATATTGTTTTGTCCAAAATAAACTAAATATTTCTCCAGTAGAAACAAGAGTTTAATTTTCTTCACACGGTGATATCAACAGCTGTTGAATATCCGTCATGACTATAACGGCATTAGGTGACCAACTTTTTAAATGAAGAGAAAAAATTGTCATTAAATTCCGGGACACCCTTGGACAGATATTCAACAACTGGTGGTAGCACCATGTGGCCCGCCTCGGTGGCGTAGTTGGCTAACGCGCTAGTCGTGTTGAGCTCGACTGCTGAGGATGGGGAAATCGAGGTTCGAATCTCGATCGAGTGAACTGGGTGTGGTTTTTCCTAAATGGTTTTCCACTCTCCCTCCACGCGAATGCGGGTTCACTTCCTTTAATTCAACCTTCCCAATTCCTAATCCATTAGCGCAATTAGTACTTAAAGCGTATAACCCGAACGGGTAGTAAGACGTGGTGCTAATATTATTATTATTAGCACCGTGTGAAGAAAATTAAACTCTTGTTTCTACTGAAGCACTATTTTGTTACAAAATCTGCAACAACACTGCTCGTTTCTGGCGTTCCTTACAACTCTCACCTTAATCTTTGATCTGTCTCCCTAACCACTCGTTCATGTGGACCAGACTTATTTCATAACACGCTTTATGATTGGAGCTCGTTTCAAGTCACTCGCTCGCTAGTCGTAAAACTAGCGATTGTAACAAAGCTCGCGTGATAGATTGTAATCGTGAGGCTGGCAGTTAATTTACCCGTAGTCTGGGAAGTCTGGTCGGTAATAAACAGTCCAATTATCATAGGAAGGGCCTTTTATAAATTTAAAACAATCTTTTGCGGCCAAAATTGATATTTTATTATTTTACTAGTTCTTTTAGTAGGTATTGGGTGACCTGCTGGTCTAGGGGTAAGGTGTTGGACTTCTGTGCTGGGGGTCTGGGGTTCAATCCTCGGTTCCGGCACAAATTTATCTGACTACCAAACCCTTCCTTCACCTCTAACAAGAAATCTTGTAAATGTGGGGAATGCCAGGCCTCCACCGTGGTTCGGATCCCACGTTAAACTGTAGGTCCTTCATTTCATCTCACAATCACCCTACCATTACACATTAGCGTAAGTGCGTACAACCCGAACGGGTAGTAAGACGCGGTGCTAATAATAATTTTAATAGGTATTGGCATTAGATACTAAAAGTGATAGCTTCAGATCACATGACCTGAAGAGTGACTATATGAAAGTAGATCTAGTAACTCTATGAGCTAACCTTCCTATGAAAATTGGCTTGTAACTTTTCTTAGTCTTCTTTCGCTTAGCGTGGCTAACGAGCTGGCTAATTGCACATCACTAATGTTGGCTAAACCGTGGATGTTAGATAATTTAGTGTCGCCTTTGTAATACCTTTACTTTGACCATCCATCTGTATTAATTTCTTAACCAAGATAATTACTAGACTTCTTCTAATAATATTTTTAAAATATCCAGCTAGTTTTATTTTTGGGGTATTTGACGTGCGATTTTTAAGCACATGACATGCAAATCTAGTAGACCTCGGTGATCTTGGGGTAAAGTTCTCACCTCAGGACCCGATGTTTTTGAGTTCAAACCCGATTGGTGTCGACGGATTTATCTTGGGCGATAAAAATCTGTAGCACAGATCTATTCAGAGGGGAAGTAAAGCCGTTTGTCTCATGTCGATTGTGACATGTAAAGGGACCCTGGAAGAAGTGTGAAAATACCCTTTTTCCGAAAAAAATTGGTAGGCTCTTCCGCGCTCGCTAGTAGAATTTCTCGTGTACTGATGTAACCAATTATTTTTTCTGAAAGTGCACGTTAAATACCTCAAATAAATGAAAAATAAAAACAACTTACAAATACACATAACCTAAGACGACTTCTAATATTATATACCCAGCTGTTGTGTCTAGATACATTAACTTATATTATTATTTATTATTAGTTCCGCGTATTACTGCCCGTTCGGGTTATACGCACTTACGCTAATTTATAATGTAGTGTGATTGTGATATGAAATATACCTACAGTTTAACGGGGAATCCGAACCACGGTGGAGGCCTGGCATTCCACACATTCATATATGAACTTATAGTGTAACAGAAAGACGAGCTAAACGTAAAAACACCCATGTGTCGGTATTAACCTAAAGAAACGCTGAGGAGTCATATTGTGGAATGAAACACCTTCCGCAAATCCTGATGGAGAATAAACCCCGGACTTGGCGAGAAAACAAAACAACACTATTGCAAGACCGTACTCCATATGGAGACCTATACGTTATTAAAGTTGTGGGAGGGACTGGGGGGTAGGGGAAGGAGTAGATGGCCTTGATAAACAGTTTTACACCTTAACAAGGCTGGTATTATCAGCTGGCAGCACTCATATTCACATGCTCCACATTCGCCGTACAGTATTACTTAATACAAGCTTCGTACAACTTGTGGGAGTGTAGGAAAGGCGAGTTAAAGTCAGTCATTTTTTAAGTTTTTGTATCAAAACTTTTTGTTTGCCAAAACAAATCAGATATTTCTCCAGTAGAAACATAGTTTGATTTTCTTCAGATAGTGGTATCAACAGCTGTTGAATATCTCTCCTGGAGAAGATACCTTTTTATCTTCACTTAGTTTCTCATTTAATGCCGCTATTCCCATTGCAGATATTCATCAGCCGTTGATACCACCGTGCGAAGAAAATTAGACCCCATGTTTCTATTAAAACAATATTTTATTTATTTGATCAGAAAAAAATGTTTTGTAATAAAACCCTAAACACCCTAAAACACTTAGCCTTAACTCGCGGTCCATACACTCCCACGTAAAGTCTGTATCGTGGGGTCTGCCCAGAGAGCTAAGGACACAGGGGGGTTCGATTCCCTGCAGTTCATCATGGTCACTAATGAAATTTTGTTTCCCTCCTTTCATGGTAATGAATAGTTGAGGAGGGTGGTGGTTGAAAGTATATTTGGCCGTGTAGTGGAGTGTTGCCAGGGTAAGCAGTGTTCTAAACGGTAGCTATGAATTGTTCTCATCACTCGGTAGAAAACTAATGGGTACGGTATCAAATATAGAAAAAAAAATCCTATGTGAAACATGTAGAGCTGAGCCTGTGTATTATTGGTCAAATGGGGACAGAGGCAAGAGAACATATTGCAGGTACAATTTTAACATGTCCTGATCTACCTTTGAATTGTTTAACGCATCATTCTCGCAATATACTAGACTGCCGATGATAGGGTAATAGTGGCTCGAACCCCGGTCAGGAATACTGAAGTTGTTTTTTATCTAAATTGTTTCCTACTCTCCCTCTACGAAAATGTGGGAACACTTCCTCTAAAATCCATCTTTCTCACGCCTTCGCTACTATCATAATAATACGCATATAGCCGAACTGCCAAGTAGACCCGTTAAAGAAAAAAAACCCAACCAAACTCAATTCACGGCAAACCACTGGCGTGTTCTTTAGTTGTTTTGGTTTGTAAAGTAGTGTTCTGATATAATCAGTTTGTACAGATAGCGCACGTTAGAACCCATTTTCCCTTTAGTAGAATCGCTTGTAAAGCAGTTTATAAGTATTATTGCCGTATTTATTTTAGTTTATAATATGATCTAGTAAAAAAACGTTATATCAAGTCTCGCTTGAGATTTCTTTCCATTATTTTTTGTAGAAAGTAAAAAGAGGTTTGTAAAGGGGAGCTACCTAGTTAGATAGAAAATCGTATTAGCCTTAATATATTTCTGGTAAAACCGCTCAAGGTACGTAACTTAATGACGCCATTTATTTTAACGTAACGTTTATTCTTTAAAAATAAACTTCTCTTATCGTGTTTGATATACTAAACGTTGCGTTTGTTTCTGTCTACTTTCAGGGGCAAGTATATAGTAAGATTTTGGTAAGAACGATAGTTTATAGAATTAAACAGTTTTGTTTGCGGTCATTGTTAATAACATTTAACAATATTATTGGGGTGACCTGGTGGTCTAGGGGTAAGGTGTCAGACTTCTGTGCTGGCGGCCGGGGTTCAATCCTCGGTCCCGGCACAGATTTATCTGATTTCCAAACCCTTCCTACACCTCTGACAAGACATCTTGTGAATGTG
>CABFVZ010000011.1:1139852-1178711 GCA_902151445.1 Timema monikensis
CCGTTCGGGTTATACGCACTTACGCTAATGTGTAATGGTAGGGTGATTGTGAGATGAAATGAAGGACCTACAGTTTAACGTGGAATCCGAACCACGGTGGAGGCCTGGCATTCCCCACATTCACAAGATGTCTTGTCAGTGGTGAAGGAAGGGTTTGGAAATCAGATAAATCTGTGCCGGGACCGAGGATTGAACCCCGGCCGCCAGCACAGAAGTCTGACACCTTACCCCTAGACCACCAGGTCACCCTCTATACAAATGGTCTATATTCATATCGTAAGGTTTTTTCCCCCCATCGCGTCATACTACATGTTTAGACTGTTCACAGTTAACTATGCGAGTAGTCGGACACCTTAGCGTGTCTGTCTACCGAGTTATGGATCCCGGGCTCGACTCCTGGCATGGCAGAAAAATGTATCATTGGTGAAATCTGGGTTCCGCCTTTCACAGTGATAAATTAACGGCTTAGGACTGGTTGTTGGGTTTGTTCTAGATTTAAGTAGTTCATAAGTCGTGTGCTGATATATTCAATAGTTTCGAAAAGTGCACGTTAAATACCTCAAATAAATGAAAAATGAACAATGTTAGTGGAAAAGAGATGAGGAAGGAAGTATTTGAGAAGAAATGTGACTCCAATTGCATGGAGAAACACCTCTTCAATCCACGCTGCTGGGGTTCAAACCCTTAATTCTCAGTAATCGGCAATCCAGACCTGATGAACATGGCGTCCAGTAAGTGCCCACCGATAACGGTCAAGTTTTGTTTTAATAATGAGATTATATTTTCTATAAACCAGCTTTAACACGATTCAATTTCATTGTCACCTGCAATGGTTGGCGTGCGGACTAATACCAGTTGGATGTACACTATTTTTTTCTGATTTTTTTCTCCCACTCCCCTTCCATCCAACTGCAGGTACGTTTCCTCTAAACTCATTCCTAATCAATTAGTGGAGTTAAATATGTATTACCCGCTTCGGTGGTAGCAAGGTCTAACACGCTACTCTCTTATTAGACTATACTGCCGATAGCGGGAAGATGCATGTTCGAATTTTGGTCGGGTGAACTGAGGGGCATTTTTTCTAGACGGTTTTCTACTACTCCATGCAAATGTGGATACACTTCCTCGAAGTTAAACCTTAATCACCTCTAAATCACTGGAGTAATTAATAAATAAGCGTATGACCTGAACTCTTAAGACGCTGTGCTAAAAATAACCACTAAAAATATTTAAGTAAAACGTGTTTTTTTTTTAAACTGTGCTCACTTACAATATTTTTGTCACGACCTTTTAAGGCCTTGAGAACTCTGCGGGAAAAAAAAATTAATATCTATCGATCACGTGTTTTCTATTCTACGAAAAACAAGAACGAATCATCAAAACCACTCATAAAAATGTAATAATGTTAAACTCCACGTTATTTTTAAGAAGTAAATGTTGTAACTGGTGAGTTTGTCCACGCTTTACGAGCTAAAGTTTTTAGAATTCAAATATAAGGCTTCTTATGACTGGCTGGAGGTGAGGGGGGGAACCCGATAATCGAGGATACTAAAAAAAAATATTTGTCTTTTTTACTTATTTGACTAGCCAAATATATATATAGACAACAATGATGAATTACATGTATATCAATATCAAAACTATTTGAAGGAACTCATTTTAATAAAATGAATAGGATTCCAGAACTAATTCTCAACTATCATACTATAGGTAGTATACATTTGGTTAATCAGTTTAAGAGATGAAAAGAAAATTATTTGATAAGACTATAACAAGCCACAAGACCTAATTATTTAAGAATAATCAACAATAATTTTACCGTCTAGTATAGCCTATATATTTTTATAGCACCGTTACATACTACCCGTTCGAGCTATACGCTTATTTACCAATGGAAAACTATTTTGGAAAAACCGCCCTCAGTACCCCCGACCAAGATACGAACCTCAATCTCTCCGTCATCTGCATTCTGGTCTACTGCGAGAGTAGCGCCTTAGACCATGTGACCACATAAGTGGGTCCATTCTAATGTTATCCTCCCATCTGAATCCAGGTCTTCCCAATGGTATCTTCCCATTGAGTTTGCCAGTCAGTAGGCTTACTCCGAACAAGGTTCTAGATTCTCCTATTCACGCTGCAAATGTTCCGCCCACCTTAATCCGTGAGACTTGGTTAGCCTAACAATGGTTTCTGATAATTACAGGGTGTGTAACTCTTCATTAGGTAACCTCCTCCACTCTCCCTCATCTTCAACCCCTTTTTGGACCAAATATCATAATTCATGATAATGGTTTTAGTAATTTATATATCTGTCAAAATGTTTCTTCCTTTCTAAATCGTACAGCATTTAATAATTATTAATCCTAGTGTTAAACCACGCATCCAACACAATTTTTCATTTAATGTATTTGAGGTATTTGACTTTCACTTTCTAAACCGACTGATTATATCAATACACGATTTAAATACTAACTAGAAATAGACACAATCTAACCCCTGTGAAAGGGATAACCCACATTTCCCCCATGAGACATTTTTCGGCGATGTCGGGGAATCGAACCCGGGACCCTTGGCACAATAGACAAGAGTACCTACCGAAATGAGCTAAGGTGTGACAGATAACCCAAAAGTCGTCAGTGCATGCAAGGGGTGATTTGACCTATCCCACGGAAGTATTCATGTTACTTGGAGGAATTATTTTTAAGAGTTTCGGAGAGTCCTGTAAAGCATAAAGCTACCCGGTTTGATGGCCGTATGGATCATGGCGTCACTCTAGCAATAGACTAGACTGCCCATAACGGGGAGATCGGGGTTTGAATCCCGGTCGATTGTACTGAGAATGGCTTTTCCTATATGGTTTTACACTTTCCCTCTACGCAAATGCGTGTACACTTCTCACAAATTTAACCTTACTCATCCCTGCGTTATGGTGTAATTATTAAAAATGCGTCAAACCCGAAAGGGTAGTGAGATGTGGTGACAAAATTAAAGGTATGAAGGATTGAAGATAACTACTTTTTTTCTAGAAAGACTGTACATTGTAGAATCCCATATTCTTAAGTATCGGTGGCCAGGACAAGGCGTGGATCTCTTGAGATCAAGTGATTGGACCGTGGCGCTTCTAACCTCTATTCTTGTCAAGTGGGGTCGTGACCTTGTCTCCTTCGTGGTCCATGTGCAGAGTTTGAGGAGGGGTGAAAGAAGATCACAGTAGATTGGAAAATAAAAATCTATAGATTTCTTTCAATCTGCGCGATAAAATGTATCAGATTAGATAGATGAGAGAACTCTTCTCTTACGAGCTGCAAATAAAGTTCCGTTGTTAAACTTGCCCTTCTTGGGGTCGTGATCAGTTAAGTGTTTGGGCGACGATCAGAGACAAGTGTCTCCCATGAACTTCATTCATTGAAGCTTCCAATTTATAAAATAATGGAACCCCTCGACGGTGGTTGGCAGGGGACTAAGAAGTCCTCTTGACAAGATTGATGGCGATGTCAGGGAGGTCAAGGATCGAATCCCGGTTGGGTGTGCCGAGTTTTTTTAATTTGATGCCCTCCTTACCCCCATTATTCCTCCATACTGATGCGGGTGCACTTAATCTGAATTCTACCTGGCTAATCGCTACCACATGATTGTGTCCTTATATTATAAATAATATTATTTTCACCATGTGTGTATATATATATATACACACACACACAATATATTTCTCGAGGCATCATTATTTGAGAATCTGAAAAACTATTATTTTGATTTATTCACATAATTACAAACTATAAACTCAAAATTACATTTTGATCCGGAAATCAAACTTGAGACATTCATCTTGAAATATCTTTGCTTACATGTCTAGTTTTGTCCCACGCCTAGGATAGTTTTACACTAATTATTCAAAGTAACAGGTATGGTCATAGGTATCATTCCAAAACGTAGAATAAATACTTTTAATTATGTTTAAAATATTGTTTCGGATTGGGCAAAAAGAAATTTTTAAAAGTTATGAAACAGTGTTAGAAAACTTAAGTTTATGTTATTTTCAATGTAAATCATAACATCCATAGCAAAACAGTGATCTATTACAAGTGTTGGCAACCCAAAACCTAAACATATGATTTTTGAACTGTCATCCAGGTAAAAACCTATCATGAACAGACTCTATAATTGACCCTTGCAATCTTTCTTTCTTCCTGGTTTTAAGTCCGTGTTCGAGGTATAAACCCAGTTCCTGGTTTAACATCAAAGACCCCGCTCAAGAATGACTAAGTACATTCCCATTCAGATATGAAGGTACTTATTTGAAATTTATAAAATATACTGAAACAATTTTTATACTCGTATAAGTAGTTCCAAGGAAACGACACAGACCATTGCATTTTAAACCAACGACGCTGTCTGTCCATCACAGTGTAAACGTCAAGTCAAGTGATCTATATTTTTCACTCTTGATAAAATACAACTAAGGTAATATAGTGGTACCCACCCTCTTCTGTGGCCGAATGGTAAGACAATAGACTGGAATGCCGATGACTGGTAGATCGGGGTTCGAATTTCGGTGGTGTATGTGTATATTTACATATATGTGTGTTTTCTAAACATTCTTCCTAACATGATCCTACTGTACCTATTTAGTGCTGTTGAGGTGGGATGGAGGGGGACACGAAGAAAAAAGCCAGTGTTTTAGAAGTTTTTAGGGCAAAATATTTTTTTGGGTCAAAAATAAATCAAATATTGCTTCAGTACAAACATAGAATTTAATTTTCTTATCATGGTGACCTCAAAATTTCTTGAATATCTGTCAATGGTGTTCTAGAAGTTAATAAAAACGTTTTCTCTCTTTTTTTAAAAAAGTTTGTTAGATAATGCCACCGTGCTCATGACAGATATTCAGGAACTGTTGATATAAATACGCGAAGAAAATTAGACCGGTCACGAAACATCAGCACCACTCTTTCGTCCTTGGATGTTCGCGTCCAAGGTTTTTTTCCTCTCTCATTTTATACCTCGCGAGTGAAGTGAAAGTATAGCGAACACATTCGCACGGAAAAACGCTGATCCAGATAGAAACGTGATGCGGTGGAGCAAGCTGTAGGGGTGTCCATTCTACTTAGTTGTCAATTAACCTGGTGTTTAGTGCAGTGTTTCCCAAACTGTGGTACGCGTGGCCCGAGGGATAC
This sequence comes from Timema monikensis, assembly GCA_902151445.1. Taxonomy (NCBI): domain Eukaryota; kingdom Metazoa; phylum Arthropoda; class Insecta; order Phasmatodea; family Timematidae; genus Timema; species Timema monikensis. Next base: position 1,145,027 of record CABFVZ010000011.1, read on the forward strand.
GTGAATTATTCCAGGATGTGCACAGCGTACCACAGAGTTTTATAAATCATAATTCATAATATGTTTCGTTGATACCCTGATGAATAATCTAGGTAGATTTTGAGGTGATATCGTTGACTTTTATCAGGCTTTTTCTAACTTACCACTAGGTTTTGAGCTTTGTTTAACTTACCACTAAAGCTTTATTCAGACTCTGAAGTTTGTTTAAGGCCAAGCCTACCCGTAAATGCACGGTTCTAAATAAAAAAATGTATTTAAAAATATTTAAGAATCGAATATTGTTGATTTTTATTTATTTTAGTAACATATCTGGGCATCTTTTATAATTCTTATGGAATTTTCGAATCCTGCTAAAAAACAGTTATTGAAATATTTTCGTTAAAATGTTTCCATTTCAATGCATTTTACATGGGAAAACAAAAATTATTAATCGATTTATTTATTTTCCTTGTACAATTAAGCTAGTGTGTTTTTTATAGCATATTATTTAATGAATAATTTATTTTTATTTCTAAACGTATTTTTAAATTTGGGTTAACTTTAATAATCACGATCAAAGCTTTATTCATGTTTTGAGTTTTGTTTAACTTACCACCAAAGCTTCATTCAAATTTTGAACTTTGTTTAATTTATCACTAAAGCTTTATTCATATTTTGAACGTTGTTTAGCTTACCACAAAAGCTTTTTTCAGATTATGACCTTTGTTTAAATTAAAACTAAAGCGTTCTTACGATTTTGAACGATTGTTAATACTTTAAAAGATAGTAGGTATCTGTAGTGACTGGCTAGTTTCACTGCTAGATACACCTTAGCTAAGTGTAAAAAGTGTGTTTGATTTCCAATCTCAGGTTGGAGGGCTCAATTTTTGTCACAACTTAAAAAATAATTTATCGTTGTGAAATTACTTTTCTTCCCTTCAGACAATGGTAAATTTAAAGGTCTAGAGATTGTGTTCTGCGGGAATAATTTTGGTCTTAAAATATAATACTGATAAAATCATTAGGTCCAAATTTTTACTACTGACAAAGAACATGCATATAGCTCAATATTTTTTTTAACGTGGTTGCTCTTAAGGTGGAATGGAAGAGAACGTGATTTAAGGAGTTCCGTGTATTTTGTACAAACGAAAAACATTTTTAATTAAAATAAATAAAATATTGATTAGGTGGTTACGTTTAGTTAAATTTTCTATACATAATTATTATGTAAACAGTCATTGAATATTTGTCATGGTCATCGCGGAATATAAAAAAAAATCTTAATTTTTAAGGTTTCTCTTCAAATACCACTCATGACAAATATCCAAGAACTTTTGGAATTGCTACGTGTATAAAATTTAATCAAATGTATCTAAAAGAGCAATATTTTATTTATTTTGTCCTAAGAGTTTTATTGCCATAAAAACTACCAAAATACTCATCTTAACTCACATTCCTTTACATCTCATCTTAAACACAGACTATATTCTTTATTTTCACTTTTATTTATATTCCACTTCGTATAAAATTCTCCCTGGCCATAGATATACGAGTGCAACAAGAGATATACCCACGCATCTTTTAACGACCTAACCTAGGCTACATTTTGAGAAGGGTGGGTGATGGGGTTTTTGAGGGTTGGAAGAGGTGGAAGGGGAATATTTCCAGCTGGTTTCCTGTGTTTCCCGGTCCCCTGGGATGTCAATATTTCTGCTAAGTGCAGCAACGTTACATCTCCGAAAAAGTTTTGCCTAACCAACAGTAGCCCCATGACTTCTTTGGTGCTGACTGACAGCTCACAGCTGACAGCTAAAAGCTTTGAAAAATTACCAAACCAAATTATGTATCCCAACTCCAAACCATATGATCTGCAAAAACATGTGTTTAGCAGCTGTCACTTCTGACGGTCTAAATTTAGGTATATGCTTGAATGTTGGCTGTCAAAAGTAAGCTTTGAGCTGTCAGTCAGCACCAAAGAAGCAATGGGGCTACTGTACTTATCTAAGTGGGCATGGATGGTCACCGGGGCCTAGGCTTCAGCCCGGTAAGGTCTGGCTTACCCTTGATGGGGAGGTCGTGACTTTAATCCCAACCGAACGTATTGAGGGTGGTTTTTACTAAATGGTTTTGGCACTCTTCTCGTATTCTAATGCTGGCACATTTCTTTTAAATTCAGCCTTTATCATCATTATTCCAATAGTGTAAGATGCGAGTCGCGTAAAAAGTCTCGACAGAACCAAATTTAACTTTCACAAATGATCAAGACATTTATTATGTTCCTAACAAGATGTGTGTTTAAAAATCTCGCTTGATGCCGTTAGATAACTCTTGTATGAAACCAAACAAACACCCACGTTGTGCGGGACTGTCTAACCACTTCATAGCGTGGGGATCTTGTTTTCTGCTGTTTTTGATTATAGTTGAAATAAGTTCATAATTAGTTTTATATGATATTTTAACATATTTCCAGGGCGTATACTTTTGTCTAAACGTGCCGTTTTTCTACCAATTGAGATATCTGAGGACTTTTCCAATTCTGATACCAACTCTTTTATAATACAATTTCGATATGGCAGAGTCCCACGCTCGAATCTCTTCCCGGGTATATGTCTTGAAATGTATCATTGTTTCTTGTTGAATGAACTCCGATTCTTAGTTTTATTTACATATACACATACACATTGCTAGCATATTGTCTTGTCATTGAACTCCAATTTAAAACGTTTAGTGATTTTTATTAGGATTTACAGTTAAATACTTGTTTAGGTAGATAAACAGCTTATTATTACAATATTGTTAACCCTGTCTTTATAGCGTTCATAAATTCGCCGAGTAATGTTGTGGAAGTGATTTATTTTCCTTAAATGATTAATAGTCTTGGCACATTTACACATTTGATTGATAAACGCGAATTTAAAAGTAGCCTCTACATAAACAGTTGAAGGTGTCAAACATTATTTCTGTTAATTTGAACTTTATTTATAGTAAATGAAATAATTATTATGTGGACGATGGTGGGGATGTGTAAAAAGTATCAATACTTTACTAATATTGATATTTTCCTTTCGAAACTAGTACCTTTTTACTCGGTTCTTTACCCCCCATACTTTTACTTATATTAATACTCACACTCCGGTATCGGATCGGTATCGAAAGAAACAACTTTTTTACTATCTTTACTCATGCTTGAAGTAAATGTTTGCAATGGTTAAAGAAGGGGTACAAATTAGATTGAAAAAATATAATACTAATCATATTTAGCTATTAAATAACTTTCCATAAGCTACATTTCCTAGACATTTTGAAAGCTGGTATGGTAAAACCTTTTACAATATCTATTATACAATAACATCTATCATACCTTCCAAGTTTCAACACATAACATAGACGCGATAGACCTAAATATAAGTTACTATTATAAGGTTAAATAATTATAATTTTTAGTGTTTAAATAAAGATGAAAATACAATTACAATTATTATTATTACCATGCAAAAGTTGAAATTATTACTTAATTCGGATTACAATTTCTTTCGATACTAGTACGGCATCGATATTTTTCTCCCAATATTTTAAATGAATACAATATCGATACTTTTCTTTCAATACTAGTACGGTATCGATATTTCTCTTCCATACTTTTAATGAATAAAGTATAGATATTTCTCTTTAGATACCACAACCCTATACGGTGGTAAGTTCAGATATACGTGTCCTACAGAGAGAAGCCCGTCAAGAGTCTTGTCACATGGTAGTGACACGTCGCGCCCTTATGACTTCCTGTTTTGCTGTTTTACTGTCTCATGTACGCGGTTCCTTGAGCCGCGAATAGCAGCAGACATCCGGAGGGGGGAGAGGAGGGGTCTAGAAGGAAAATAGATTAATCCCGGTCGATAATTACCTATTGTACACGGTGCTTGACTTAAAAAAATAAAGTGCAGTTTTTTGGTTTTTAATCTAAAAGGTATATGATAAAATGGTTAGAGAAGATTTCAAACCACTGTTAACCAAAGTGCCAACCGCCTAGGTGGCGTAGTTGGCTAACGCACTAGTTTTGTGTTGAGCTAGACTGCCGAGGACGGGTAGATTGAGTTTCGAATCTCGCTCGGGTGAACTGGGGATGGTTTTCCCTAAATGGTTTTCCACTCTCCTTCTACGCAAATGCGGGCTAATTTCCTCTATAGTAAACCTTTCCAATTCCTAATCCATTATCGTAATTAGTACTTGAACGTATAACCCGAACGGGTAGTAAGACACGGTGCTAAGTATTACTATACACTTAAAGTCTCCAGTCATCGGTCTGTTAACAAAATGGTTGCCAATAACTGGTTTGTTTCAGTGTCACATTTTTTTTTTCCTTCAAGTAATGCGTTTGACAACAGGATTATTAACGGATTCGTCTTTACGGTAGATATGAAAAGGAAGAATACAGGCATTAACCTGAAAAAAAGGCAGGAAAACCACATTGTCAAATCACACTCAAAGTTAATTTTGTCCGAAATTTGAGCCTCACTCTTACTGCCACCAGTATATTGTGATATTGATGCTTTAGACTGTATGACCACCAGTGCGTAGGTGGGTAAGCAGAATAAACGCAAGTGAACACACATTAAAATTTAAAAAATATAATTCGTGTATTTGTTAAACCGGACAAGTCGCCATTTATCCCCCCTTTCCCCCGAAGATTATGGGTGTTTATGATTGGACAGGGCTAAATAAAACAGTAGGCCTTTGTAAAACTATTAAAAAATATATTTTTTGCAGCTAAAATGCATAAAATTTTGTTATTTTATAGGTATTGGTAATATATACAACGATTCACATGACTTGACGTATGAATACTTAAAAGTAGATCTAGTCGATTTTGTTGTTGTCAGAAAAGGCTCTTCCTATCAAAACTGAACTTTGGTGATTTCGTGTGCAACTATCGGTATTTGATCTAGTTTAATCCAGATACATAAATAGCCTCATAGCCCCTTATTTCCCTCGTTGCCACTAAATGTCGATGCCTGTGGCGCATGCGCATTGGAAGGCGAATCTCCTGCTCGGCGTGGCGGGAGGGTATCTTGTACTCGGCGGCGGGGTCGGTCCAAACTGCACACATCAGTCCCGAGTCGGCGGTGGTCGTTACCAGACAGGTCTCTGCTGTCGTCGTCTTTAAGAAGGTGGTAATGTGTTGACAAGGTGGAGATGTTACTTGCCGTCGGGGGTACACCCCGGACCATCGTAGGCACGGTGCCAGACAACCCGTTGTGCGGACCTCCGGTCAACTTCCGCTACTCTTCCGGCGAGGATGTCTTGGAAGTCATCCAACAGAAGGAGTATTGGGACGCTTCCCGTGAGTCTGGGGATACATCTTTATTATTTAGCGGTCATAGATACCATTTTTTTTAATTTACTATGATTTTTTGTTTGTCTCGAAAGAGTAATATTTCAAATTCGGTGGTTTCGAAAATTTACATATTCGATTAATAACTACCGCAAATTGTAATACATTTTTAATGAAACTAGTCTTTTAAGATCATACCTGTGGGTACAATTAATTATATTTGCGTGTCCAAAATAGTTAAGTGAATAATTAATACAACTTTTTATTTTAACCAGTTTCATTCTACTTTGTTATTGACATGTATTATGTTTTGTAGGATTTATTAAGGGATCTTTAATATACAAATTCATAGTTGATAGTTTGTAGATTAACATATTACTACATTATTAGTTTTTGTATAGGTATTTAATCTATCAAAAGAGATGGTTACACAAATAAGTGGTTTTAGTAACGTTTATGACAGTCATATATAGTTATTTTTACAAAGTTCCATAAACACTGGAGGCGAAAACAATTTATGACTATTAAATGCTTTTAGATTCTAGTTATATCCTTTGTTTGTTTACTAAAGGCAGCGATTTCATTAATTTAATAAGTGACCTAAGTTTATATACAATGTATCAAAGCTATTTTTCCAATTTGTATGTTTTGGTGGTACTCTTAACGTGTGTCATGGTAGGCTTACTATAGTATTTTCACCACAAACCGGGTTACTTGTAGTGCTTTACTCTAAGAGAAAAATCAGTGGTGGTAGAACCCTATTTGTATAGGGTGGAGGTGCAGTTAGAAAAATAAAACGTTTTGCCTCCAACCCAAAGGAGAGCCTAAGGATCCTTCCCAGGAAAATGTCAAAAAATTGATCCACCTAGAGAATTTATTTGAAGAAGTCTTTCTTTTGAAATAAAAAAAAAATCGTTGATTCTAGAAGCTATTTAAAGTAGTCTTCCTTTTTTTTTTAAGATGCTCTAGAAGTTATTTGGAATGGCCTTTACTTGAAGATTTTCTGAAAATTACATGCCCCTATAAGCTATTTGGTATGATCATAATCTGGCAATTTTTTAAAAATTAGATGCATCTACAAATATCTGGAGTGATCCTTTGCTGGCAAATTTAAAAAAAAATTGAGATCTTGGGTGTTGGGGGATAGAGTTAACTTCCCTATGAGCCCCCCTCCTCCCCTGGGTACGCCACTGGCATACATTGCCAACTTTTGACGTCTCGTAGCACTGCTTAGTTAAGTACTTGCAAATACTTGTCTTTTCACGTAACCCCATACAACCTGTGTAATTATTTTACCTGTGGCTTGTATCTGAATGACGCCGTACAGTATCAACGCTGATACATACCATTACACAGATAAAAAAGTAAGTCACGTTTGATCTGGTGTGCCGGTGACAGGGGAGGTCAGGGTTTGATTCCAGGTCGGGTGTACTGAGGTTAAACTTTCCCTAAATGATTTTCAAACTTTTCCTGCGCGCAAATGTGTGTCCATCTCCTCTAAGTTTAACCTTTCTCATCACAAACACTATTGGAATATTTTAATTTACAAATGTGGAAAACCCATATTAGAAGTGAGATGCGTTAAAAAAAATCTTACTATGAAAAGTGAACTGTTGCAAGCTTACCTTGCTTGGGTTTCCTTTTATAACTTTACTTACAGGCATATACTACACTTACTGTCGTAACTTTAAACTTGATTTTTTTTTTTTTTTTACTTATCGTTGTATTTCACTGCAGTCGTCATATATGGAGCTAACCGGCATANATTGATGTGAGCGGTAGCGTCAAGTCCTTTAAGGTGTTATTTCTGCTAAACAAGCGTCTCAAGTTCAGGCTATTGTGGCGATTTAAAAACTTCGTGAGTGCGAAATGTCGTAAGTCAAGGTCATAAATCAAGGTGAAACTGCAACCTCTCATGGTAAACGTAGTGCGCCTCAAGATATATATATATAACCTGTCCCATGCCAGGAGCAAAACCCCGGAGATTGAACAGGTGTCTGTTCCAGACGACAGGAAACAGGAAGTTTATCGCGGTTTCATCTCAATTCGGTACGACAGACCGCCCACCTACTGACGTCACAACCCGCTATGTTGCCGTTCTCTCTCTAAATCGAAAACTTTACTCAGTCTCTCCGCTCAAGTCACTTAAAGAAACGCGGCTGTGCTGTGAAACTGTACATCACATTTGGGCTGTTTTGATTACGCGTTTCCAATATTAATCGCCGGCCGCATGTGATGTATGTGTGTAGGTATTTTATGTGGTGCGTTCAGGAGCACCATCGATTCAGTATTCGTCATTGAAATTATTTATTTAATTATTTTTAATTTTATTTTTGTCAAAGTATCAGAGGGCCGGATAAACCTGTTCCGCGAGTGGGATCTGGCCCGTGGTCCGTAGTTTGATGACCCCCTGCTATAGTCGAATCTCCAGGCAAAGAACCTTTCAGAAAATAGAACAAAACTAAATTTACAATTATTTGACAGATACCGTCTGGAGGTAATGTGTCAGACTTTAGTGCTGGGGATCCGGGGTTCAATCCTCGGTCCCGGCACAGATTTATCTGATTACCAAACCCTTCCTTCATCTCTGACAAGACGTGTATTAATCACAACTTGTGAATGTGGGGAATGCCAGGCCTCCACCGTGGTTCGTATCCCACGTTAAACTGTAGCTCCTCCATTTCATCTCACAATCACCCTACCATTACACATTAGCGTAAGTGCGTACAACCCGAACGGATAGTAAGAAGCATTGCTAGTAATAATACTTCTAGGTTGAATTAAACTGTAAGCTGTGTGCTCACATAACCTTGTAATTTTAGAAAGAGCACGGTATGTCAAGTATTTCAACAGCAAAACAAAAAAAGTAAATGTGATTTCCTTGAACTTAAAGGGGAAAGGATATTGCTTCATCGACTGTTATAATTGCTGCAATTATATAGTCTCATTAGATTGATATACTTTACTAAACTAATCACTTACAACACCAATCTTCATTTACAGTTAGTATTTCGTATCGTTTTGTTTTCAAAATAAAATAAAATAGTTTTTTTTTAATACTGTGTCTTACCACCCTGTTGGGATATTCACTTAAATACTATTGCGCTAATGTACTAGGTATAAGGAAGGTTGAATCTAGACGAACAGGGCCGGATCCAGGTCATTTCCATAGGAGGGTCAAAAATATCAATAACATAGTTACTTACAATGTTAGATTTCTGTTTAGAGCCATTTAATAATTTATCATTCATATTTTTGATCTTATTTATGTTTAAAACCGTGATCATCCTCTCCAATTATTTAAAATCAGTTAAGTTTTGCAAACTATTTGTAGTGGCCCTCCTTAAACAATTTTTTGAAAAATTTTGCACTCACCTAAACATATTTGAAATTTGGATGCCCCTCAAAGCTATTTAGAGTGATTCTCACCTTAATTTTTAGGATAGTTAGATACCCCTAGAAGATCATCTTTTAAGTGGTCATCCACCGACAAAATTTTGAACATTGAATTATTTCAGAAACTAGGCGATTTGAGGTGGTCTTTGTCTGAAAACTCTTAAAATGACATGCATCTAGAAGCTATTTGAAGTTGTCCTCCCCTAGACATTTATGAAATTTGGATGACCTTGGAAGCTATTTATAGCTTTCCTCCCCTGGATTTTTCTGCCAATTAGATGCCTCTAGTCTAGTAGTTATTTGAAGCGGTTTTCTCCGGCAAATTTTTGGCAAAAGAATGAATCTTAGAGGTCATTTGGAGTTTAGTGATTTATTCCAGGGAGTGTCAAATTATTTCCAGGAGGGCAGAGTCCCCCACAGTTCCACTGCTCCTGACATCCACACATACTCAATATCCGGTATTAGTGGATGAACTGCTCTCAGGCGATTATTAGTCTTCTTTGATGTGTGGTAGTCTTCCGTCTCTATGCGGAACAATGCTCGTTACTCGCTATGCATGACAAATATTACATGAAAACAAATATATTTTTTCCACACTTGCATGAGTCATCCTGAACATTGAATAACGCACGTGTAGACCCGGATTAAGAGGTGTCTGCGCGTAAAAATACAAAAAAATTGTTTAATTTATCTGTGTTGTTTTTTATTTCTAAAATAACATGGGGGTAAACTGACTCTTTGACCCTCCCCCCCTTGAATCCGCACCTGTAGACGAAGTATACTTGCATTTGCATGGGGAGAGAGAGAGTGGAAAATTTTTCTGGAAAAACCATCCGGCTGAGATTCGAACATTGATCTCGCCGTCATCGGCAGTCTAATCCAAAACGAAAGTAGCGTGATATACGATTTGGTCACCGAAGCGGTTAAGGTATAATTGTAGTGATATCTTGATATCTGCACCGGTGGTCAAGCAGACACAAACGTCAGTCTCGTCTTCTCTGGTTTGCTGGTGACTGGAAGGTCCAGACTTGAATCTCGGTCAGATGCGTTTTGGGTGATTTTTCTTAAATGGTTTCCCCACTCTCCCTTCACTAAAATGTGGGTACACTTTCTTATAAATTCTACTTTACTCATTCTTAACACATCATTGTAAATTTGTGGATATCCTGTACGGGTATTAAGGCGCGGTGCACATACATACACACACGATTTACCTTGGTACAGTTCTCAGTAAAGATAGAACCCAGGACTCTTTTTGTCTTGAATAGAACATACAGTCAACCTTTCTTATAAAGGGCAAATAAAACAGCAACTAGATCTACTTTCACGTATTCATACGTCGAGCTATGTGATATTCAACTTTTACTTTCTATATATATTATCAATACCTATAAAACAACATGAATTAAACCTGCTTCGGTGGCCGCATGGTCTAAGGCGTTACTATTGCAGTAGAATAGACTGCTGATGACTGATATATCGAGGCTTGAATATAGGTCGGGTGTACTGAGGGTGGTTTTTCCAAAATCCCTCACGCAATTAGGGGTACAATTCGTTGAAATAAGACCTTCTTAATCCCCAAAACCATTGTCATAATTCGTAGATAAGCGTATAACCCAAACGAGAAGTAATACGTGGTGTTATTTTTATTTTATATAAAATATTGGAATGCTATCAAGGCTGATCACAAAAAAAAAATGCTGGGGAGATTCTTTTATAAAATCTGACTGTACCGACTGAGTGAAACCGACTGAGATACACGAACTTAATACGCGACGTTAAGTTGTCAGCTTAGTCAACCGGTAACAAAAATAACAAACATGGCGGATGTTTTCGACTAGTCCTCTCTGGACCCGTAGGCCGTTATAATATTGCGTGGTCTACGTGTCTTTTGATGCTGGAGGGGAGGGTGGGTGGAGGTAGAAGGTGCACTCCTACCCTCTTTTTTTTATGTCCAGACTTTCCCCCACTTACCATTATTAATCAATACCAAGTCTGGAGGTGCGCGTTTTATATAATAAGGTTGAGTGAGTTTTTCTCGTGACTTGCACCGGGGTGCTGCTTTGATCCGGTTTTTTTTCTCGATACACCTGCACCACCCTTATTGAAGGACAACTGCAAAGCCTGTAGTTGTTTTTAGCACCGCGTCTTACTACCCCTCTCGGGTTATGTACTTAATACTCTAATATGTTAACAATGTGTGAGGGTTAAATTTAGAAGAAATATACCCGCGTTTTCGTGGAGGAAGGTAAAAAACACCCTTGGTACACCCGACAGGCATTTGAGCGATCTACCCGTCGACGGAAGTTCGGTGTAACGTGAGGGTGACGCCTTAGGGCTTTTTAAACTCACCCATCGAATCGGGTCCCGCCCAAGTCAGATGTGATGTTTCGTAGTACCCTATTTGGCTGGTCTGTAAAATTTTGTTTTACCAGTGGTTCTTAAATGTAGATCGGGTCTGCCGGTGACATTGAGGCTTGAGTTTGAATCCTGGCCAGTTATATCAAACGCGTCTTTTTTTTTTTCATAAATGGTTTACTTCTCTATATTTTTCTCTTTATTTTTTTTCATATATGGTTTAATTCTATTTATTTACAAAATTTTTAAACATTTTCTCTAATACCTCACATAACTTTAATTCAAATACGGGTACACTTTCACTTACCTTCCTCATCCTCCTCATCCCTGCCCCATTGGTGTAAATATGCGGGTAGCACTGAAAAGTGGTTTTTTTTAGAAATAAATATTTATATTAAAATAATGTTATGGCGTTACATTGATTCAAAATACTTGTGCAGAGAATATGTAAATAATTATAAACGCAGCTCCTACGGTGATTTTTTTTTTTCCGGACTAGTGTCGCGGTGCCTGCTTAGCTGAAAGTCACACGGCGCAACATGTGACGGAATGTGGAACCGTTGGGCGTCAACTGCTAGTCTGAACCCACTCTTCTAAACATAAAGGCCCTAACTTCTCTCGTAGTAAAGCTGACAGGATCACTGGTCAAATATCACATCCTAAGGTGGTTAGAACAATGTATTGAACCACTAAATTCGTTCATTGCGTATATGGGAATCTAAAAAAACAAAAAAAAAAATTTAAAAAGATACACGAAACAACAGAATCGGACAAACAAATAAAAACAATACTACTAAACATACTCTCACAAAACAGCGAAATCGGGTAGCTTCTGGAATCATCATTATTATCATTAGCACCGCGTCTTACTACCCGTTAAGGTTATACGCACTTACGCTAATGTGTAATGGTAGGGTGATTGATAGATGAAATGGAGGACCTACAGTTTAACGTGGGATCCGAACCACGGTGAAGGCCTGGCATTCCCCACATTCACAAATTGTGATTAATACACGTCTTGTCAGAGGTGAAGGAAGGGTTTGGTAATCAGATAAATCTGTAGCCGGGACCGCACAAGACGTCCAACACCTTGCCCCTAGATCACCAGGTCACCCTCTTCTGAAATCGTACAAAAATTTTTTCTGTGAGGACGTGCACGTCAAACTTTCCCCTGATTTGCCGGTTTGTTGTCGGGAGATGAGGTGTTCTCACTAAATGGCTCTCGCTCCACTTGATAGTCTTGTCGGCTAGTATTGATCTATGTGCGCAGAACTGAAGAATCGCTCGCGGTGATTCACCCGTCGAGGACTTTGGCTGAGAAACAATGAGGGCTTGCACTTTTTATATACACCCTTCAGGTTCAGTATTAGTACGTTTAACACGAGGGAGGGCTGCTAACTGATTACTATAAGGGGTGACCCGCTTCCGTGTGGTCTAACGCGCCACTATCTGAGTAAGCTAGATTGCTAATGAAAGGGAGATAAAGGTTCGAATCTCGGTCAGGTGTACTGAGGGTGGTTTTTCCAAATATGGCTTTCCAATATCCCTTCACGCAAATTTGGGTACAATCCCTCTTAACAATATTTAGCACCACGTCTTACTACCCGTTCGGGTTATACGCGTTAAGTACTAATTACGTTAATGGATTTAGGAATTGGGAAGGTTGAATTAGAGGAAGTGAACCCGCATTCGCGTGGAGGGAGAGTGGAAAACCATTTAGGAAAAACCACCCCCAGTTCACCCGACCGAGATTCGAACCTCGATCTCCCCGTCCTCAGCAGTTGAGCTCAACACGACAAGCGCGTTAGCCAACTACGCCACCGAGGCGGGTTACAATCCCTCTTAATATATCTTCTAAATTGCTAAAACCATTTGTATGATTAGTACATAAGCGTATAGCCCGAACAGGTGGTGAAGATGGCATGCCAAAAAATAAATAAGGGGTGTAGCCTAGGAGAGTAGCTAAGATGGAATACATCTGTGTTATCTTATATTGGTGGAGGGTAAAAACACATGTGGGTGGGACATCACCTCCCACTCTCCTAACCAATGTAAAAAAAAACTATGGAGTCAGCCTTTAGCCTTACCGACCGAGTCGCCGCCGTATTTTGGTGAAGATAGTGCAGATTTATGCGGTTAGAGGATGTCGTGTGGTCAGCATAACGAACTCTCGGGCCGTTAATCTCAGTTTTCTAGACCGGAGCTGATACTTCACCGAAATTCTGGTATATCTGGGGATCGAACATGTGTGACCTTTTGATCTGTAACCAGGAACTCTGACCATTAGATCAAAGAGGTGGTCTAAATTTGTACTCAATTTGTAATAACCTCTCTACCCCCCACCCCACCTTTCAGTGTAAACTTACCAGTTAACAACCACATCAACCGTTTTAACTTTAAGGAATACCACTTTAAAATTAATGTGACGCTAATCATTCCTCAAGAATCTAAACAACTAATGGCTCATTGACACTTTTCTAACCCCCCTTGGAAAATAAATATATCCTGGTTTCGGTTTGACTCTGGGTGTGAGGCAATCTCTTTGTTGCACTTTCAAATAACTATTTTATAAAAACTATAATTTCTAACATTTTAAATAAAATAATTGTACTAAAAATGTATATGTGTGTGGTTTTCTAGGGGACCCTTCAAGCTAAGGGGGCCTGGATCCATGGCCATCTTTTATCCCCCCTTAATCCGGCCATGAGTAAAAACATACGCGAGACAAGGACTGTTTTTTGCAGATTGTTTAGAAAAAAAATCAAACGAAATCAAATAACTCTTCAGTAAATACAAAGATTAATTTCCCTCACGTCGTGATATCAACAGTTCTTGAATATTTGTCAAAGGGTGTCCTGGAATTTATTGACATTTTTCTCTTCATTTAAAAAGTTTCTCGTCTAATGCCGCTATTCTCATGACAGATAGTCAACAAATTCTTGATATAAAACCACGTCAAAAAAAAATTAATTTTTATATTTCAACTGAACAAAAATTATTTTATTTATGTTGACCAAAAAAAAAAAGTTTTGCTTTAAAAACTGCAAATACACTGACCTTGACTCACATCCCTTACATTCCCATCTTAAACCTTAAAATAAAGAGGATAAAACACATTTTCAGGTAAATATCGACTTGTGTTAAAATAGTAATTTTTTAATATTTTGTATCTTAGTTCTAATTTAGGCTATAAGGATTGAACTGAAGTGCCCCCCCTCCTCCCCCCCGCCCCTAGAGACAGTTTTGACAGTTAACGTATTTTATGTATTATTTATATATCTCAGCGGTTGCCACGTGTTTCTTTTTCTCGACATTCGAGTGACATCAGTGACAGATTTTGGGAGGAATTTCACGTGGGGTGCGATGCTATAAATTGCTGGATTACGTCACAACACACGGGATGAAATTCGATTAGTTTCGCGAGTGGAATGCATTTTCAATGTTTCCTCTTGAGGCAATTAAATATAATTCAATCATTTCTCTTCTACTACCTGATTTAAAATAAAAATAAAAATAGCTAAGGTAACAATTTCGTTTTTTTTTACTGCGGTTTGTCATTCTAATATTTTACCGCAAAGTTGGGAAATAGAAATTTTACCTTTAAATTCTGTTCACATGTGGTGTTTGATTTGCTGGATGAAAAGTATTTATGAAAATGCCTAATTAATTAATGCTGAATCTTTTTTTCTTTAGCTGACGGTAAAATTAACCTTAATCAAAATGTATCAGTTGAGCAGTTGAGGCAGTTTAATTATTATAAGCTCACCCATTTGAAATCTAAATCACTTAAAACCGTAATGGAGCCTTCTTAAATTTAATGCAAATACTCGTGTTCGTTTTTTATTTAAGATATTTGATACGGCCTCTATTAAAAACAGAGCTATATCAGTATACGACTTACAATATGATTTAATCTATGACACAATACTAAACAAGCACTATTAGTGTTCATAATTTTACAACCTGGCTAAAATTATAAAACCACACCCAAATATTAAATTATTTGGGAGTAACTTCACCTGGGATGTATCTCTGCTCTACCAGACATGCATCCCTTCAAAAGAGAACATAATGACCCACATCATTACTATACTAAACACGCTTCCATATTAGAATGCCACTGTAGAAAGCCCCTCTTCACTTTCAAAGCAAATTAACAACCAATTATTTGTTATCTGTAAAAGTAATTAATTACGGAAGTAAACAAATACGTGCTCACGTAGACGCTAACGGATTGATAATAAAATGATACATACATGAATCCAGGAAAGCTAGATGGTAAAGCATTGGCGTGGCAAACCAAGGGCCCCGAGTTCTATTACCATGTCTGTCTTTTTTTTTTTTTCTCCAATTTTACGAATATGATATTTGACGCGGCTATATCCATAATCTTTATATCATTTCGATATCTCAAGCTTCGCTATTCATTGTACAGGCATTAGATCTTGCTCTTTCTCTTTATTTTACTTCTTTTATCGTTTTTATCTCTCTTTCTTTACCTCTGTTTTCTTTCTTTCTGTTTTCTTACGTTCCTTTTATCTCCTTTTCTTTCTCTTTACTATTCCGTCTTTTTCTCTCTCTCTCCTTTCTCTCTTTGTATGTATATATGGACATATTAATTATTTTTTTTAATTATAAAAAAAACTTGTGTCTGTTCAACAATATTATAAACAATAACCACTTATTATTTTTCTTTCGCCGCTTTTCTTGGGAGTACACGTGCATACAGGGAGGGGATCCTAGGGTTTGAATCAAAGGCCCTCCAGGGCTGCCACCTCGCCCTTCGTTCATGAATATAACCAAACCAAGTTCCCATTAAGTTAAATGGCCCCTTGCATGCAAATTGCCTAATCTAGAACAACCCGCATACGCGCAAAACGCGGTCAAGGCGCACCTTTGCGGCCTTTGTGCCCGCCATTCATTGCTTTGTGGTTTAATAATAATTGTTCCACGATACTTTTGGTTTGTGCGCTTATTTTTTCCTAAACGATTTATAGAAATAACCTTATCTTGATTAGCTAACCTAATAAGCGAATTGAGTAGAGGGAATCTTTAATAAAACACATAACCTGGGACACACTCGCATTAAAACCTAATAACTTATAATACACTCGGAAGGAATTGAACTCCGGTCTATCATACCAACTATCCTGGTGACTCGGGACATGTTGATGGCGTTCCGGTCTGAGGGTGTAGTGTCGGGGGTAGTTTTTACCAGATTATATTTTATTATGTCACCTTTATTGTATTTGATACGTAGGTCAAGCTCACCTCTGTGGTCTAGTGGTCAGAGTTCTTGGCTACAGATCCAGAGGTCCCGGGTTAAATCCCCAATGCTTACACATTTGTCTTTGAAGTAGTGGGACTGGAAAGGAGGTCAAATTCAGCCTCTTGATGACAAAACCGGAGATATTTTACTAATGGAGTAGTGGCTTTGGTCTAGAAAACTGAGATGAATGGCCTAAGTTTCGTTGTTCTGACCACATGACACCTTCTATCGCGTGGATGTTGGCACTATCCTTGCCAAGATACGGTTGCTCGGTCATTATGGATTGATTTAGGGCTGACGTCATGGAGTTCTTTATGCTGCGTTGGTCAGTGGAACTGGTAGTTTGGGTTATGAATTGGGAAAGTTGAATATAGAGGAAGCTTGAAAGAAGAGTGGAAAACTATTTAGGAACACGCCCCCTCCCCCGTTCACCCAAATTAGATTCAAACCTCAATCTCCCCGTCCTTGGCATTCTAGCTCAACACGAAACTAGTGCGTTAGCTAACCAAACCATCGAGGTGGGCTTTATTTATTTTAATTATTATGGTTCACACCAAGATTGTTAATGGCTAAATTTTTAAGGGGAAGGGATGAGAAAGTTTGTTTCAGAAGTGAAAGAGGGGATAAGGTAAACTACAGTTATTGTTATTATTATTATTATTATTATTATTATTATTATTATTATTAGCGCCGCGTCTTACTACCCGTTCTGGTTATACGCACTTACGCTAATGTGTAATGGTAGGGTGGTTGTGAGAGGAAATGAAGGACCTACAGTTTAACGTGGAATCCGAACCACGGTGAAGGCCTGGCATTCCCCACATTCACAAGTTGTGATTAATACACGTCTTGTCAGAGGTGAAGGAAGGGTTTGATAATCAGAAAAATCTGTGCCGGGACCGAGGATTGAACCCCGGCCGCCAGCACAGAAGTCTGACACCTTACCCCTAGACCGCCAGGGCACCCTAAACTACAGTTAAAAACGACATGTTGTAAACCCCCCCCCCCGCCCCCCTTTTGGTCAATATTTTAACCTTGACTTTCCCGTAATCATCGATCAAGGTATACTGTGAGTGGTGCCTTAGACCGTGCGACCATCATTTTATGCCCCAAGTAGCTTCTTTTCTGAATCCCCACGGTGTTTTTTTTTAAATATTCTATACGGCTTGACAATTTCTAAAATGTAACCACCATATCTTGAACCAAGACCCTGTTAGTTATGTATCTCGCACATCCACTGACACCAGCGTTTCGTGATCGCTACAGGAAATTATCTGCAATGGCGGCTTCGGTGACGTTATACACGATATTAACCAAACAAGCAAAATAGGATCTTCAGGAAATCTTGCGCGCGAGGTCACTAACGGTATTCTGACGTTTCGCACGTCAAAAAAAAAACACACAACTATTTGTTGCTTTGATCTGCGAGGCAGGTTTGTTGGTGCGTGACGGACGGTTAGCTGCGATGTTGAGAGTAAGGTGCGGCCAGGATGAATGACGTGATGAAGGATCAAAAGAGTGTAGGACCTACACATTCACTTGCAAATCGTATCAACTCTTCTGAATTGTGATATAGTTGAGATATGAGAAAGATAAACCTAGGGACGAATCGAGGAATTTGGGAGACGAGAGCCCCATGAGCTTTAAAAAACAAAATTTAGTAAGGAAATAAAATATATTAATATTAAGTCAAAGAAATGCATAAAATGCAATTATTAAAAATAGGGTTTAGACGTTAGAAAAATTAAGAACCGATAAGAAACTTATTTAATTTAAAAAATATTATTCGGTTCTAATTTCTGTTCCGGCTATAATTGAATTTATTTTGAGAGTTCCTATGCTTGTGCCTGAGGCAGCGTTCAGTTATGTTCCTTGGAGTGAAATAGATAACATACTGGTTTTTGTTGCACTTTCGAAGAACTATTTGATACAAACTATAATTTCTAGCATTGTAAGTAAAAAATTGTAATAAAAAATGTGCGTGGTTTTCTAGGAGTCCCTTACAGCGCCTTGGCCTCCGTATCTCCCTAAATGCCTTAATCCGACCCTGATTAAACCCACCAAGACTGTTTTATTTTATTAGTTAAGGTATATAATGTGGACTTTACTAACCGACTGATTATGTCAGAACACTGCCTATAAAATTACTTAATTCTAGAACAGAATCAACATGCATCACTGTGTAAGAGGAAACCCACTTTTTACCAATGATGTCTTGTTCAGCTATGTCTGAGACTTGAACCTGGGACCCTTAGCTTGCTTTCGATTTCTATATACGCACAATCAGTACGCTCCATTTCAACTAGTGTCTCTCTTTCTTACTTTATATAATCTAAGATGACAAGACGAGAAGGGTAGGTTTCAATTAGAGGGATTCTCATTCGTCTCTAAAGGGGATTGGAATGAAGGTACGATGTGAATCAAGGGTAGTTTCTGAGCCCTTGGTATGAATTTAATCGATAGTAAATTAGAATATCTTAACCATTACGTATATTACAAAATAAGTGCGGTCTAAACACACACATGGCTTGATTGGGCGTACACACGGAAAGGCCATTAACGCCAGCCGCCAGGAACGCAAGGGAAATATCGCGTAGAACAAACAAGCGACTATAGGCTAAAAGGATCTTTTTTTTATTCGGAATATTCAGGGAAGCGACTTTAATGAGAGCTGAAGAAGAGTACCTATTAGCCATTTAAATGGTATGTAATGAAGGATCAGGATGGAAACAGAATTCAAGCTTATGAAATGAAATTTATAAGTACTGTTGGCGTTACAAGAACAAATAGGAGGGAAGAGGGATAGTTGAGGAAGAGCCAGTGCAGGACAGGATAGAGAAGTCACGACTAAGGTGGTACGCCATGTGAGGAGAATGAAAGAGGAGATGATCCCAAAGAAAATGTCCAATATTGAAGTGGAGGGCAGAAGGCCAAGAGGAAGACCAAGGGAAAGGTGACTGAACCGAGTGTAGAGGAGAGAGGAGAGGACTGGGTCATAGTGGAGGAGGAGAGGTAGGGAGAAATGAGACTTTGGCGAGGCTTATATGACCTGGCCAGTGGCTGGAAGCTGTTCATGATTACACTCAATAGTCACGATTTATATATTCGTGTAATAGACCGTGTCAATAAATTAGAACTGTGAAATGTAGTGACGTATAATGAAAGTGAAACAACAAAATGAAAGTAGTAATCTGGTTTGAGCACTGAAACTATTGATGCAATATAATATAATAATGTAATATTTTCAGCTAATCATGTTGACAGAACCTTAATTATTTATAAGAGGAGATCTTTAAGATGGAATGGTATTTATTTGAAGAATGAATATTATTTTTAAGTCAATAAATTTACTAAACAAATCGGGGCTAAAATCACGGACTAAATCAGTCTTCCACCCCCCCCCCTCCCAAATATCTTAGTTTCCACACTCTTAAGCAAATGTAGGTATATTTCATGTAGGCTTTACCCTCCTCATACCTTTGGTGCGAATATTCAAATAGCCCGGACGGGTAGTAAGATGTAAAGTAAGATATTTTTTTTGGCTTAGATTGTCATTTTTAGTTGCTTTGTTTCCACCTTTCGGAAATAAGCAACTATTTTTCACCCAAAGGATATCAATGTGTGTATATATATTGCTGTTATTATTTAAAAAATATTTTTCGTCCAAAGTTAAATCTTCTTCAAATGTCCAAATTCCTTCTCATTGTTTAATGTTTTGATAACTAAATAGGTTTTTCGACATGCTTTGTCTGGTGTGACACCTTGACATCACCTGGTAATTTCTTTAACATATCAGTAAAGCACCTTTTTTTTTAAAACTAAACATCTTAAACATGATTTAATTAATATCCATTTTAGTTGTATTAAGGAGAACTATGAAACTATAATATAAGGAACGTACTTCGATGTTACATTTACTTTTATTTTTTATTTCGATGTTACATAAAATTTTTGTTAAGACTTAGATAAAACCTCAGGATTTTTATAGCCAGCATATAAATTGAAAAAATATAATGAAATAAATAGTTAATATATTAATGAACAATTACAACCATCTAACCAAGTTCTTGTGAACGCATTAACACATTTACCTAAAAAAATAAAAATCATATAACCCTCGATTATCCTGCTCTACCTTCCTCCGAGCCGGAGTCGAGATGACTAGTTTCCTATTCCCTCACTTTTTTATATCTTTCCGATAAGTATATCTATCCTTGCTCTCTCTGATTTTCGTACATTCATCGTATCATAAATCGTTTCCCTACTAAAAGTTAACACCGTGCTCATATTAACTCTACGCTGTTATACCGCTATTTCGTTAGTCTCTTGTTTTTACCATCAATCCGTTTGTTCCAACCACAACCTGGTAATTCTCACACTTACACTTTGTGTCTCGCTTAACGACTTTGTTAAGTTTGTTTGTTTATCATATTGTATTTAAAATTCATTATTATACGATAGTTTTCTGGTTTTTACACTCATGTTAAATAAAAATTTGTCGTTATGGTTCTTTAATTTCATTTTTACAGTGGTCATGAATATGGTATCAAGTATACCGAAACATGTCGGCAGAATTTGAATCAACATTCTTCTAGTCGCTGAATATCAAAAAAAGAAGTAACAGGACTGAAACAAAATAAGACTTGGAACTGATACTCAACCTATACTTTAAAAAAAAATTCAACTGTTGTAACTAGAACACCCAATTAATCTTTTTACCAATTTGGGAAATACTAAAACCTACGATTTCTAAAATGATTTAACATCAGGGATGAATTGAAACTTTGTTTTAATCCTTAATTTAACATCAGGGATGAATTGAAACTTTGTTTTAATCCTTAATTTAACATCAGGAATGAATTGAAACTTTGTTTTAATCCTTAATTTAATGTCCAACATTGTAATTATATTTTTATATGTTGTTTGTGTATTTTTAGACTTGTCAACACACGTTTTATTTTTTTATTTTGTTGATGATGTTATTGCAATATATTTGAATAACTTTATATATGACACTTTGTTGTGCGCTCTAAGCACAATTTATCCAGAAGTTTGAACATTAAAGCCATTCAGTTTAAACCATCATTTTTATAATCTATTTAATCCATTATATTTTTCAATTCATATGCTGGCTATAGCAATCCTAAGGTTTTATCTAATTCTTGAACAAAATTAATATCACTCTTTACTTTAATCTATTTAGAATGTTTTCTAAAATGAGGTACAATAACACTTTAAAAAGTCATACGTGAGATGGTTACAATAATAATGTACTGAAATTATTAAATCAACAGATAAACAAGTAAAAAATAATAATCTGTGATGATTAAAATATTTTAAGTAATAGTAGGTTATAGGATTGGCTGATAAGCAAATTGACTAATGGATAAATTGTCAATCTTACTATATTGGCGTTATTAATAAAATTATTAATAAACGTTAACAAAGAATAAATAAATGTTAAAAACTTTGACATAAAATATTTAAAGGCTATATGAAAGGTATGACTTATCAAAAATAACATGTAAATTGGTATGCAATCAATAATTAACTTGTTAGTTGACTTAATCATATAAACTAGTAAAATGTTTAAAGACAAGTTAAAAAGGAAAAACGTGTTATTTAATAATTAAAATATTGTAAGTAGTCAAATATTTTAAGCAGTGACAGTATAGAAATGACTAGTAGAAGGTTAATTAGTTTGACCAGATTGTTATCGATGCACCTTACACATGTGAAAAAGACAGTTAACATTTTAAAATATCAAAATGAAACGCATTTAAATGAAAGTTATGACATATTTCGATAATTTCGTGAAAGAAGTTACTTGTTAAGTATTAGCGATCTAATAGTACAAAATTGTTATTAAAGTCTCTTGTTTGTATAATTTTGCCTGTGTTACGTATTGCAAATAATTGTTTATTTAGGAGATTTAATTGAAAATCAACGAATGTGTGTCATCCAGGTTATACTTGTACGCATGATAAATTTGGTATTTCCTTAATTAAATCATCTTGCACGTTATATGTATTATTCTTATCTTGATTTAATCGACCAAAGAAGTTATACCAATCAATTTAAGTAAATACATTATCTTAGTACGTTCCTTATATTATAATCTAAAAAAAAAATTGTTTGAAAACTCTCCTCTTATAGTGAGCGGATATTCAGCTAAACTAGACTGATGAATAAAATACTGAATGGCGTCAACCCGCGATCGAGCCGTACCTACCGAGCGGCCGCCATCTGTCCGCGAAGATAGTGCCAACTCATCAGGATATATAGTGTCATGTAGTTAGTTCAACGAGCCATACATCAGTTAATCTCAATTTTATAGACCGGAGCCGCTACTTTTCCATTACAGTAGTTCCTCATTTTGTTCTTCCTTGTTTGACCCCGTTACAAAATCTCGAATTATTATAATATGCGTATAAAGTGAACATGTAGTTAGATGCGGTGATTAAAAAAAAATCTTGGTGTCTTAAGTACTAAAAGTATTGAGAATGAAAATATTTTACACTTTGGTTTTAAAACATTTCCATAAAACTTAACCTCTTGAATCTGCAACATTTATGTCTACTACGTGTTATGTATCATTATTAGCTCCCCCCCCCCTTCTTCAATTAAGTGTCTGGGAGTTCTGTGATTTAAATAAAAATGTATAGGCTTATTAGAAATTCAAAATAAAATATTTTTTCTGCTCACCCTTATTTTAAGACCCACTTAGTTAGAATTGCCTAATTATTTAGGCTTATTATCCTATGTTTATAAGTCGTGTGCTGATTTAATCTTGTCTAGAATGTTAACATCTCCAAATAATAACATACTTCTCTCGAGTATCATAAAGCAACAGTGCTGGGTTTGGTAGGAATTCTTGCATATTCCTCGGAGGACGCGCAGGAATCTATATCTGGTGGCACAGCCCTCCTTGTAGCTCCTTGTAGCTCCTTGTGAAAGGAATCCGAGCTAGATCAGGAGCTAGCGGTATTTACCAATTCGTTGCTAGCTCGTAAACAAATTCCAGTCCGGTTCAAATATTTTAGCGAGGAGATTATAACGACATGGCTGACATTTTCCTGCCCTTTTCATTTTTATATGTCAGATTTTGTTTTCATTTGAGGACTTTAACCTACATACACTCTATGAACCAAATAATTACCTCGGCACATAATTTACAAACTTTAACTTAACTCTGAAACACACAACACCCAGTCCTCGTGGCCATTAATTCATCAGGGCAGAAAGAGTTTTCGATCATGCTGGAAACTGAACCTAGGACCCTTAGCTCAGTCAGGTAGACGTGCTACTGTCTTAGCTATACTTTATGACATTTTAAAGTTCATATTCTGATCAAAGACTTTACTAGTAGTTTGATTGTATGTAAAATATATAACACTAAACACTCGACACTATCTTACGAATTAAAAAAATATTTTAATAAGATCAACACACGAACTAATACAAAATTATATTTTTAAGCTACGCTTGGTATTGAGCTAGGTTCCTATAGATTAATGGAAGGCTTCCTATAAAATTTCCTCTAGGACGGGCCATTTTTGTCACCTCAGGGCCCGATGTTCGTGGGTTTAAACCCAACGGGGGTCAACGGATTTTTACTGGGTGATATAAATCCGTAGCACAACTTACTTCGTAGGGGAAGTTTAAGCCGTTGATGTCGATATTAGCACGTGAAAGAACCCTATGCGAAAATACGTTTCCCGGCAAAATTGATGGGTCTTTTCGTTCTCACTCAAAGAAATTTTCTTGTGCTGATATAATCAGTCGATTCAGAACCTGTACGTTAAATACCTCATTTTTTTTTAATATTCCATTTATTTCAGATTTGTATTTTATCAACACCTATGGTACCGGCAAAGTTGGAAATCCGTATAAGTGTAGATGACCCTGACTTGAAAGTCTTGGGTTCAACTCTGAACTGGCTCAGTAGAGGGTATTTTTCCCATGTGCCACTCTATTAATTCTTCAAAATAAATTCTAGTGAATGCCAAACAATCTATTACAATGCTGGTCGCTTAGTGTGGTATATACATAGTAAATTTCTGATGGCTCGTATTCCCTACTGGCACAATAACCAACCTATGAACAGATCGGCCTGCGGGACAGCAAGCATTCCAAACTTGCACAATGAAATCAAGCATTAAAAAAAATTATAAAAGACAATAACGTGCTTCTAAACACGAGCACAAAGTTTCATCAGAATTCAAAACAAAACTTATTATTTAGTCACTAAAACTCGTATATAACTGCTCTATCTTAAAATAATCATGAAACACTACCGAACTACGCTTATAAATGTGGATTTATGCATTAATAAATTATCAACAATATTAGATAAATAGTAATATTGATTCGTTGCAGTTATGGCTGCATATGATCGTGCTAAATTTAATTCGAAACACATTATTGGTTGAAAAGTAAAATAGAAACTGGCCTCACTCGACTGTCTAGTTAACGGTTTACTAGTTAAACGCTATCAACTTTCCATAGATTTTGAGCGTCCGGTGTTTAAAATTTTAAGCTGAGCTTATATGTTTCTCCCTCACACGACGTCAACTTTAAAACTACCCCTGGGTGACCTGGTGGTCTAGGGGTAAGCTATCAAACGTCTGTGCTGGAGATCCGGGGTTCAATCCTCGGTCCCGGCACAGATTTATCTGATTCCCAAACCCTTCCTTCACCCCTGACAAGACGTGTATTAATCACAACTTGTGAATGTGTGGAATGCCAGGCCTCCACCGTGGTTCGGATTCCACGTTAAACTGTAGTTCCTTCATTTCATCTCACAATCACCCTACCATTACACATTAGCGTAAGTGCGTATAACCCGAACGGATAGCAAGACGCGGTGATAATAATAATAATAATAATAATAATAATAATCAAAACTACCCCTCTACCAGCTCTCTGTTTGTTGGACTGAAGCATTGTAAGAATTGAGCTATTGTTACTAACCAAATACAAATATTTTAATTACTGATTCATTCGTGTACAAATGTGGGTTGTAAACCAAGAATTATTCTAAAAGTGAACCACTGTAAACACATCAAACAAGATTAAAATTCGCAAGGAAAATCTGGCTTTCGTTGGAAGCCACTAACTATATTCTTGACATCTTTCACTCCTAATCTTTAAAATTAATGGTAGTTTGTCTCAATCGGTTTAGATGTTTTCTCGTAATTTCAATAACCGTAAATGGGCTTATCAAATTATATACAAGATAGATTTCCGGAAAATACATTGATCTATTCCATGAATCGATTGACAACATTTTTAACTTTGTCTTCCAGTTTACCGTTGTTCAGAGGTGTTTCACACTAAACCATGTGCTATCTAGAATCTTGTTTGGAATCTAGTTTTCATCTCTTGATTTCTCAGACTGAGAACTATTTTGCGGAGAAATGGCAAATAACTTCAGGTGTTTTAACTTTGTTTACCAAGTCACGTTCAAAAAACGAATCTCTCTCGTGTGTTTGTTTTCTTTTAAAAAGACACGTCAACCCTATTTAATAGCCGGGGGGCAGACACAATCTAACTTTACTTTTCCCATCTTTTTCATCCTTTTGAAGGATTGTTTTTAGTTTGCATTTTATTGTTTTGGATATTTAACTGGATTTTTTTTCAGCATACGACTTAAAAGATAACTTAATTCTGGCGTATTTTGAACGGATTGTCAAAACACGACTTACAAACTAACATAATTTTAGATACAAAACCCTCCTAGTACCTTGGTCGTTGATTTATCACTGCGAAAGAGGGGGGCGCAGTAACAACATGGATCCTATTTTCGCTCATTCTTGGTATCAAACTAGGACCCTTTGCTCAATAAACAGATGCTTTCGTCCAAACATTCCACTCGTTCGAGTGAAATTTCATCTAGTAGAAGTTCAAGATGGAATATTATATACCTGCATTGGTGGGCACGCAAGCCAAGGCGCCAATATCGTCTTGTTTGGTTTGCCGATGATAAGGAGGTCGAGATTCGAATCACTTAAGGATATACTGTAGATAGTGTTTTTTTTAAATGACTTTGCACTCACCTTACTTGCGATTGCGGATACAGTTTTTTTTTAAATTCTAACTTCTTTCTAGCCCATTTGGATAGCCCGGATGCGAAGTAAGACGCGCTGTTAAAAATATTAATACTCTGTGAGCGCGAAAAAAAACAACAAGAGAGAGAGAACAATTTTCTCGTACAGGGACATTTCGCCCTTTGATCCTTAACGTAACGAGTCATTTACCCTTTCACTTCCGCCGGAAATGACTCTTTCTCCATTTGTTTTTTTTCTCTTCTGTAACTTTACGTGTTGCCGGTGAAATGGAAAGAGGGGCGTAGACGCCCGCTCGAGAAAATGTTTTCAATCTCGTTCAACCCCGAGGCTTGTCGGTCTACGTGAAGGAACGGTGTTTCCCGAACTGTGGTGCGTGTACCATTCCGAGCTCTATTAATTTAAAAAAAATTTTTATAGCAAAAAAGTTCGATGATCAAATTAACTCAGATTTTGACGTGATTTGATGGACTCTAGCACCGCGTCTTACTACCCGTTCGGGTTATAAGCACTTACGTTAATGTGTAGTGGTAGGGTGCTTGTGAGATGAAATAGAGGACCTACAGTTTAACGTGGGATCCGAACCACGGTGGAGTACTGGCATTCCACACATTCACAAGCTGTGATTAATACACGTCTTGTCAGAGATGAAGGAAGGGTTTGGCAATCGGATAAATCTTTGCCGAGACCGAGGATTGAACCCCGGACCCCAGCGCAGAAGTCCGACATCTTACCCCTAGACCCCCAGGTTACCTATAACGATACAAATTAATGTTATTTTTATTCACATTGTAAGATTTATAAAAATATTGGAATATTTAATTGAATGTTACAAAAAAGGAAGATGGAAACTAAAACCATTTATCTTCCATACCTGGATTCTCTTCTCGTTCTCAGGTATTACGATACTCAAGAATCTGCACGGGTGGACCTATGCTATAAGGCGTCAGGTTCGCATTTATACTCTTATTGTCAGTGACGTGGAGGTTGAGGTTCAAATCTCGTTCTAGGAAAGTGGGTGGCGGTATTCTCACATGCGATATATCACCGTGGTTTTACTATTCCTTTTACACGCTAATCCAGGCGTATCTCCTCAAATCTACCTTTCTTTACTTAACCTTTAGAATAGAAGTTGCTAGTAACCATGATATTAAATACTAATAAAACACACAATCAAGATGGCCCTAACGCCGCCACTGTCGACAGATATTGCTAATTTTTGACAGTTATAATATAATACATATTTTCTGTTACTTTTGTTATTTTAAATGTGCATTTCGTATGTTATAAAAATTACTACTACTGTACAGCATCAATGTTTTTTCCAATTTCCCCTCGAGATTAAATCAAGTTAAATATTTGGAAGGCAGATCCCGAGCGCCTTGCATGACGGACGTCAACAATAACGTTGTAAACGTACAGTTTCATCAAAATATTTCACCACCTATAATTCCTCCCTCCATTTTTCAACACAGAGCTACACTCCATAACAGACAATTTGAAAGTCAACGGTATCCCTCAATATTGTGGAACCAATCTTCACGCCCTTTAAAAATTGTGATGTGTACTTGAATACTTAAAGGCAGCCTTTTTGGGGAGGGGGGCAGAGGAGATGACGACACAGTGGTACCTCTTTAGGTGAGAAGGGGGAGGGGAGACGGCTACTGATTCTTTAGTTTAGATCAAAGCTCGTTTTCGATCAAATTGCCTTGAATATTTGTTATAGACTTCACTGTTGGCGGCGTACTTCATAAAGGAGAGCAACTTTATTTCAGAGTTTATTTTGACCCTTTCCCACCTTTTACTACCATAAAACAAACTTAAAACACAACGGTTTTATGCCCATTCCATACTCTGTTCATATATTGTTTAGTTAGTAAATATCTAATGTTTATTAATACACTTTTACCGCCCTTTCCCCAGGCCTCGTCTATGAGGGGGCAGAGGTATATTAATACACTTAAATTGTGTGTTTTTTTGTACCAATTTTGTGTTTCTAATTTGAATCCTGGTAGTGACGGTGATACACTATAGTTTTCATAAGAAGACACTTTAAAAGAATACAAAGTTGATTATTACTATTCAATTTGATAACATTTTAATGTACTCTTTATAGGTATTGATAATGTCCATTAAAATTGACAACTTTAAGTTACATGACTTGAAGTGTAAATATATACATCAAAGTATATATCTGGTAAATTTTCTCGCTGTTGTAAGAAGGCAATTCCTTTAAAATTTGGACTAAACAAATATTTTTTATTATTACATCGCATCTTACATACTGCCTGTTCAGGCTATACGCATATGTGTTAATCACGCTAATGTATTAGGTATTAGTAATTAGTAAGATTGATTTTAGTTTAACTGTACCCACCTTCGCCTGGAGGGATGATGGAAAACCATTTAGTTAAAACAGCACCTGTACACCTGACCAGGATTCGAGCTCGGATCTCCCCACCATTGGCAGTACAATCTATTGCAAGATTTACACCTAAGACCATCGGAGCGGCTAACCAGGAGTCTCAACGAAACAAATATTTAAAATGAATTAAATATAGTTGAAAAATAACACTTTGACACGAGAACCGAACCCGAGATACTATATACGATAAACAATGGAATAATTCATGGATGGCTCATTGTCACGCTAAATCAAATATCCCGGGTTTGATTTCCTTGTCTAACTATATTTGATTCAATTGAATGATGCATCCATATTCGTAAACAATGCTTATTTCCATTTTCAAACAAATAACTGTTGAGTGTGCACATTAAATCATTCTACTACGCTGGGTAGTTTGTGTACCCTCATTGGTGGGCTCGTGGGTTAAGGCGTCACTTTCGCAATTACACTGGTGACGGAGAGGTAAGGGTTCGAATCCCAGTCGGGTCTATTGAGTGTGATTTTCCTCAAATAATCTACTACTCTGTCTACAAAAGGGTACTTTTTTCTTTATACTATGCACTTACAGGACAAGCATTAGGAAATTAAATATGCGTATTGCTCTCTTATTACGCGAGGTAAAAAAATACTAACAGATTGGGGCGAATGAGAGATTTCCCAAACCTCCCTCCCCCAAACCACTCTAACTTACTTGAGCTGTACTTCAGTGAACCATTTTCATAGGAGGGGTCTTATTTGACATATAGAAATGTCACTAAATCTAATTTTACGTATTAATACGTCAAGAACATCAGTTGTTAATTTTAATAGATATCACTGTTGATGATCACATATTTTTCAAACGATTCTTACTATAAAATTTGGACTGTACAAATAAACACGGTGCGAATAGAATTCAGGCACAATGTAAAACGTGTCTTACAACATTCTCGGTAATGAGGTTTTCAGGAAGCCTTGCTTTGTCTTACTTATTCAAGATATATAATTGGAACCTCTAATTATGGAACGCTCACTGAGTGTTATTAAACGATTTCGACGAGTCCTTTTTTTGTTCATGAAGCTTTCTAGCGTGAAAATGATAATTTACTGTGAAATGAGTGACTCATGCTTTGATTGACGTAATTACACGTTAAAAAAAATCAATTGCGTGCCATTTCATTGTTTTGTTAATCTTGTGATATGTATATTTCTCATACCATGTGTGCCTTGTGTGCCCATTTGTGTGATTTCTTTAGTATTTAAAGAACACGGCATATATATATATATATCTTCTTCGGTGGCCGCATGGTCCAAGGCATCACTCTCGCGTTACACTAGACTGAACATGACATGGAGATTGGGTTTCAAATCCCGGCTGGGTCTCCTGAGTATTTTTTTAATATTAAAGTGGTTTTCTTTCTCCCTCTACCCAAATGTGGGTACACTTACTCTAAATTAAACCTTACTCAGCCCTAACTTACAAGTGAAATTAGTACATAAGCGTGTAACTTGAACAGGTAATAAGACTGAGCTAAAAAAACAGCTTGAATATACATACACTTGTGTACCTCAGGGATTTTTGGAAATGTACACATATGGATTAAAAATGAGAAAGATTAAATTAAAAAGGACAAAACCCGAATTCGCATGGATGGAGAGTGGGAAACTATTAAGGAAAACTCGCTCTTGGAACTCCAGTCTTCGAATAGTCCAGTTTTTTGCGAGTGTAACTGACGGCATTGACCATTTGATCCCGAAGTGATGTTTGAATAATATTAAGATATACATTATTTTATACGCTTCGCTCAGAAACTTTAAAAAATATTTTATATATAATCTGTGTAAACATTGACTATCGATACCCTTAAGGTGGGGATGTATGCAACGTGAGTTAATGGCAGTAGTTTTGCAGTTTTTATATAAAAAAATTTTTTTTGGTCAAATTATATCAAATATTTCTTCAGTAGAAACAAATAGTTTAATTTTCTTCACATGGTGATATCAACAGTTGTTGAATATCTCTCAAGGGGTGTCCTGAAATTTCATGACAATTTTTTCTCTTAATTTAAAAAGTTTCACACAAAATACTAATATTATCATAACAGGTGTTCAATAACTGTTTATATCATATTGTGAAGAGAATTAAACTTTTGTTTATACTGGAACAATATTTGATTTATTTTAACAAAAAATAAGCCATAAAAACTGCAAAAAATATTACCTTTTCTCGCATCCCTTACATTCTCACCTAATTATTTATAATTTACCTGCTACAAATATTCACCCCTGTCGGATTAAATCCCAGGACACTTAGTTTGAGTGGACCCTTAAAACTGACTATAAGCTAAGGTGTCTAGACATGTACAGCAACGAGATAAGCTCAAATAATTTCTCTCCCACACCTCCACCCCACTCCCCCTCGCCGCCATATTGGATTTCCTTTGGTTGCCCATTGTGTCGATTACCAATTCTCAAGGTCTCCCAAATCCCCAAATCTAATTTTCCGAGCTCGCAGATTTACCGCACACTCCTTGCAGAAAGTTGCGTGGTACACCCCGTGCAGTAAGTAACTTGGTGTTGTGAAAAAAAAAAGACAAGATATTATGCTACCATGGGTGACCGACCATAAGGGGAGGCTACTGCACCCCTTATCAATCCGCAATATTTAATTTATTTTGTTACTTTTTATGGAAAAATCAAAATGGTGTATTGGATTTGGCTGCAACATTGAATCATCATTATCTGAATTAAAAAGAGATAAAAATGATCAAATGTATAGATCCTTTCATCACCTCTTCCATTAACTTTCTTTTAGTTTTGTTTTGTTCAATAAACTCGTGAAAAAATGTTTTTTTTCAAAGGGTTCAGCTACAACTAAAAATTATTTTTTTGTTAATTTTTCAGTAACTTTTTTTTTTGAGAAAATTTTTCTTTAAACTTATAAAAATTAGCTAAGAATTATGTTCAGATGCTCTAAAATTCCCTCACAGAAGGTTAAATTCCTGAAATTTTCTGCAATACGCTCCCCATTTGTAAAACCCACATGGTTGCCCTTGTATGCTACACCGGGATTCGGACTCCACCCATTCAATCTACCGGTGGTGGCCAAGGTTCGTGCTTGTCTAACGCCTTGGACCTCTTAGCCACCACTACGGGTAAACTATTTTTTTTTATACTTTTAACGTGTGCTTTCTTTAAAATTCTCACATAAAGAACTATTTGGTATTTGGTATTTTGGCGACGCTACTAAATAATTGTTTCAATATTTTCTTCATAGATGATAAATCAAGTTATCCCAACATGCAAATCTATTACTGTAGATGTTTCATGTGAATATTAATTGCTAATTTTCATAATATATAAGAATGGTAATAATAATTTAATATTAATATTTTAGCTGTCATTCTTTGATTTGGCAAAGCTATGTTATTGTCAAAGCAAGCAGGAATTTATATATTTTTTCGAAGTTGAATTTTTTTTTTAAGTCAAGTCTGAGTTTTAGAAGCTTCGCACACCTCTTATTTATTAATACTTTTTGGAGGGGCTTAAACCCTCAAGATATATCAGCTCTGGGTATCGGCCCGTGTTTATATATGACAGACACAGATCATGCGTCACGACAAGGACACACATGTTTGTGTAAGTGCTCTCTCTCCCCTGAGGAAGGCTCAGCATCCCTTGTAATAAGTAGGCAGGACGTGTTCTCCCCTGAGATAACGATCTCGCAGCATTCATTAGAGCCGACATCATCTGCTAGACGGGGCCAAATTCCGAGGAGATAAAAGGGCTGGGACGTATCCCTACTTTTCGTCAAGGTGATGGTGCTTTTAACTTGACTTGTTTTAACTTATGAGAGATGGCACTTGTGCACTCCTTTTACCCTAAAAGGTGTTACCTTGACGGATTACACTATGACACGTGTTTTATTTTGAAATCATATTAGCATAAAACCTCTACTAAGATTGTCATCGGAATTATCTCCTTTAGATAGTTTTTTAATGTTTTCTAATTTAGTAAACACTAACTTAAACCAGTTTTTGTTCTCTTTTAATCATATACACTAATATTTTATAGTTTTCTTTGTTCAGTAAATTTATATAATAGGCCTTTACATATGAAGGGTACAGGGGAAAAGGGGAAGTCCAATTTTAACTAGTGCTGCAATCTGTTGGACAATCATGAGACCTTAAGATCACTTAAGATCATGGTTAAAGGAGTTCTCAATCATCTTTGCATTAATCGTAATTATAATAATAGAATTCAATGTAAAGAATAGTTACAATGTGGGAGAGAAAATATGTTTTAAATGGTACTGAGTCTAAGATCAATTGAGAATTGAAGATATGAATGCTGTCCTTAATATCTAAGAGGATATAAATATTAACCAAATTAGTCTAAATCACAATATAACGAATTAATAAATAGAATTATAATATTAAAAGTGATGTAAAAGCAATAATTTGAATGTAGGATATAAAACATATCCTCTATCCCACATTATAACTATTCTTTACATTGAATTCTATTATTATAATTACGATTAAATATAGTTTCCTTACTACAACTTAAAATGTTTTTAAAAAATCTTTGAATTAATTAAAAAAACACTTGGTGGCAACATGGTCTAAAGCGTCACTCTCGCAGTAGACTAGACTGCCGATGACGAGGAGATCTACTTGAACCTCAGCCGGGTGTACTTACGGTGGTTGTCCACTATTCTGCCACACACAAATGCTGTTACACTTTCTATAAAATAACCTTACTCACCCCTAAAACGATTAGCGTAGGCCTAATTAGTACATAAACATGAGCGATGCGGTGTTAGAAAAAAAAAAAAAAAATATTTTCTGTAGTATTTAAGGGGATTGGAGACACGAAAGTAGTCTTGGAAAAAAGTGGGT
>CABFVZ010000011.1:1178910-1212320 GCA_902151445.1 Timema monikensis
TTTTTTTTTTTTTTTTTTTAGAAATATAAATCTGCTGAGGGGGATAAATGGTTCTCTGAACGTTTTAACGCCTTACTAACTTTACATAAAGAACTCATTCTGGAAGAAGTGCCGCTAGTTGTTAAATCTCTTTCCCACTCACAACATTCATTCTCTTCTTACTCAACCAAAGTGTCAATAAGTGCTGACGGATGTTCAGTGGCATTCACTGGGTTTGGAAAATGTCCCACGTGAATATGTTTCGGATGCCATTGTTTGTGCCAAGTTGTATAGTCTGTTTCAGAACTACTCTTGGGATCGTGGTGGTTTGAGAAATTCTAGTATCTAGTTTTTATACTTCTTTTCAAAGGGGGTCTACTTTTTTTTAGGTTATAATGTTGGTGTACCTTCTGAAAATGAGTTCAAAGAATAATAGTAATACCATAACTACCCGCTTCTGTGACCCCGTGGCCCAACGCGCTAATCTAGCGTTGAACTAAACTACCGAAGACGTAGAGATCGAGGCTCGATCCTGGTCGGCTGCATTGAGGGTGGTTTTTCATAAATTTTTCTACTCTCTTTCCACGCAATTGCGGGCGCACTTCCTCTCAATTAAACCTCCCTAACCCATTAGTGTAATTAGTACATATGTGTATAACCCAAACGGGTAGTAAGACGTTGTGCTAAAAAAATTTATCCTATCCATGTCATTTAATGCATAATTATATCCGTTTAGAAATTATTTAAATCACATTTTGTATGTGTAGCTTATTGAGTTACAAATTGGAGACTTCTATTAAACTCGCTAATATTATGTTATTAGTGCTTAAATCCTATTTTAAAAAAGTTTATTGAGCTCGACTGCCGAGGACGGGGAGATAGAGGTTCGAATCTCGGTCGGGTGAACTGGGGAAAGGGGGGGAGGGTGGTTCCTAAATGGTTATCCACTCTCCCTCCACGCAAATGCGGGATCACTTCCTCTAAATTCAACCTTCCCAATTCCTAATCCATTAGCGTAATTAGTACTTAAAGCGTGTAACCTGAACGGGTAGTAAGACGCGGTGCTAAATAAAAAAAAAGTTTATTTTAAATAATATTTTCATCGTTAGTAGAAATGTCTGAACTATATGAATTTTAAAAGTGTTTTAAGAATAAAAGAGCATGTATGACTCGGTGTATGGATGTTGTTGAAGCGAAGGGAGTATGTGTGGATAGGGAAGTGTGTAGAAAGTTAGTAAGGATGGATTAAGTACGGAATTGTTTTTTGAGCAATATGCATGGTTTCTTACCTACCTTGTAAGGGAATGGCGTGATTAGTTATGTATGTAGGTATGTATGCATTTTCCAACTATGATTATTAAAAAAAAATCACATTACATATGTGAATATATTATTTTTCAACCTTCCTTATCCTCAACACATTAGAGTAAAAATTCCATGCGTATAGCCTTAATGGGTAGTAAGACGCGGTGCCAAAACAAAATAGTGACCAAATTAATATATTTTAGCATTTAAAAAAAGCATTATTGAAAGAAGTCTCTTCGATATGAAACAGACTATACATCAATGCGTGAGTAAATCCTGACACAAATTTCTAGTTCCATTTGACTAGAATACATTCCACCTAGAGGTTTAGTAAAGAACAACCCCCACCCCAAAGTGTGTGTAAAGCCAAAACGACTATGTGGTCTTTTCAAAGACTGTATGCAGATAAAAGGGTTTTAACTTTATGGAAATTTTACAGAAGGAACAGTGTTTGGAAGAAGTTGGCACGTCTGCGAAGGTGTTTATGTTAAGGAGGAACTTAGAAAATAAAAAAATATTTTTTTTGCTGTCAACATTGATAACATTATGTTATATTAGCAAGGGCCTGATATTGATGACACTAATTTTTTTTTATACCTAGCAGACAATGCACGTGTGTACATAAATTACTTTAATGATCTGATTGATTACATTCACTTTATAAGTCACTTTCTGTTATTTTGGATATTTAGGATATTTTCCTAATTTTTATTGTTTTTGATAAATTCTTACACATTTATTCTGAATAAATTTATGTTTTTTAATACTATCGATGTGTTTTTAAGTGCTTGTATATTATAAAAACAGTTTTTTTTTATCACACAGTGGTTAGAATAATAAGATGTGAGCTTCAAATTAACTTTACACATTCTTATCTCATCACATGGTATAAAGCTCCATATTCCCAGTGAAGCACTGCAACAAAGCTGAGAAGGGTTGCGTTGGGGGGGGGGGGNNTTATCTATTGCTTCTGAAGCAGGTATTTATGAACATCAATGTTTGTAATTAGCAGAATGCAATAGTTTAGTTGCTAAAGGATTTTTTATTGTGTATATTTTTTTAGTTGATTTTTATTGTGTATACATGGTTTTAGTTTTCATTTGTAAAATGTATGTTAGCTCTATTCGTATGAATTAATTACAAGTTTTTGTTCATATTTTTGAGTAATTTTTAGAATTTGTAGTGAAAATTTATAGGTAATTTCTTTAGGACATCAAAGTTAGGGCCCTGATTTTTACTAGTATTTCATAGGTATTAATAATATATTATATTAAAAACAATTGCAGGTCATATACCTTTACTTATAAATAAATTATAATTGTTGCATTAACTTTCATAATTGTAAAAAAAAAGTATTATTAATATAAATTTGACTGAAAAAGTAAGTTGTTTTTTCATTAATGAGGAGGTCGTCAAGGCCCTTGGATTAGAATAATAATTCCTATTATTATTATATTAAATAGGTTTACCAAGAAAAATATTTATTGTGATTATTAAAAAGTGTGATCGCAGGGGAACCTCGAGGAAAGTTAAAAAGAAAATATCTTGCATAACCAGAAACTGTCGTGGTCACGTGGACAAAGTCTTAAGGTTCATTCTCTTCAGATCTAGTCTTGCGGCGATGGGGAGGCTCAGGGTTCGAATCTTGGATCAGTTCTACCGAGTTTTTTTTCTCGTGGTATCCAACTGTTTTCCCCATCCTAACGCGAGTATACATAGGCTTACTTCTACATATTTTATTTTCCCAAACCTAGATTCATCAGGATTCGAATAATAATAATAATAAAATATTTAGCACCGCGTCTTTCTACCCGTTCGGGTTATACGCTTTAAGTACTAATTACGCTAATGGATTAGGAATTGGGAAGGTTGAATTAGAGGAAGTGAACCCGCATTTGCGTGGAGGTAGAGTGGAAAACTATTTAGGAAAAACCACTCCCAGTTCACCCTACCGAGATTCGAACCTCGATCTCCCCGTCCTCAGCAGTTGAGCTCAATGCGACAAGCGCGTTAGCCAACTACGCCACCGAGGCGGTTATTCGAATAGTAAGATGTGTCGCACAGAAAATAAATATATATCTCAGGTATTGCTTCTCAGTTGAATATAATTATTTTAATGTGAATTAGGATCAGAGACAAACTCAGTAAAGTAAAGGGCTCTCCGCGTCTTACTACCAGTTCGGGCTATACGCATGTGTACTAATTACTTTAATGTGTTAGTGATTAATAAGTGTAGCAGAATTTTCGTGGAAAGAGTGGAAAAACCATTTAGGAAAAGACCCACACTCGGTACACCCGACCCGGTATTTCAACCCCGACCTCCCAGTCATGTACGTTCTAGTATATTGCAAGATTGGCACTTAGACTATTCTTGCCACCGAAGCGGTTAAAACAAAACTATCTTTCAACACATTTAAGTTTTATGACGTGAATAACTCTTAGTTCATATATGGTTGTTCACAAGAAAAACAAAACCCTCTTAAAAGTATTTATTGCCATATGTGGTCAGGGACGTTAACCACCACTTACACAACTGGAGCGTTATTTGCCCTATTTAGCATTCTGTATACCGAGCTGTAATTAGCAAGACGTACTTCAAACCTCATTACTCAAGTGCAGTGTTTCTCAAAGTGTAGTGCGCGTACCCCCAGAATCTAGACGAATCGGAGGATTTCATAGGCTACGCGACATACCACTCTATTTTATTACTAATCACCTTTTTTTTAAAATAATTATTGTAAGCCTGGTAAATAAATTTACGTGAGTTATGGAGCGATGTAACGGGGTTTTATAAGACTTTTCTTCTCTCTGTCACGGTTTTTATGTTAGCTCATTACTAAAGGTTCATTAAAATTTGAAACTGACGTTTATACTTTTAACAATATTGCAGTTTTTAATTATTTTTCATGCAGTTAGAGGAGGGGTAGATTTTGTCAGGAATTAGCCCCGGAAAGTTTATGTGACTGGAATAAGTAAAATAGTTAATAATTATATGGCTGGTCTTAACATGAATAAGACACTTAGATCTTGAAAAGTAATTTATGGGTAAACTACGGATCACCGATACTCCGTCTGATTTCGCACCGTATCCAACCGGAATTCGAACCAAAGTTCCCAAGAAGGGAGTTAATATTTTCTGAAGCACACTTGACATTTGTATAATGGTTATGGCTTAGACTAAGCTTTTAAATATTTAATTCACAGGACGTTAACCTAGGACACGGATTACAACCCAACGCTTAACTGCTCTTTCGACTGATCTAACCAATATTTTGAGCCCTGTGAGATTGTGATAAATTTCTCTTGGATGTGGTTAATAACCTGGTTAACTCAATGAGTAGAGCACTTGTGCGGTTAAGCTAGCTATAGTCTTGAGGGTGAGCGTTTGAATCCCGGTTCGGTACATATTTACCTGGACGCGATTGTTGTTGTTGTTAAAAGGTATCTTAATGAAATGGGTTTGTGTTACAGTTATTCCGGTCGAGCCCACGACCTCTGTTTTGAAGGAAGACTCCTCTAGCAGCAAGTCCACCCGGAGACTCATCAGGGTCGACTTCTCCAAGCTAAAGGTAGGATTACTAAAGCTGGTTTTCACCTGAGGGCACGTTCAAACGGGGGCATTTAGAAGCGCTTCCGTTTGAAAAAAAAACTTGAGATAAATTTTGTTTTTTCACGCACATTCTAAAAAAAAAAAAGTAGCGTGGCCCCCCGATCCAATTGGTTGCCTTCGCCGCTGGCGGCGCTGTAAGTTTACCCATCTGAAGGTACCCTAACAACCCATTGAGGTGCAATTTTTTGCACATGGCCTCATCAAAATTTAACTCAAGTCTAATAATTTTTTTTTTTTCATTTGAAACAGAATTATTTTAAATTTTGTTGTGTTTTTTATACAATGGTCAAATTGTTTCGTTAGTCTCAATTTTTACGGTTTAAAGATAAATTAAAGTAAAGTAGATAAAACAGCACAACAGCGCGTCGTATGGTTAGAACTGTATAACCTAGTTTAGGTATTATCCGGGTTAGCCCATTTTACTCCACGGATAACCCCTAATTTAGGTACAACTTTAACCAGTTACCGCATCGTGTAGCGGTTTTATGTTTTATAATTTAAACTCATTTTCGAAAAGAATCATTCCACGTTCTAAGTTTTTATACATGCGATATATTTTCTGGGCGGGGAGAGGGGGTTAGTCTTGAGTCGTAAATACTTGGGATATTTAGTGAATTTCGAATTATTCCTTTTTTTTTATATATATAAACCATCATCTCGATGGCACATATTTAGGGTTTAAAATAAACATTGTTGGATATACGGCTTGTGATGTTTATTGTTTTAAAACAACCTTATTATCAATTTTTTTTAAAGTTTATTGGGGTTGTACGTATTAATAAACAAGTTAAGCGTCAGTAAATAGCTATATAATCAAATATATTATAAATATATAGTATTATTTTTGTTTATGAATAATATTATATAATTGTTTCAACAATATTTATTTTAGAGGAAAAAAAAGTTCCAAAGAATATGACGACACAAAAAAAGAAATGAAATGTTTGTAATAATAATTTTAAACTAGCCACTCTTTCAAGAAGTGAAAAAAGTCGTTAAAAGGTCAAAACGAAACCAGTTTGTATGAATCTTCACACATTTTGCAGGTGTAGTAAAATTTGTGAAAAGCAAGGCTCTTATATTTTATCTCAGTAGAGTAAAGGGGTTTTTAATGGTATTTAAAAAAAAAAACTATTCTTAATGGTGTTTGGGGCTTGTAGGACGTACTTTCTCCGCAAGTAGTACCTCGCCAAGTAATTAAACTTTTTAAATAACGTGAGAGCAAGCTATTTACGTCGACGTTCTGCGTACAATAGTAGGCTTCTTATAATGGCGTCGCTCTCCAAGTTACGACCCTTGCGGATCACCTGCATTAATTATGGCCATGACACAAAGTTAACCTCGTTAGTGTTTGGGGGGTGAGGAGGCTCTCTAACACCAGTTGGGCTAGGGGTGAGGTAAGCTAAATTTATAGTAAGTGTATCTTCATTTGCGTGGCGCAAGAGTGAGGAAAATGTATGAGAATACCCCCCTCAGTAAATACGACCGGGATTTGAATCCCTATTTCTAGTAATTGGTTTGACTATTCTTTGGGGGAAATATACGCCTTAGGGCTTCGACATAGCGACAACCTAGGGCTTTTTATTTTCCAAAAAAGTGATAAGTTAATAAAAAAAAACAGTTAAATTTTATTAGCATTGATACTTTTTTGTCATAAGTAATAGTTTCGGAACATATGGCTTGAAGTACCTTGCTACCGCGATTTCATTTTATTTCAACGTTCTCGCGTTCAGCTCTTTATGGCAGATCAAGAATCGGTTCCCGGTAAAGCTCACCTCCTCTCAACTAGAACGCAGGTGCATTAACTTTAATATAAACTTGTTCTTCTTACGCCCTTGATCTAATTAGTGTATTTTTCAAGTAGCGTGAACAAATAGTTTTAGATGCGTGAGTTTAAAAGTAAATGTCCTGCCCAAATACTAATTTCAAACTAATTAAAAATAACCTCACTTTTTTTTAACTAACGAGACTATGACTAGTAATTATTCGTAGGATCGTGTACAATCTGTGTCACACAAAAAATGACTGCCAAACGGTTGGACTAGGAAGGAAAAACCTGGTCACAATTTGTACTTTTAAATTAGTTTCAAAATTACATCTGGGTAGGGGAATCGAATCCGGGAAACTTTCGCTTAGTGCGCCAATGGTCTCTATCACTTATCTATACAGGATCCATCCCGTGCTAAGGATTATTTTATGACCCGCCTCGGTGGCGTAGTTGGCTAACGCGCTTGTAGTGTTGAGATCGACTGCTGAGGACGGGGAGATCGAGGTTCGAATCTCGGTCGGATGAACTGGGAGGGTTTTTTCCTAAATGGTTTCACACTCTCCCTCCACGCAAATGCGGGTTCACTTCCTCTCATTCAACCTTCCCATTTCCTAATCCATTAGCGTAATTAGTACTTAAAGCGTATAACCCGAACGGGTAGTAAGACGCGGTGCTAAATATTATATTATAATTATTTTATGTACTGACAGTACCGTAATTACAATGATTTGCAAACTGTTTTGTTGATATTGATTGGCGTTTGTAGTTTGTAATGTATTATCAGTGTGTCAAGAGTAGCTCGGGTGTGTGTTGGCTTAGCGATTTGCACGCCTTACTTTAAATCGGGATGCTGGATTTTAATTAGGTTGGAATAGTGGCGGGATCGCATTGGCGGTCTAACCTCCATGTGGATTTTTCTGCGACGTATACAGACCTTTTCTTTTCCCAATATATTGGGGGAGTGAATGTACTATCAACTGCCTTCCTCATCGTGGACAGTAGCAAAAAAAAAAAAAAAGTGCTTGTGGTCACATGATGCCACTGCTAATCAACGGAGAGTCTCCGCATGACCGTCCTAATGAACCGGACCGTTAGCAACCTCGTATTTGGCAACCCTAACTAATCGAACGTTCATTTGTTTCCTGCTCTACCGAGCGTCATGGGATGATTGCAACAGTTAAATGCGCTGTTGGGGGGTCTCGCGTCAGGCTTTTTTTTCAAATTAGTGTTTACCACTTTATCTTTTGCCCCTTTTTTAATTTTTTTAGTGACAATTATAACGTTCGACTTTGCACAAAGTGCTGCTTTCCACTAATGATGCCGTTTCCAGAATGGATTTTTATTTTATTGTTTTATACAAAGTGTTGAAAATATACCCAGCCATTCAGGTATATATTAGAATTGGTATTTTAATTGTGTTTAAGGTAAATTTATATAAAGACCGGCTATAATTGGATATTTTATTTTATTTTAACGATATAATTCTGGTCTAAAAAGGGAGGTTAAAGAACAACATGCACTTTTCAAATGAAGACACTAGAGTCCTGGTCAAATCACACGTTGCCCATTACAAATATTACACAACTGTTGAGGTTATAATTTGTACAAAATTAAATTAAACTTATCTACTGAAGAAATGTTTTATTTAATTTTACCAATATAAGTTTATTTTGTTTAAAAAAAATGTCAACTGTTGGACTCCCGGTCACCCCC
Organism: Timema monikensis; assembly: GCA_902151445.1. NCBI lineage: Eukaryota > Metazoa > Arthropoda > Insecta > Phasmatodea > Timematidae > Timema > Timema monikensis. The sequence continues at coordinate 1,187,286 of CABFVZ010000011.1, forward strand.
TCCACCCATTTTGCCTTGATTAATTTAACTAGAATTCGCCTCGCCTGGGGAGAGAATAGAAAACCCCATTGAGGGCGATAGTCAACTCAAGTCTGAGTAGCTATCATCTAATACCCCAGCCTTCCTTGTCAGTCGAACCTACTTAACGCTCATACAAAGCCTGCCGGTCTCGTAATTTTAATAATGTTATTAACTACGGGTGTATGTTGGTTGGCAAACAAGGCCGGCGCGTGACTGCCATTTTGTACTGTTTTGATACAAGTGAGTAAACGCAGCCTTGAAAAAAAAAAAAGTTGGTACCTTGATTTCATCCTGTTCTAAATACCGAGTAGCATTTGTTTAATTGTTCTCGCTGTGTTTGTGTGTTGATATACCTCCTCCTCTCTTCTGTTCTGACACTCCACCCCCGTGTGGCCTTGGTAACACGGACCGAAAACGTGAAATGTGCATTTGAGACCACACCCAGGTCCACCTGGTTATTAAAATACGGTTCCATTGTCTTCCGCAAGTCGCCAGTTTTGTGCTCACATTCTGTGTCCTCTTATAAATTGGACATTCTACAGACTAGAAATGAGATTAAAGGAGTAGGTATTAAGGATGAGATGAAATTAAACGTGAGTTTTAAAAGTAGGTTTTTCCCCCCAGGTTTTATGATAAAAAAACATCTATAGGGTTAAATAATTATAATATTACTCATGGAGACAAAAATAACCATGATGTCGGCAATAAATCGAACCATATTGACTTGAGTGGCCACCGTTTGTTGGTGAATAGTGCTAACTTAAAGAGGATAGAGGGTGTCATGTGGTCAGCACAACGAAGCCTTGGACCGTTAACCTCTCTTTTCTAGATCGGTTCCACTACTTTTTTCATTCATGTAGCTCCTAATTTGCTCTCACGAGGTTGAGTTGCTCCTGTTCCAGACCCACTGCTTCACAGGAAGTCTATTATAAAACAAGAAATTCAACGTAGTACTTTGTAAATCAAATAATTTTAATTAACTTTCTAGCTAGCATTAAATTGACGTACATAACAATATTTTTCGTTTTTCTCGTCTAAGCTTTACGGACACGCATTAGTTTTTTCGTCGATAGTGTAATTGTGGATTCAAACTTTCGCCGAACAACTAGCACAGGACAAAAACGTGGTCACGTGACGCGCTCTAAGCCAATCACAATCGGTGCGAGCTGTTCTGCTGAAGTTCAACTATTCTCTACTTTGTCCGCTCTGCTCAAGATGTTAGGCACAGGAGAACCAATCAAATCTCAGAACCAACCATCTTAAATCAGTACGCGTGCGCATTTGACCCAACGCATGCGCTCTACAGCCAGAATCAAGCAGACAGCTTTGTTGGCCGTTGCAAGGAGATTTGAAATAACCCATTAATGTAAAACGTGTGTGTGTATCGATGTATTGGATTGTGCCACGACACAGCGTTATAATTTGTAAACATCCATCGGGACAATGATCTAAAATTTATGTCTATCAACTAGAAAATAAAATCTGTTGATAGTTAGGTCTTTTACGTTAACGTTGCACTGAATCATGGATCAACTTAGTGTGTAAATTGCTGCGCCTCTGAGGCAGATTCTGCATTTTATTTTCGGCGAACGTGTAAATCAAGGTTTAGACAACTTTGACAATGGTTCTAGAGCAAGTTGAAACAGTCCTGTGTCTAGAAACCAAACGTTAAACTCTATCTCTTTATGATGCAAATGTATTGTAAACCAGTTGTTGTGTGGCTTGGATGTTTGTTACATTATTGTCCACGACGATCATTCTTTCAGTCGACAGCATTCTATTTTAGAATTGAATTGCAAAGAGAATGCACTATTTATACATTACAAAGAGAACATATTATTTCTGTATTGCAAAGAGAAGGCAATTTATTCATTACAAAGACAATGTATTATTTCTGTATTGCAAAAAGAATGTTGTCTTATTTCTGGGAGTACGCCTACTTTGTTTGAGAATTATTATTTTTTCATTTGATTGTTTTATAAACATCACTATGATGTTTTGTCGAGTTTTGCCTCACACATTCACTTTACAATTAGGGGTTAGCTTTGTTGTTTTCTTCGCATTGTTCTAATTTTAATTTTTTTTTTGGCGTCGTTTCTTACTATCAAGGCTGGCTCGTGCCCTTTTACCGCCCAAAGCAAAGCATGAAAAAAATCATTAACGACCTTATGATTCATGTATTTAAATTAGAAAAAATATTTTCACTGTAAACTAAAAAAATATGAATAAAAAAAAAACAGATACGAAAAATTCTTTGTTGTTGTGTATCAGCAAACTGTTCTTCTAATTCTTGGAGTTGATATGCTTGGGCTATTTTATAGTCTAAAGATAAAATTTCACGTCAGCTTAATCTTTCTTGATTCATGGTGCTTTGAACAGTTTTTTTTTCTTAAGTTTTAACTTTGAAAAACTTCTCTAAGCGCTATCAACTAATACAGGCAGAGTCAAGGTAATTCTAAGTGAAATACAAAGATTTTAAAAACCCTATGACGTTTCTGTATTTCTCGCCCCACGTTGTGCACTAATTATAATGTTCTTGGGTTTCTCTACCACCTCGCTGGGCGCCAATTGTTAAGTTTACTGATGATTAGACTATTGTATTAATTAATACACACTTTTTATGTTGACATGTTTTTATTTCTAAATCTCAGTTTATTTCAGGAAGAAAATAATCATGTCGTCGGCGAACTATTTACGCGACCTATAGTACGATCGCGGACAGGAGCTGCAGTCCGAGTACTTCAAGGACTGGACTCCTAGTGCCAGTGCCCTTACATTGTACCATTCTTTGTATATATCCATTGCTCATGGAAGCTTCGAGAAGGTCGTGTTATAAAAAATTAAAATACAAGACAAAAACATCTCGGTGTCACTAGAGGCTTTGAGAGCCGGAAACTGACTCAAGTTAATTTTTAAAATCTCTATTCGATCATTCGAGAAGAGGAAGTTATTATTTAAAAATCTTATATTGTCAACTTGACTTTACTAACGTCGCGTGCGTTACTTCACTTGTCAGTGGCTCGTGACTTCTTAGAAGAAGAAGTGCTTTAAGCGCCATTTAATATACTACATAATTTAAATGAAATAAGATACGTTTATAAAATTAGGACGATATTATTGTCAATGCTCTCACATATTCTTTAGGGGCAAATCAATAACATTACAACCCTCCGCACATAGTTGAAACATCTCTGGATGATGATAATGAAGTCTGGATGATATTTAAGCCTATTGTCAACTCATGCTTTTAAGTCGAGGGCATCCAAATCTTTCGAGTCTTCATATTGTAAAGCGGACTAGAACTCTAGAACTTGGAGCAAGCACTTAGAAGCTATTTTAAATAAATTATTTGGATTTCAACACTTGAATATCGAAAAATATAGAATTCATGTCAATTAATTGAGAAAACACCCTCTTCAGTGCCAGAATGGTCTTTAGGCGTGACACTCGTGTTATACTGGTATGTTGATAACGGGGAGATCGGGGGCTCGACTCCCGGCCAGGCCTACCATGGAGATGCGGATACATTTATTATAAAATGTAAGCTTCTTCAGCCCTATCCTATTAATGTAGGCCTAAACATACCGATAATCCGGCCAGTTAATGAGTTGGGGGAATTTAAAGCAAACACATTATTTTATACACACGAACAGCCAATTCCGATGTTGGAATCTCAGACACCGCCATCTGGAATCGAACCCTTAACTACCACAGACCCAGATGACCTTGGGCGTTTATAAAAACAAATTACATTTACTCTCAATTCTATTCGAAAGTTTTTCGAATGTTAAAAAGTTGTTTTTATTTACGTGACGTGCTCTACATTTTTAGAAGTCTGCCCACGTGGAGTTACTCTCCTGCCCCCCCACTAATCCCCTGCCCCCCTTTAACCCTCTTTTCCCCCCTTTGCTCACCGCCATGAATTCTTGATGTACCTATGTATCTTGGGTATACATCGTGTGAGCCCCAACTGGGGAATAAAGGGGGTGTTTTTTTACTGGTAGCTAAAGGAGAAACCGTAAGTGGATGACTCAGGGGTACACAACCCTTCTCGAAACCCGCGCTCAAAACATAGTCTGATGGGGCAGAAATATTAGACACCTTTTCTATTATATAGTATCTAAAACAAGATTGTAACGATTAAAACAAACTTAATTTGTGTTTTATATTAATTATCAATCTGAACCATAAATACATTTTTAAGGTATAGACTCAAGAAATCAAAGAAGTGTGATGATTTTAGGTCATACCAAATTTAACGTAATTTTGAAAAATTGTTATTTCTATAAACCTTTTACTCGCATGACTTTACTACATGCCTACGTCTATTCATTCATTGTTCAACTTTCACTTCTAACAAATCATATATATGTCGATATAATCATATCAATGACACAAGTTACATTTCGTGAACATTGAGAGTAACAATTTTTTACACTTATATTCGAATCCTAACTCCCTTAAGATGAGAGTCTAGGGACCTCGAGTCAAGGAAAGTGTTTTTTGCAATATTTTCTTTTATCAAAACAATCTTTTGATTAGAATAAAAAAAATCCACATTAGAAACATAGTTCAATTTTCTTCACATGATATCAAACAGTTGTTGAATATCTGTCAAGAGTGTTCTGGAATTTAATGACAACTTTTTCTCTTTGTTTAAATGTTTCTCATCTAATGCTGATATGCTTAATACATATATTAAACAATTGTCGATATCACCATGTGATGAAAATTAAACTCTGTTTCTACTGAAGCAATATTTTATTTGTTTTGGACAAAAAAAAAATTGCTCTCAACACAGGCCTTTTCTCGCGTCCCCTACCACCTTACTATACACCTATAAGTGTGGCCTATTGCCTTGTGGGTGTCATTGTAAAGGAGGGATCTGAACCCGGGATTATCAGACTAAGGCGTCGGGCTCTCCATTGGTGATGAGATACGTTCGAGTCTGAGCTGGATGCTCATGAGGGCAGGGGGTTAGGGGATTCCCCCTTCCTAATCAAATGTGGGTGCATTTCCACAAATTATTTAATAATGATTGCGCTTAGACAAGAGTGGTGCCTAAAGATTGTTATCTCTTGAATAGGACACCTCCCAAGTGTCCTACACTGTTGCCAAATTAGCATCTCCCCCGATTGAGTAAGTTTATTTATAGCAGAAAAAAACTTTCTATATGAGTATTTTTTTTTGTTTTTTTTTCTCTCCAATTTAAATAATCTAGGTACGAGGTAGATACACAACAATTAAGTTTTGCAACAGTGGTTGTTAAACTGCTATTTTCCCAAGTGGGTTCTGAAAGGGCATTAATTCCCTTTCATGTCGCAACTTATATGTTTCCAGCTAGCTATTCTAGTTTTGGTTTGATTCACATTAACACGAATAATAGTTTCTAACTGAATTAAATAAGAAGTCTCATTTATGAGATTTAACGTGCGTGAGCAAACTATTTATTGTTGAACTGGCACGTAATATGTACGATGAACACACATAATCGTGTGGTGACCAATTTGATCACTCCTGGAGGGGTTTAGGTTGGCAACACCGTGGGATATTTATCTTTGTCGGGAAGGTTTGGAACTCAAAGAGGCGAACACAAACCACCCTGTCACAATCCAATTTTTATAGGAAGGCTCTTTATCCGACTGCTATAAAAGTTACTAGATCTACTTTGACGTATTGATACGTCAAGTCATGCAGCAATACCTATAAAATGACATTAATAATATAGTAAAATTAAATCCTTGTTGGAAGGAAAAAAAAGTTTGTATTTTATAAAAAGGCTCTTTTTTATGAAAAATGAACTCTATATCTCTGACACAACCCGCCGTACTAGATGTATTCCCAGTAATTCTTTACACCAAAATAAGAGCGTCAGCGGAGTGATACATGGACATCTTGAGGCGCAACTAAACAAACTTTATTTTCCCCCCCCCATACGATGTTTGGAGAATGTAGATAAATGTGCCTGCCGGGCCCGTATGGGGTAACTCTTAACGAGGCCGCGGGGAAACATTTTTTCTTCGTGTGGCCAATGGAGGTATATTTTTTATATTATTAATCCGTCCAGGAGGAACGGAGGTTTGTATCGCCATTGGCATGAAATTGAATTATTTATTGAATAGGTCTGAATCGTACCTTAATATGTTACAAAGCCTTTACCTGCGGTCATAATGTATTTAAAGATTTAGGGAGTAAAAAACTTTTAGAAAATATAAACTTATTTTTTTTGTTAATATTAATTACATAGTTTCTAATTTATTATTTATATATTATAGGTATCAACACTATATTGGCTCAATCAGTAGAGTGACACCCTACTGAGTTAGTGTCCCGGGTTCGGTTACTGACATGTTTGAAAATTTATTATTGGTTAAATGTGAGTTTCCACTTTAACAGTGATGACTTGGTAGCCAGGGGGGCTGGATTTTGTGTCTCTTTTTGATTCAAGCCAGTCTGACATAATCAATCGGTTCCGAAAGTTTACGCTAAATACCTCAAATGGAAAAAAAAAACTATCTATAAAAAGTGACCACTGCAGATCGCGTCACGTGGATGTAGATCTAGTAACTTTCCTATCTATCGTATAGAGTTCATCCTAAAAAAATTGGACTGTAAACAGTTTTCATGACTGTTAGAAATGCTCTCTTTTGATACTTTTTTAATCGGGTTATTTAACTTGACTTACCCCCACATCTGCGGTCGCATAGTTTAACGCAGGAGTTCCCAAATTTTTAGACAGAAGAATCCCTTGCATAAAAAAATATATATATACTGGAACCCTCATAAAAATGTTAACACTAATTTTATGAACATTCAAAAAATGCCAGTTAAATTATGAGGGGTATTATGACGTGGTTGAAAAATAGGACCCGAACTGTGAATAATGTTAAATGTATAATGGCGTGAAACTATATTTCATTCACAACCTTAGTTTACTTGGATGATAGCTCAAAATGTATTCCCTAATATATCACTACGCCAAAAGCTGACATCTATCACTTTGGATAACTAATGAGAACAAATGGTAATATATTATTATTATTTTTATTAGCACCGCGTCTTACTACCCGTTCGGGTTATACGCACTTACGCTAATGTGTAATGGTAGGGTGATTATGAGATGAAATGAAGGACCTACAGTTTAACGTGGAATCCGAACCACGGTGGTGGCCTGGCATTCCACACATTCACAAGATGTCCTGTCAGGTAATATATTAATATGATAGTTAACCACAGTAATTTATGTCAATATTATTTATATATTTATTTGAGATCGGAAACAAAATTTATTTGTTTTATTCCACTTTAAAAAAATATTCGCACCACTTTCACAAAAACTTCTAACGAACATAGCTTCAAAATGGCGACCAACGAATTTAAACCATGTGGTTGAACATGACGGTAAACAAGTTTTTTACAATAATGCAGACACGCAGTTGATGAAAATATTTTATTCAGTTAAATATTTTGAAATACGATAAAATAACCAAAACATTATTTATTGTATGTAAAAAAAAAAATGACAACAATTTTCTCTTTTCTAAGTAAATACGATGCCTGTATTAAAAGGTATTGATGTGTGCACTATCTTACACATAATCGATAACATTCCAAAACAAAGAATAAGTACTTTTAACCATGTTTAAAATATTGTTTCGAGTTGGATAAAAAGAAATGATAAAAAAAAATTAAAAAGTATGAGAAAACTTAAGTTTGTTATTTTGAATGTAATATATAACAGGTAATTAAAGATCTTTACATTTATAACAAAACAGTGATCTTTTACAAGTTTTGGCAACCCAAAACCCTAAACAGATGATTTTCAAACCGTCATCCAAGTAAAAACCTATCGTAAACGGACTTTAATATGATAGTTGCTATGACGAGCTTGTATCTAAACATTCTGTATTCACACAGACATATATCTGTATAAGGCCACGTTTATTTCCGCCTGTTATACGAATCCAAACATAGCGGTGTGTTTATTGAAATGTTTGTTTAGTCCCTGTTATGAAGCGCATGTTTTTATCCACGACCATGAATAATGGATCATATTTGACCCAGCGCTCTATTCCCGCAAACTCTTTAAAAATCTCAGTTTCCTGGTTCAGTTCCGAGAGGAATCGTAGTGTTTATTGTTTGTTCTTTTTGGTGTCAGCTTGTTGAATATTAAAGGGAATCGTGCGCGTTATAAATTAGTCATGGGCCGAATTCATTTCCAAATGAGTAAATATGATAACACTTCCCGCCTTAGAGAATCCCTTCCCTTCCTAAAACACTGAAATAAATTTACATTTGCCACCAAGACGTAATTTAAGTTAGAAGTTTTCCAGATATGAGAACTGTACTAAGACTCCTTTCAAATATGACCGCGTGTAGAGAAATATGTACACGAGTCGTTTTTCCACAGAAGACACAACTTTTAACACACTAGGCAAGTGTTTCTCGATTGGGAAGAACGGGTTTATATCCCAGCTGGAGACACTAGATGTGTGTTTCACTAATGGTTTTGAATGTTGAGATGAATGATATAGAATAAATTACTGACATGATATTAATTAAGATTGATAATACCTACTTTAGTGGATTCGTGGTCTAACGCGCCAATCTCGCATTAGACTAGACTGCTGATGATGGGGAGATCGAGGGTTCGAATCTTGCTCGGGTGTACTGAGTGGTTTTTCTCAAAATGGTTTCCCACTCTCCCTCCCCAAAAATGCGGGTATACTTCCTTTAAATACAATCTTCCTAGTTCCTAAAATCATTAGCGTAATTAGTAGGCCTACATAAGTGTATAACCCGAACCGGTAGTAAGAAGTGGTGCTAAAAAAAAATAGTGCTAGTCTGGTCATGTCTGGTCAAACTCAGAGATGGGTGTTCGTAAAAAACTAACGTGAATATTGACGAGGATTGGTCATCTTCGAGCAAAAAATTTTTTTTAATTAAAAATCATCATTTAAAAAAACCATTTTTTTAACTCCGCGAACATTAGTATTGAAGGAAAACTGAGCAACATGTGTAGAAAAAAAAAGTGCAGTTCGCCGATAAAATGCTATCGGTCTTTGTTTTTAATCTCCAGGTCCAGTCTCCGCGCAGTTCACACGATTGCACAGTTTTCTGGCCCACACACATCATCTTGAATTGCGCGGGCAAAACATTGAAAGCTACAAAACGTTGCGTGTGGACCAGGCTTTAGGGTTAGTTGGCCAACGTTCTATTTACGTGACAAAGTTGTTGAATTGTATTTCTATAAGGTACAGATCCTGCCACTCACAACAGATTAAGGTGAACTACAGTAGCCCCATAGCTTATTTGGTGCTGACTGACAGCTCACAGCTGCTAAACATATGTTTTGGCAAATCATATGGTTCGGCGTAGGGATACATAATTAAGTCTGATAATTTTTCAAAGCTTTTAGCTGTCAGTCATGGGTCTACTGTAGGTCGCTGTTAGCGGATAGGTTGAGGTTATTATAATAACAATAACTGGGTGAACATGGAATTTACTCTTTGGGTTTCTCATACTCTCCCCAATCTAATATGTATATATTTCTTCTAAACTATTCTCATATCTTCACTTGAGATTAAGTACTTAGATACACTCGTACTAAAATAACAGTATTCGAATGTAGGTGAAGGGCACTAGTTATTAAGTATTTTATATAAAAATAAACCTCTGTATTAAAAAAAATCCTCACCAAGCAATTCCCGGTATTTTGGGCTAGTGCATAAAATATTACATCAACAACGATACAACCTACTTTTAAAAGAAGGTCCAAGATTAAAATCTTCCTCTCGCTAAATTCAAGTACTTTACTAAAAACTTTTAGCATTAACAGTTTAATACAATTTCAACTCCATGTACTTGGACGTTATCTAGCATAATCTGTACAAGGGAAAAAGGGGGTGAAAGGGATAGCTACGTTATTCCAAAAAAAAGCCTTCCCCCAAGAAGTTTATTTTGTCCTGCATCGTCGTGTACAAATAGTTTTTTTTTTCGAAATCCTTGTGTTTGTTTGTGTTTGTGTGTTCGTTTACATCCAACCTTTGAATCTCCCGCTTGTCATTCTAGTCAATAATTATCCTGAAATAAGCTAAAGAAGCAACAAAATATACGTTGACTATATGACTATCTCTGCGCCCTAAAGCCTTAAAATAATGTTCTTATTTGGTTGATACCTAATCATTTTCGTGTTTCTTTTAGTTGACAAGTGTGGCGTCACTCTTGTGTTAGACTGGCCTTAAGGTGGGGTTCGAATCTCGGCTGAGTATACTGAGATGAGTTTCTCCTAAATGGTTTCCCACTTTACTTCAAATGCTACTAGATTATCTCTAAAAATGCTTCTATGACATTTAGCGAAAGCTTAAAATAGGTCTTTAGGTGTACACAAAAAAAAGTGAACTGAAGAATTAAGCAGGCTGATTCAAACATGTCTTATTACCCCTGAAACAAATTTTTTGAAAGGAAAGAAGACGTATTTCTTTAATAATCTTAAAGCATCCTGTTTTTTTTAAAACATAAGTTACATGACTTCACATAGTCAGTTTGGTTAGCAAATGAAATGTTATCATTCTTCTATGCAATATAAACTAGATGGAAAAATGGGAATTCCTTCCGGAAAACTAGGGAAAAAAACACAGGGAATTTGATAGTAATAAAATAGTAGCAACCCTGGTAATAAACGTCCTTAAGTTTCCGTTTGTTTTTTTAGTCTTGTGAGTTGCGTGCCACCTTTCTTCTTCTTCTAAAAAAAAAAATGTGTTTCTTGTTGTTGGAAGTCAAGTTTGAACGGAAAGACTTGTTTGACCTACAATGCGATGAACTTGGCACTGTTAAGCGAGCACATATAATATAAATGAGTAACTTTCTCCGCTGGCAAGTGCCCAACGGAAGACGTTGAGATGTCAAACGGCGAGTATTTATCTCTCAATCTGCACCCGAAAGGGTACGGGAACCTTATCCCTTTCTCTTCCCGCACGCTCTCCCATCTACAACCATTCGTCGGCATCTCTCCACCCTGATTTTGGTCATAAGTCAGTTCTGGAAGGCCTTGTTTCGTACCAGAACCTTGCTGTATAGGAGTGTTTTGGTAGGATAAAAGGCCTCCCAGAGCAGACTTGCCATTGGCGTTCTTAAAGGCCTTTTATCCTATCAAACTACTATTAGAGAGTAGTAATTTGGTAAGAAATAAGACCTTCAGAACTTGTTTCTTACGAAAATCAAGGTATACCCGATCAACTATTTTTTTAACACCACGTCTTACTACCCATTCGGTTTATACACTTATGTACTAATTACGCTAATGGTTTTAGGGATTGTAAAGGTTATTTTAAAAAAGAAGTATACCTGCATTTGCGTGAAGGAAGAGGGGAAAACCATCTTAGGAAAACCACCCTCAGTACATCCTGATTGAGATATGAACCTCTATCTCCCCGTCATCGGCAGTTTAGTCTACTGCGAGAGTAGCGCGTCAGACCATGCGGACACCGAAGCGGGTGTCTTATGTTGGCTACACGGATAGTATGGTTGGTTCTTAGGGTGTGGACATACTGTGCGACCAGCTCGCAAATGTGACCTTGTCTTCATGGAGCGTTCAAACTACTTCTATCTGTGGCAGCGAGATTTTTCTCCGCAACATACGGTTTATCAATCTATCCTCCAGTAAATGCCGGTGAATTTTCCGTTACCTACCTGCCCTGTATCTTAATCATTCCAATTGTGCCGGTATAAACATACTTTTAGATGTATAGCATATTTTAAACATTAATTATTCCAATTCCTTAGCTCAGCATGAAATGCATCTACCTACTGAACTAAGAGTTCGATTCCAAACACGGACGAATAATGAACAAGTGAAGATTATTGGTTGCTTCCTTTCAAGGGGTGTGCACCGCTTGTTATAGATCAGTTTGTATGTCGTGTGCTGATAAAATAAGTTGGTTAGAAAGTAGTAGCTGAACATCCCTAGTTAAAAAAATAAAATTGAGGGAAAAAAACTAAGATCTATGTATTTTAAAAGGTTTCACAAGTAAGCGCTATCAACTTGACAACAAATACAGATTTTTCTTGCTCCCAAGCTGGATATTTCTGTACATACAGTCTCATATATTTTATTGCATCATTTGATATTAGTCAGCTTCTTCTTCTTCTGGGTATTGTATTTCACGACGTGTCATCGTTTCGTGTTATAAATATGCCGGATTCTGATAATGGCAGCCAAAATAAAACTGGCATAACTTTAAAATAACAAAAGACGAATGCGATAATTCACTAATGACCTACTGGACGTCAATATGACATGCCTTGTATTATCCAGTCATGGCTGTTAGAATTTTATTGTTTTGTTTTTTTATCATTTCAATTTACGTTTACATCCGGAACAAAACAATGGATTTAATATAATTCCGAATCAAAGCTAAAAGTTCGTCAAATTTGTATTAGTAACATTCATATATTTTATAATTAAATTTAAACTTTTTAGTCTTATTTAGCAAGTAGTTTTGTTGATAATTCTATTTAAAACAGTTTTTGCTCAGTTAGCTTTATTTGTCAAAATACGAGACTCGCGCCTTTGTCCGGGTGTCCACCCACCGGGGCGGGTTATTTAATACTGTATACTTATAAATAGTGCTCTTGAAATGGTTTCCCTTTAATACTTTATATTCATCAACTATAGGTTTAATATATATCTGGTTATATCAAACAATCTTATTACTAGGCCTACTATTTCTTCCCAATTCGGTGGTTCAATGATCTAAGGCGTTACTCTCGAAATAGACTGGGCCGGGGAGATCAGAGTTTGAATCCCAGTCAGATGTATTGAGTGTGTTTTTCTCATAAATAGTTTTCCATCCTCTCTCAAGGCAAATTTGGAGGTATACTTACTATAAATTCCACATTTATTACACCTAACACATTAGCATAATTAGTTAATATGGAGATAACTAAAACGGGTATTTAGATGCTGTTAATAAAAAACTGTTTATATGAAATAACTATATTAATTTATTCCTTTTATCCTGATATTTATTTCCAAACTTCTTTAGACCTTAAAGTTCGCTTTAATATCCAGACAGCTTTTCTCTCCTACGTAATTGATATTTTTTTCCCCCTTCTACATCAGCATATTTTTCTTACCTATCTTTTAATAAAAGCTAATTAACGAGTGAACCGGGACTCTTTAATTTCCCGAAGCCACCCTGGAGTTCTCTTGACAACTTTAAATTAGATTTCGTGATCTAACTCCTGACATTTTGTAGCACCACCATCTCGTAACACGCTGACCTTTTCGAGGAAAATGTATTTTAATGAGGAAAACTTTCTTGACACGGTAAGAAAAGTCTATCTATGTCTATCCATTTCTCAGGTGGTTTAGTCGGGGCGAGGGATTTAGAAATAACTGGTTTGTCTTTTAGCGTAGCCTATATTTAACATGCAATTCACTCTCTCAATAGACTGGACTGGGGTGATCGGGGTTCGAATCCCGGTTGGGTGTACCGATGGTAACTTTTACTAAAGCGTTTTTCACTATCTCTCTCTCTCTCTTTCCACACAAATGCGGGTATACTTCCTAAAAATTTAACCTTACTCCTTCTTAACACATTAGCGTAATTAGTAGAGCCTGTTCGTGATATGTTTTTACCTGGTTGACAGTTCAAAAAATCATATGTTTAGGTTTTGGGTTGCCAACACATTTACAATACCACTTTTATGAGTTTTTTAATTGCATGTTATATCTTACATTTAAAATAAAGTAAACTCAAGTTTTATCACACTATTTTATTACATTTAATAATTTTTTCTATCCAATCCGAAACAATCTTTTAAACACAATTAAAAGTAATTATTCTTAGTTTTGGAATGTTATCTGTTATGTGTAATATAGTGCATATATTAATACTTTTTAATACAGGCATCTTATTTACTTGGACCCGCCTCGGTGGCGTAGTTGGCTAACGCGCTTGTCATGTTGAGCTCGACCGCAGAGGACGGGGAGATCGAGGTTCGAATATCGGTCGGGTGAACTGGGGGTGGTTTTTTACTAAATGGTTTTCCACTCTCCCTCCACGCAAATGCGGGTTCACTTCCTCTAATTCAACCTTCCCAATTCCTAATCCATTAGAGTAATTATGAGTTTTTTAATTGCATGTTATATCTTACATTTAAAATAAAGTAAACTCAAGTTTTATCACACTATTTTATTACATTTAATAATTTTTTCTATCCAATCCGAAACAATCTTTTAAACACAATTAAAAGTAATTATTCTTAGTTTTGGAATGTTATCTGTTATGTGTAATATAGTGCATATATTAATACTTTTTAATACAGGCATCTTATTTACTTGGACCCGCCTCGGTGGCGTAGTTGGCTAACGCGCTTGTCATGTTGAGCTCGACCGCAGAGGACGGGGAGATCGAGGTTCGAATATCGGTCGGGTGAACTGGGGGTGGTTTTTTACTAAATGGTTTTCCACTCTCCCTCCACGCAAATGCGGGTTCACTTCCTCTAATTCAACCTTCCCAATTCCTAATCCATTAGAGTAATTAGTACTTAAAAGCGTATAACCCGAACGGGTAGTAAGACGCGGTGCTAAATAAATTATTTACTTGGAAATGAGAAAATACTTGTAATTTTCTTTAGATATAATACATTATTTTATGATTATTTTAAAGTAATTTCGAGATATTTAACTGAATAAAATATGTCTATCATTGTAAAGAACTTGTTTACTTCACGTTCAATTAATGGTTTAAATTCACCGGTTGCCAATTTGAAGCTATGTCCGTTAAATCTATAGTGAAGGTGCTGTAAGTTATATATTTTATAAGTGGGATAAAACGATAAATAAATAATCTTTGTGTCCAACCTCAAATAAATAAATAAATAATATTGTCCTAAATTACTGTGGTTAACTATCACATTCATACATTGCCATCTGTTTTAATTACATTCATCCAAAGTGAAAGATGTCAGCTATTGGCGTAGGGATACTTTAGGGAATATTTCTAGTAACTTTTTGAGCTGTCATTCAAGTAAACTAAGGTCGTGAATGAATTATACCTAAGCGTATATCCTAAAGTAAGACGCGATGCTAATAAAATGCAATGTTTGAACCAATTATTAATTATATTGACACACAACTTACAAACCAACTCAATTCTAGATCACCCGAATCGGTGGTTGAATGGTCTGATGCGTCACTCTCATGTTAGGCTGGATTTTCGGTGACGGGGAGATCGGATCCCGGTCATGTCTATCGAGGGTAGTTTTTCAGGGTTGCCACGCACCCGGGAAAACACCGATCATTTTTTATGTCTGAAAAGAAAAGGGGGATACACAGGGAACTATTACGAAACCTAATTAAATTACTGGGACATTTAACTGAGTGCTTTAAGTAGTTGACCGTTGTAAAGTGAAAAGGTGAATAGAACTTTTTTTTTGTCACCACCGCGTCTTACTAACTGTTCGGGTTATACGCTTATGTATTAATTACGCTAATATGTTAGGGATGAGGAAGGTTGAATTGAGAGGGAGTGTACCCACATTTGCGTTGAGGGAGAGTAGAGATATATTAAGGAAAAACTACCCTCATTACACTCAACTGTGTTTCAAAATTGCATCTCACTGTCATCGGCAGTCAAGTATATTGTGAGAGTGATGCCTTAGACCAGTTGACCACCGGTAACTGAAGAATTAAGCAGGTTAATTCAAACTTGTGTTATCTCAATGAAACATTAGTTTGCGAACGTGACAAAATATGTAGTTCCCCATCAAGTTATAAATCCCCCTGTTTTAAACATCAGTTAAATCACCTCGATCTAGTCAATTTTATGGAAAAAAAAAATATAGGCATGTGCGTAGCTTCGAACGAAGTATAAGTCTTAAGTCTGAGGTAAAACCTCCTTCGCGTCGACTTTGACACCCACAATAACCTTTGTATCTTAAAAAAAATTGAAGGACGAAGAAAACTTTAACTATGAACATAGTTTAAATATCTCACCTAATATGACTTTTTAGAACATAAACTAAAGAGTATTTTAACATCGACTAGTTATTAAATGACGTTAGCAGATATATATTTAAATCTTGTCATCATTAACAATAGTTTGCTTTTTGTTGTTTTTTTCTTCTCAAAGCCTTTATCTTTACCTGGATTAACGTTCTGAGTAATTTTACAATTAAAAGTAGTGCTATGTGATAGCAAAAACCTTATATTAAGACTTCGCTTTGAATTTAAATAAATGACCTTCACACACCCCTATGATATAAAAACAATGTGACTACCCTTAGATAATTTCGAGAAAGGTATGATTTATTATAATAAAATCATATCTCGGTGTTAAATTCGGTAAATAATAGAATACCAACGTGAATCCAGCAACAAACATTTAAAATTCAAACAACGAAACGTTCTGTAAAAGAAGTCAACCCAAAACTCTTCTCAACACTTTCCCAAGAAGAAGCCATCAAAAGACTAAATTTATCGTGACCCCAAAAGCTAAATTTAGAGGTAGTTGGCTAGAGAGTGGGAGGCAAGGAAAGGCGACGGGGGAAAAAAGTATGTAGTGGATCGAGAATCGATGCCACGATCCTCTGTGTAGGTCACGTCTAGAGTGCTATCATATGTAAGAGAACTGGCTGCCAGCCCCCTGAGATGTTTACAAACCCGCAATACTCGACCGCGTGGAGGGACGACTACCGCTCACACCAAGGCGTTTCGAATTGAAACGCGGTATTTGGACTCGCATATTTTAGACAAAATGGAAAGTCACACTAGGGGTTTTGAATATATTATTATCCTTAAAGATTTGTATAAAAAAAAAGGATGCTTATCAAATATCATCTATCAAACTTGAATTACAAATGAGGCCATCTTTAATCGCTATATATAGCGAAGATTTATGATCCATTCTGTTCAACTTAATTAGTGCGATTAGTTATAATTAGTAATAAATTACATTTATTAGCCAGATCTTGATAATGATTTAATCAGGACCTACCATATTAAAAAGCGATTATTTCGAAAAGTTTTCAACTTTTCCTACCTAAGGATGTCCGCAGGATTTTATGATTGTATCTTGTTTGAAGACTTAGATTGGAAACCTATCCGTCATAAGATAATTGGGTCGTGGCTACCAATAATTGGGTAGTATTAGGTATGTCAAGTATTTTAAAACGTTGTTAGTGGTAGAAATCAAGGTTACGAGTTAAGTTTTTTTTTCTGTGTGATGACACATTTGCGCGTAGGGAGAGTGGAACAATATATAGAAAATTCCGCCTCCAGTACATCCGACCGGGATTCAATCCCGATCCCCCCCCCACACACACACACTTCATCGTTAGTATAATCTATTGCGAGAGTAGCGCGCAATATGATCCCACAAGGATTAACATTTACAATTATTTATCTCCCTCATATGACTCTGGAAATAATCTGTGCCCCTTACAAAGGTTGTCTCTAGAAACGAGGGATTGTATTATCTCTGTGACAATAATAGCACCTTACAATCCCACATTGACGTCATCAACTCCCCATATGTTTGTGACAGTAGGGCTTAGTTCGGCGCATGCGCAGTGAATGGATCGATCCTGTCCCAACCCCCTCCCAGTTGGTCAGCTGCCCGTTACCAACTAGGTCATGGCCATTCCTCTACCCACCCACCCACGCATCTGACGCGCATGCGCCTTTAGAGACACCCAGAATGCCTCACGATTCTAAGTCCTACGCTTGTTTTTTTTTCTATCCCGCCTACCATTACGTTCTTGTCGATAATTCCCAGGCGCTACAGAGGCTGGTGAAGTGTTTCCCGGTCGTTGCACTCCGGGGTGTGAAACAGGCCCAGATAATTCGGGGGAGGGACATCCTTTCACACACAATCTGTGTTATACCTGCTTTGGTGGTCGAATGGTCTATGGTGTCACTCTCGCAATAGACTGGACTACCGATAAGGGAGAGTTAGGGGTTCTAATCCCGGTCGGGTGTACTGAGGTTGTTTTTTCCCCTAAAGTGTTTTCCACTCTATTTCCACGTAAATGCGAGTACACTTCCTTTTATTTTGACCTTTCTCAATTATTCGCTAACTCTTTAACACATCTACTCACTCTCTCACTCACTCACTCACTCACACACACACACTCACTAAAGATGAATGAATGTAAGCATCATAGGAGCCCGATTCAAAGTGTTGCAACCTGAAGGAGCAGAGAAAGCTGTTGCGCGCTTGGTTGTCATTGTCGGTGAAAGGGAAAAGTCACGATGTGGTCTGACCGGTGAGATAGTCTCGGGGATAAAGATAGCGGGCAGAAATCAAGATGAACACAGAGCAATTATTTAAATATGAAACGCATTGATGATAGCATGGTCTAAGGCATCACTCTAATAATAATCTGGATTTCTTTGTTCGTCTCCTGGTTAGGTGAATTCGATGTTTTTTAAATTCAATGATTTACTATCTACCCAACCATCCACCCTACACACTAATTAAGGTAAATTTCTTCGAACTTTTACCTTTATCATCCCTACTCCATGAATGCGAATGTTTGGATAGCCCGGATGGGTAGTTAGACATGATGCACAATACTATACCACTTACCGAGCTTGCTTGCACCTTTCATTAACTCTGAAAGGTAGCAAGCTTACCTTTCTTGGTTCTACTATATCGCAGTTGATCAGCTCCACAATAGTGTAGTCCACTGTTCCGATAACTCTCTCAGTTCACGGTACTCTCAAAAAGCTTAAATTTGTTGCGGAACATTTTTTTTTTTACTCACCGTGTCAGCAATGCAATATTTATAGTAATATTATTATTTCATTCTGTATACTTCATATAAATGTCTAGTTATACTAAATTTCTGCCTACTTTACGCAAAAACCATAAAATAACGAGTTTACTCCTTTATAACTCGTGAACTGTAATGATTTGAAATTATTGAATCATTATTTATAGTTTATAATTATAGATTTATTAAAATTATTGTGCAGTACATGTTTTATTGTCGAATGACTTTCAAGTTATTGACGATCTCGGACTCTGCTTCTAATTATGGGTGAAGAACGTCTCTGAGCTGATTGGTTGAACATTGGCGTGTTAATCCAAAGGTTCCGGATTTGATTCCCCTGTCGTTTATTAACTATACTTAAAATTAAACTAATCGTGATCAAACAAAAAAAAATTGATCAAGTTGACCTTCTTTCTTATCTAAATCACTATTTTTTAGTAGGCCTAAAGCCTATCATAAGTTAAAACGTTATGTGATTTCTATGTAAAAATACAGCTCAATCTTGCTTTTAGAGACAACTATTTTTTATGACCTTGGGGAACCCTGTCTTGCTATCCTTCATTCATTCACAGACTAACGTAAATGGTATATAGATTGTGGCTTCGTTGTTGAAAATGTGTAATTTTTGAAATTATAATTCTAGAAGTAAATTATTAAAAATAAAATTGAAGTAGGTTTGGTAGAACTCGAAACTACTGTAAAGATGATATTGTAATTTTCTGAAATTGTTTTCACCCTAGAACATTGGTTCCCAACCTTTTCCATATCGTGGCCCCCTGAAGCCAAGGATTATGCGTGTGTCCCCCCCCCCCCGCCCCTACTCTTCCCCGACATACTTAGTGGAATTGAAAGCCTACGCACACATTTCTAGTCTAGCCCCTTTAATATTAATAAAAAAGAAAATTATGCTTATTTGGGCAGTAATGGGCAAATAAATAAAGATTTCCAAACAAATTGTGAATGGCGAATAGTTTTTATGTGATGTGAAAATACAAATAAAAAATCATTTTAAAATCTAAATTAGTTTCGTGAAAACCCACCACCCCTTCACACGGAACACAGGTTGAGAACCTCTGCCTTAGAATAACTTTGAAGTTTGAAAATTTAGGGCACATCTTTACATTTATAAAAAGATTATGAAAAATCGGTCATGTCGAACTACGAGAGTCATTTTCTAAAATAATTGTTTCAAGTAGATTTAAAATGTTTCCCTATGAACGGTGGTATATCACTATCAATAATTATTCCAACCCTCCGGTATTTTTATTCACATTCTGAGGTAATCAATTATTGGTTTACACATTTACCCTTACGCCGGCCGCTTTATCACCGCGTTTTACTACCTGTTCAAGTTATTCACATATAATATGGTAATTACTATAAGGGGGTAGGGATGAGGAAATATGCAGTTTAAGGGTGAAATACCCTAATTTGTGTGGGAGTAAAGTGGGAAACAATTTATTTAAAATAAACACCCTTAGTGGGCCCAAATTGAATTTTAACCTCTTATCTCCCTGTAATCAGCAGGCCATTCTAACAAGAGACTGACGCCTTAGACCGTTCGGCCAGTGAAGTGGGCTTAAATGTGTTAAGTTACTTAGGTGGACGAATTAATTTGTCTGCATTTATTATTCCTCTGAGGTTTCCAAAGGTGTGTCGTAAGAGGGCGTTTAATAGACCCTTTTCTCACCACCCTTGTTTTGAAATATCGTTGTTTCCTGTCTGTATAGTAATTAAACTATAATGATAATAAATGTTTTAAGAAATTGCATCACTGCTAGTAGGTACTGGCATCGTTTAATATCGATCGTGGGAACTTTTTTCTTGGAGCGGCTGCCTCGAGTCCGTTTCGCCACTGGGGCGCGCGCTCACGACGCGTTTGTCGAAATGTGTGCGTATCGTCACTCGCAGAACCACCTTTCACCTTTCGAAACAAGAATTATTATTATTATTAGGGTGTCTAGACAGTTTTTATGATTTGTTTTGACCGCGTTCCACTACCTGTCTGGGCATTTTCCCACTAACTAATGGGCTAAGGAATAATAATAATAATATTTAGCACCGCGTCTTACTACCCGTTAGGGTTATACGCTTTAAGTACTAATTACGTGAATGGATTTAGGAATTGGGAAGGTTGAATTAGAGGAAGTGAACCCGCATTTGCGTGGAGGGAGAGTGGAAAACCATTTAGGAAAAACCACCCCCAATTCACCCGACTGAGATTCGAACCTCGATCTCCCCGTCCTCGGCAGTCGAGCTCAACACGACAAGCGCGTTGGCCAACTACGCCCCCGAGGCGGGGGCTAGGGAAGAGTTAGGTAGACTTGAGATAAATGTACTTGTATTTACGTGGGGGTGGGGGTGGTAAAACCATTTAAGAATAACCACCCTCAGTACACCCGACCAGGATTCAATCCCACGGGTCCTGGTTTTTATTAAAATTTAATAATACTTGAAATATTGTTGGTAAAATACTGAAAATATCAGCATTTTCAACTTGGGTAAGGGTAAGAAAGGTAGAATTTAGAGTAAATGTTCCTATATTTGTACTGAGGAAGAGTGGGAAACCATTAATTGAACAACGCTCTGCG
Organism: Timema monikensis; assembly: GCA_902151445.1. Lineage (NCBI taxonomy): Eukaryota > Metazoa > Arthropoda > Insecta > Phasmatodea > Timematidae > Timema > Timema monikensis. The sequence continues at coordinate 1,208,681 of CABFVZ010000011.1, forward strand.
TTCTCGGCCTAGATTTATACCTCGAACTCACCGTCAACGAAAAACCATCCTAGCTAGATGAGTCTGACATTTAGTCCGCGTGTTCAACGATGTGAGTTGTATTTCTAGCGTCTTTCCTTTAGTATTTATTAGTGGTCTAATACTGGCATTCAGCGACAGAAAACAACTAGCTTTGCTCGTTGGGGGCTTCGCCCCCAAACCCTCAGTGAGTTTTCTTTGCAAGTGGATGTAAACTAAGGTAATTCCAAAGCCGTTTTTTGATAGGTCTTACCCTTTAGCCACAAGAGATCTCCAAAGAAAACTTTAAAGTTGCTCTTCCATTTTGCATTTTTTTTCTGGGGTTAAAAATTTAAATTTTTAACTTTTTGAAATTTTCCCGTCGGTTACAGGCTAGAAGCTATAAGTTTGCCAAATTTAAAGTTTCTAGCTCATGTGGAAGTGGGTAAACATTAACATCAGTGAGTGAGTCAGCCATGTGGCTTTGTAGTAGTATAATTGTATTATCTAAGTCCTAAGATAACGGTGTTAGAGGGTTGATTTCGAAATAACTGCACTTACGTTTGCCTGTAGGAAGAATGAGAATCCACACTGTAAAATCAACCCTAGTATAATATCGCCGTTGATTAACATTTTAAAGCGCTTCGGTGGTTGCATTGTATGAGGCGTCACTCTCGCAATAGACTGGACTGCCGATGACTCGAAGAATGGGATTAGAATCTAAGCCCGTTTTTTTTCCTGAATGTGTAGTAATATGTGGTGATAAGTATGATAATTATTTTTCTAAATTTTTCCCCACGCAAATGTGGATGCGCTTCCTCTTAGTTAAACCCTCCTAATCCCTAACACCTTAATGTATTGCTCACATATGCATACAAACCGAATGGGCGGTAAGACGTGGTGCTAAACAAAGAAGAAAAGATTAACCTTGTTCAAATACTGAGTAATAGTTTATATACGGTTTAGAAAAGGATTTTTTTTTTAATATACTGTTTTTATAAATATTTTTTTAAATTAATGGAATCTGTTTTTTAAAATTGTGAACATTTTCTAGTAACACATACTAATTTCACTTGACTTAACTAACAAGCTTAGAGGTTGGGTCTCAATGGGGATAGGCCACATTGAGGATGGTTTCACCTGTTTTCGATTTTTATTACTCTCTCCAGGTGAAATGGGTCGCAGTTCCTTAACCTACTAGAATATTTTATAGTAGGTCACTCGTAGCTTATAGACCTACTATAATTGGAGATTACAAAATGGTAAAAATGGAAAGAGACTTTTAGTTATTAAAAAGTGAATCCATTTTAAAACACAAGATTATTTTTGAAGTTATCATTTTTTCATAACGCGCCTAAAGAAGTAAAAGAGTGAAATTTTAAGATGCGCGCGCATCACTGTAACACAAAAGTAACAGGTTGAAGCTAAACCGCTCATTAAGTCTCGAAAAAAAACAACGCTACCAACGAAATAGAAATAGAACCTCTGTTAGTCGCGCATGTTTGTACGCTCGTCGCCTCTGATCACTGTTTTCATATATATAATATTTATCCACATGTTTCTAGTTTCTACATTCACAACACGTGTTTTAGTTTCATACAAGTGCGAATTATATATGTGCTAATAAATTATATTCAGTAGTGATTTAAATTGAATATTTTGATTAATATTATTTACTATTCGTAAATATTAGTGAAAAAAATTGTGCTTATAGACTTTTTCAAGTGCTCCAATATAAATGAGGTTCTATCCGTTTGTATTATTTATTGATATAAATTAAAATATTATTATTTAACATAATAAATACTAAATATTATTAAATTATTATTGTTAAATATTTATTATTGGTTATTTAATATTTACAAAATAAAGAAATAAAATTAATAAAACATTTAATAATTTTTTTAAATATTTATATAATATAATAATATTTATATTTAATGATGCCAAAGAAGTATAACTTCTCACGCGCGTACATAAGTACACACACCCTTTTTTTTTAAAAAAAAAGAGGAAAGAGGTATGTTGAAAGAGACACTACACATTTCATTAATTTTAATTAGCTCTTGTTAATTATAATAATTATTGCTATTCTTACTATTGATCGCCTATACAAAGGAACTATCGCGTAACACTAAAATGGTTGACACCACTAGAAGGTCGTCAGGGGCAACCAGACCTCCATCGCGACTGATCTAATTGAATTACGTTCTAATTTCCCGGGCGTAGCTATGTCTGTGATCAGCGAGGTATTGTACAAGTACATTCTATGAACGGGTATTTGAGTTTATACAATCCCGCTAGAGAGGAATAAACAAGTTACACAATACGGGGAAAATAGGTCTTAAGGTGGGGTACTAGTGACCGTAAGTTAAGGGCAGTATTTTTGAAGTTTTTATAGCATAAACAATTTTTTAGCCAAAATAAATCAAATATTTCTTCCATAAATATATGTAGTTTAGTTTTATGCACATGCTAATCTCAACAGTTGTTGAATATCTGTCAAAGGTCTCCTGGAATTTAATGACTACTTTTTCTCTTTATTAAAAAAGTTTGTCATATAATACCGCTATGCTCATGACAAATATCCAACAACTGTTAATATCATCATGTGAATAACACTAAACTTTATGTTTAAATAGAAGAAATATTTGATTTGTTTTGGACAAAAAAAAGTTTTATGCTATAAAAACCGCAAAATGAATGCACTAAACTCGCGCTCACTAGGACCCCACATTAAAAAAAGTTAAGGGCTCTCGAATACATGGGAAACGTCCCAGAAAATGGAAAGACAGAACGGACCAACTTTGTTTCGGGAGTTTGGGTTGGTATTTACTAATAATGGTTATTTAAACAGAAGTCTTCGCTCTCCTAGATGTTATTATCGTTACTTTTGTAGGATGATGGGCGGGAGGGTAAAATGCATGTTGTGGCTTCACAACTGGCCAAAGTATCCTTCCACACCAACAAGAACAGATGGATCATGGAAACCGTAGATGGCGCTAGCTACCGGACAGGTCTTGCGAAAAAATCTTACGTTTGGAAATATCAGTTTTCTCGAGAACCAGTGAATTATTTATGTTAATATTTTCAACGTTCTTTCTAAGATAATTTATCGATGTTTATTAATTGTTACATTTTCTTATCTTTTGTTATGAATCTGGCAGTTTTCTATTGAAAAATGTCAATTTTTATCGATATCTAATTACTGTTAAAATTTTATAGGTGGGTATATAAAAAGTATAAATTAATCAACATGCTTGTATTCTTGAACAAACCGTTTCCGAAAAGAACATTGCTTAAACAATATAAATTCTCGAAGATAACCGTTTGTTCCCATGACTATGCATTTCCACGCCAAGTGAAAAGGGCCAATCGCCTTAAACAGAAAACAAATGAAAACGACACTAATAAATGCATTGTATTCATAGAGAATAATCGTTGTTCATATGACTTAAGACGCCAATAAATGTAAAACTAATAAATAACGACATATGTCGTTTGATCTATGTTTAAAGAATGTCATTGTTAAATTTAGTTGATATTGGCCCCATGCATTTGGCAGTGATAGCGGAACAGACAGACAGACAGGTTCGAGTTAAAGCACTTCGCTTCACTTGGTCAATTTATTCCCCCCCCCCCC
>CABFVZ010000011.1:1214869-1279400 GCA_902151445.1 Timema monikensis
GGTCTAGGGGTAAGGTGTCAGACTTCTGTGCTGGCAGCCGGGGTTTAATCCTCGGTCCCGGCACAGATTTATCTTATTTCCAAACTCTTCCTTCACCTCTGACAAGACATCTTGTGAATGTGGGGAATGCCAGGCCGCCACCGTGGTTCGGATTCCACGTTAAACTGTAGGTCCTTCATTTCATCTCACAATAACCCTACCATTACACATTAGCGTAAGTGCGTATAACCCGAACGGGTAGTAAGACGCGGTGCTAATAATAATCTAACTAGGGTCCGCTAATTACGCGCTCGCTCGCGCGCTCGCCAGTTTGGCCACCCAGTCGCTTGCGCGCTCGCTCGCACTCTTGTCAGTCTGGCCGAACCCTTATAAGAAGAGACGTAGAGAAGATGACTCATCGAATCCCAGAAATAAATATGTGCGTCTTTATAATGAAATTATTGACACCATGGTTGGGCAAATAGAGCCGAGGTTTAAAGATCTTAATGAGCTGCAATTTATTGAGCTACTAACTATATTAAAAAAAATTCAGAGCTTCTAATCTCTATTTCCTAACAGTTTATTTTTGTCACTTCAGTCAAGCTATGGTAGTATTTTAAATTTTGACAATTTTCGGAGTGAATTAGTTTACAGACTATCATAATTTTCAGACAAGATTGTGGCTGAAATTATGAAGTTCCTGGAGGAAACAGACTAAGCAAAAGAAGCGTTCCAAGAAACATATAAATGATGTTGTTTGTTATCAACAATACCAGTGAGCACAACCACTGTTGTTTGAAACGAACTAAGACGACTGTATCTAACACCCAGTGTGAGAATAGGCTCTCCACACTTTCCGTGATGTCAGTTGATAGATGAATCCACCAATTCATTCAGAAAGGTGACAGAAGGATCACACACTAATATACACATAAAATAGGCAAGATTTCACTATTAATTTTTTATTTTCTTATTTATTTGTTCATTTTTATTCATGTTTTCGTTTAATTTATATCTTTATTTATGTATTTGTTTGTTTAGTACATGTCTAAATATTGTGAATCGGTTGAAGGGAGCTAAATTTCGTAACCTATGACTTGTAAAAGTGTGTTTGCTAAGCTACATATTGTATATTATTTGTAAAATGTTCCTCTTTAGCCTCATAATGGAAGGTGTCTTCGAAACTAGTCCTCTTAAGAAAAGTCACCGCACGCCATTGGCAATTATGCATTTAAAACAAATGATAAGAATAATAAAATGTGATTAATAATAATTGGTATTGACTAATTACAAGAATGATAATTTAATAAAATATAGGAATTAAATAACAAGGACTGATATACAATGTAAACATATTAATGTTGAACTACATAAGAAACATGTTAAAATTTGAATTAAAATGTTCCTGATAACATAGTAACACGATTAAAAGATGCTAACGTTTAGAGCTTATCAGGTCAAGAGGTTACAACTATATTAACCAAAGAGATAATTAATTAGATAATTGATAATTAGCAGGAGTGTCGACCAAATCAATCAACGTTGTTAATATAATCGATATTATAAGTTTATTAAATATAATATAATGGATGCAATTAAGAAGTGTAAACGGGAAAAAAATACTTAAAATGATACTTGAACGGTGTATTACAGAAGACGTACTTTACCGGTGATTTAATTCCACTCCTTAGACACTTGTACCGCCTCTGGGCCGATTGATTGACATGTTTCGGCGTTCATTACGCCATCCTCAGGTCTAAGACTTGCTCTAAATTACTTTACGTACTTCTGATGAACATACACTTTTATATAGTTTTTAATATCTCATATAAATAGAGTAGGTCGATGTTTGATTGGACATAGTCGATTCCACTAGAAGGAATTGTAAACAGGTGGATTGGGCAAAAGAGAATGAGTCTTAAAATTCTGTATGTCTGTCTGTATAAATGGAGCCACAGTCGAAATGGTTCGATGTGTTTTGTTAAACTCATATTAAAGTTGTTGTATTGACTTACTTCAAGGCCAAATTGTGATTTTTATTAGAGTTCTAAAATCAAAAGGTAGTTAACATAATATATTTCGGAGAATTTTGTAACTTTTATACGAGAAAGAATATACACGACTCTAAAAACTGTGGCAAATATTTATTCTTATTTACCAGCTTGGTGCAAGTGGGCGCCCAAAACTTAGAAGCTAAACTAAAGTGCTTATAAGTGGTGTTCTTTTTTCTTCACAGGATGTCGATGATGATGACGACGACGACGATGAGGACGAACCCCAGTCTCCCATCGCCCCCGCCAGAGAGAACGGCCCCTCCTCCTCTCAGAAGAAGAAGAGCGCCCAATGGCACCGGACAGGTACCACCCTCTCGCCCCAAGAGTATCACAGCTTCATCGACAGCGCCCTCGAGTGTACGCGTCCATTCGTTCTCTCTCTCTCACTCTACTAGTCTGTGTGGCATCCCCTCTTCTAGAGTCTGGGGCGGGGGCGTAGCGCTCTGAGCAGAGGAAGTCTGAACTGGACGACATGCATGCGTGAATATCTCGCTTAGGGACAACACGCGTGTGTGAATACCTCGCTTAGGGACAATACACATGTGTGAATATCTTGGTTAGGGACGATACCTCGCTTAGGGACAACATGCGTGTGTGAATACCTTGCGTAAGGACAATACACATGTGTAGATACCTCGCTTAGGGACAATACGCGTGTGTTAATACCTCGCTTAGGGACAACACACATGCGTAGATACCTCGCTTAGGGACAATACGCGTGTGTGAATACCTCGCGTAAGGACAACACGCATGCGTAGATACCTCTCTTAGGGATAATACGCATGTGTGGATACTTCGCTTAGGGACAACACACATGCGTGAATATCTCACTCAGGGACAATACACATGCGTGAATACCTCGCTTAGGGACAACACGCGTGCGTGGATACCTCGCTTAGGGACAACACACATGCGTGGATACTTTGTCTGTGAACAAACACAAATTGGTGGCTGAGTGGTGACTTTAAGACGGAAAGATTGAGGTTCAAATCCTGGTCAGGTTCAATGATGGTTTTTTTCACTCTTTATTCTTTCTTGTTTTGGACTGTACTGCTGATGACTGGGGGACTAGGGTTTGAATTCCGGCCGGGTGTACTGAGTGGTTTTTCCAAAGGGGTTTTAAACGCTCCCTTCACACAAATGCAGGTACACTCCCTCTAAATTCAGCCTTCCTTGTCCCAAACTTATTAGTGCAAATATTACATATGCATTTAGCATGAACAGGTAGTAAAACGTGGCGCTAAAAATTGTGTGTGTGTGCCAACATTTTTCTATTATTTAGGTTAGATTGTTTCATTAAACAAGTCACAGCAATCAAATTAATCATCTATTTTATTGCGATTAGCTAATAATTTTAGTATGCTTCTATCGAATAATTAAAAATACAAGCCAGTTAAAAGTCTCACCCTTCTTTCATGAAATATTCACACTCGAGTACATATGTACGAAGATTTCCTCTGTCCATAGCTATTTTGTCCGCAGTGTTGTAGAGCGCATGATCAACCTGCATGGCACGCAGCCTAGCAAAGATTTTAATAACTAACAACATATAAAAAAATGACAACCTAATACACGTAAATTAAAATTAATTAACCATAATGATGATAAACATGGGTGATTTGTATGTCATGGCCGCGGTGTCTTGGGTGCCAGTGTTTTTTGACCAAGTGTCTAGTACGCTCTGACCGCTGACCGTAGCGTTGTCATTTATCACACCATGTAGCCCATTGGCAACTAGGGCCATCATTTTGTTCTAGATACTGTTTTAATATAGCCGTTTCCCTTTTCATAGAGAGAAAATATTAAACAATTTAAGCATACATTTCCATTGATGTTAACTACCACACATATTAAAAATATTGTTTGTAATTACTTAAACTTAAAACTTTCACCATTAAAATATGATATTAATTATAATTCACTTTTGCTAGTGAATTTTAAAATATTATTTCAGTATATATCAATTTGTGTATTAACTTAATTGTTTTCAAAACATTCTCTATTTCTCTTTTAATTTAATACCTAAGCAGAATTTGACTAATCACATGATTTGTAAGCTTATATCATTTTATAAAAACAGAACATAAAAGTAATAATATTTTTGTTCATCTTTAATCGCCTTGCAATGCAAAAAAGTATGGATCAAATACATCAAAGCTGGATCACAATGTTTTATTGTTGAAACTCCCCCCAAAAATGTGAAACTAAGCTTGCAGTCTTTTTCTTTTAGTTAAACAATCCTACATTTGATGCAATACTTTTAAATAGAGATCTAAAAAAATATATATATTTCTTCGAATAATTATGATAATATAGTTTTGAAACTCTGGGCTTTTTGCAACTTATTATTGTGCTATATTTTAATGTTTTAGATAAGTTTGCTTTATGTGCTTAACTTATAAGAGTAATCCATAGTTTATAGAGAGCATGATTCGATTAATTATTTTATAATATTTTGTATTTAACAACTGATTTCTAAACTATTCTGGTTTACAAGTCCTTAACTCTTTCATAAAGTTTTAATCAGCATTCAAACAAAAGCTTAATCTACCACATTAGCACCAATGCAAATTAAACTTTGAATAAGTTTATGTGATATCAATGTTGTGATTTATTATTTTGTTTCATAGCATAGTGCATTCAATTTAGTTTTTATATTGCTTGCTTACTAGTACTAGACAAATTTAGACTAAAAACCTAACTCTATGCAACAATAAATTATAAGCTTTAAAGAGCTTAAAAATATTATTTACTTTGTTTGATTATAAACACATTAATAATGTTTGCTTCAAAACTAACTTAACTGTCAATTTACTTTGTTTGCCAAAATAATTGTGTTTAAAAAAATGGTAGTATTGACAAGTTGTAAAAGAGAGGACTATTTAATTTAGTTAAAAAAAGGATTAGTGCTCTGATTTACTGGCCATCAAATAAAAATTCATTACTTGCATTAGATCACATAAAAAGTATAATATTCTAAAAAACTAATTCAGATATCAGCCTGGGATTATATTAGTCAATGTAGAGTAGAACTACTGATGAAAATATAAGAGAATGTTTGATGCACTGTAGTACATTTTAAGGGTCGCAGCTATCAAAATCAATTGTTTCAAGTGTCTTGAAGCATTTTAGAAAATAGTTTAGCCATTGTGTTTCAATTAGTTACTTTACCACATCAATCAGTCAATTTTTGTTTACATAAATAAAGATAATAAGTGAGTAAATCTATAAAGAAATGGTAATATGGCTAATTTAAAGTGAGGTTGAATATTGACATTGATGAGCTTAAAAAAATACACATTTAAATTTTTTTTATCACAATAAATTTATAGATGCCTATTAATTTGATTTTAATAAATCGTAGGATTACAAAATATTAAGGTAGGAAATAAATATTTGTCTTATTGTTAGATGAAGAATGCAACAAAAAATGAAAGAATATTTGGTAAAAGATTGTATTCATATCTTAGCTCACAAATGTTTAGTTAGTAATATTTGTTTCTTCCATTAAATTAATCATATTCTCATTCTACAAAATATTTGCTCAGTTAAAAAACAAGTTATTTATTTAAAAATTTGACTTCTTATTTCAATCTCATTTCTGATTGAAAAACAACAAGCTATAAATAATTTATTTCTTGTCCAATTTTTATTCTTCAGTCTTTTTATTAAAATTAAATTTAAGAATGTTATCTAATCTGTTTCAAATAAATTATTTAGCTGCTCCTGGAAGTTGTGAAGTAGGGCACATAATGCATCCTTCGTTTACCTTAAAAGGTAGCAAGCTTATCTTGAATGGTTCTGCTATGGTATAGCTTATGAGTTAAGGCCATAGCATAACCTGTCAAGGTAAGACTGTTACTTTTAAGGGTAAATGGAGTGTACATCTGAAACTGTTTGCTTCAGCTCTCTAAATTTATTTCTTAGAAAGTTATTGGTTCCACAGTTAATAATCACTGTGTACTTTAGACGAATGAGTGTAGTTGGCATCGATGTGGTTTTGTGTGTGTGTGTGTGTGTGTGTGTGCGTGTGTGCGCGCGCGCGCACGAGCAAAAGCCATGATGCCCTGTTTCACATGCTCCAAAGCTGGCCCTGATGAGATTGAATCCTGATACAAAGTTGCATATGAGCATTTAAATTTATATATATATATATTCATTACCCTGGTGTTGTTACCCGATGTTTCTGTGTGTCCCTGTTAGCTTACGACCTGGCGACACAGTGTCCTACCAGACGAGCGTCAATGCGTCGACACACTGTTGTGGCAGCGAGTGCGATAGAGATGGGCACCCAGTCCCTCCCACACTCCCGGCCACAGTCCCGCGGGCCGACCCCTTCCTCCGCCAGTTCGGAGACCGACTCTGGTAACTTGGGGTGCACACTACCAGAGATGTCCTGGTCACGCACTTCACTGCAGGATGAACTGCTGCACTCGGTAAATACTGATGTATGTTCACTGAAAACTCGTAAGTCACATATCATTTAATTTGACTAATATTTTCAAAAATTGGATTTTTTTTTATTTGTTAAATTAAATATGAAATCAATTAACCATAAACCATAGAAATGATTGGTATTTTTTTTTAAATACCTTCCCTACAGTAGATTTTATTTAATTTATTTGGAAAATTACATCTAAACACGGGTATTGAATCCCAAACCTTTGGCTTAGCGCATGAGTGTTATACCACTAAGCTCATATTTTAATGTTCCAAGACATGAGTCTGAGACGATTGTTTACTTAGTTAGAAACACAGCCACTATTTGGGTCGACATTATGCTCTACTACAGAACTAATATAATGGCTGTATCGATAAACTAAGATCATTTCCAATTTCATACAATATATTTGTTTTTGTTCATAAGTAGAAATATAGGAAAATTTTCTAAAACTGTGTTTTTCACTATTAAAACTATTCTTTTCTTCTCGAGCTCTATACGAACTAATTGGTACCGGGGTCTGTTTGGATTTGCTGATATTCGGGTTATCTGAACAATATATTATAACTAGCAACTATACAAACAATTACTATACAAGCACTAAACCAACCATTCCAGATTCATATCTTTACGAGTGCAAAAACTGACCTTCACTATTTGGATACAATCAGGCAGTCAGCAAAGTTTTGTGATGAAGTTTTGTAATTGTTAATGAACTGTGGAAATACTGTTGTATTGGTAAATGATTTATTATTCCTAATGCTAACAAGCTACTTATTGTGTTTGCTTACTAAACTGAAACATATTTTTTCCTGTAATGTACACAACTGTACATATATTTTGTATTTAATTTGTATCGTTTGAAAACTTAATGAAATAAGATATTTTTTTATTTAAAAAAAATTCTGTTTGATTTATCCCCTAGAATTTTGGACTAACAGAGTTCGAATTGGCGGGGTTCAATTGTACTAAATTTTTTCGTAACTTTTCTATGTAGGATATTTAATGTAGCAGAAATAATCCTAAGGATAGATGTCTGACTGTAAATATTATGAAGTTGAAATGAGAAGGCCACAAAAACTTAAAACCATCTCACATACGCTGTAAAAAAAACTATGTAACATTATTATTATTATTATTATTAGCACCGCGTCTTACTACCCGTTCGGGTTATACGCACTTACACTAATGTGTAATGTCAGGGTGATTGTGAGATGAAATTGAGGACCTACAGTTTAACGTGGAATCCGAACTACGGTGGAGACCTGGCATTCCTCACATTCACAAGATGTCTTGTCAGAGGTTAAGGAAGGGTTTGGCAATCAGATAAATCTGTGCCGGGACCGAGGATTGAACCCCGGCCGCCAGCATAGAAGTCTGACACCTTACCCCTAGACCACCAGGTCACCAACTATGTAACACTTTAGTGAATATTCCTACCCTTTCCAACTAAAAAACACAATTTTAGTGTGACACTACAGTGTTACAATTTTATTTAAATTGTCAGATTGATTAAAAATTTTAAGAACTCGTTTTATAAATTTATTTATTTTAAGTATTGCAGGTGCACTTTTTGAACTGACTGATTATATCAGCACACGAGAATTTATATGCGCAAGAATAAAAGTATCTACCAATTTTGCCAGGAAAGATATTTTAACATATCTTCCAGAATTCTTTTACATGCTACAATACTTCACCTCGTAAGGATGGTTTTTTATCGTTAAAGAAAGATTCATCGACCCCAGTTGGTTTTAAACCCACGGACATCTGGTACCAGAGGCGAGCACTTTACCCCAAGACTAACTAGGTTGACTTTTAAGAACTCTGAATTTATACACTTAACAGCAAAAGTTGGATAAATTCTGTGGTGACGATCTCGCACATCCTTTGCATAAGGGATGTATGATAATGATTATAGGGTGGACTTAAATAGTTCTATGGTAGAGCATAATTCTATGGTAGGTGGATAAAGTCTTGTGTCCAAGTACCATTTTTACAACATATTTGAAACAGCGCCTGTATATTTAAATACAGTATTATTCCACTCTAGGGTTGGGTTGTCATTCATTGCCAACGTGACCCCCCCTTCTCCAATCCTTCCAGTTCTAGCAAGCTGAATAAGATTTCACTGTTGAGTCAAGCGGTAACCATATGGAGCACGGTCGTGTTGTGGAGTGTTACCAGTGCAAGCAGAGCCTATTAAAACTATACATGTAAAATGTTCTGCTCGACTCTGTGACCCTTTGATCAGTTTCACACGTAGGCCCTGTTACTTGTAACTTGCTTGGGAATATACTTCCTTTGATACCTGGCCCAAAGAGTGTTCTACTGAGTGATGAGAACAATTCACAGGTACAGTTTCAACTGACCACTTACCTTGTCAACACTCCACACATAGGTACGAATGCTATAGCTCTGGGTATTAATTTAAAACAAAAAGATAACACTACAATGATTGTTCCCCCTATTATGAGACCCCAGTTTTTTTTAGCACCGCGTCTTACCACCCGTTCGGGTTACACGCCTATGTACTAATTACACTAATGGGTTATGAATAAGAAAGGCTCCATTTAAAGGAAGTGCACCAGCATTTTCATATAGGGAGATTGGAAAACTATTTAGGAATAACCACCCTAGTGCACTCGATAGGGATTGAACCCCGATCTCCTCGCCTTCAGCACTTTAGGCCAACGCGAGAGTAGCGGGTTAGACCCCGCAGCCACCGAAGTGGGTCAGAGCCCTCTTATTATTACTACCAAATTATGAGAATTTATGATCTCCAGTTTTTTTTTGTGGCCTTCTCACCTCTACCTCATTACATTGAACATGAATCAGACTGAGTGTATTGTGTATGTTTGTGTGGTGTAGAAGAACTGGCAGCAGGCGATGGAGTGTTTGTCGTTGACCCTGGAAGAGATTGTGCACATACGCAGCGTTCTGACCAAGGCCGAGCTTGAAAGTCTGCCAGTAGAAGGACATGTCAAAGAAGATGTTGAAAAGAAGAAGGTATGTCAACAACATTATATCAGCTCTCCTAAACATTCTGTGGACTTAATATATTTACCTTTGATATAATATAATAATAAGTTGGTCTTATTTATTTTATAATGCTCAATGTTAACCTGAGAATAATATTATTATAGTATATTCAAGTAATAAATGAATGACCCAGAATTCTATTATCTTCAAAATTAGGTAATGTTATTAATGGAAGAAGATAAAGCAGAGAGAGGTAGGAGCAATCATGATGTGGCTTTTAAAATGAAAAGTCGAGCAAAGTTTATACTTTATATTGCTACTGTTGGAAAAAGAGGTAATGGCTGCTTCTGGTATAAAATCGACTGTTACCACTCGATCGCTCGGCATAGGTTTAATTCTATCGTAACTCTTTAGGAGGGAGCATGAAATGCACAACTTGACTTCCTAAAAGAGGAAACCAAAAAATTGTTGGTCCTTTATTTAATCATTCTCTTTATATGTTCTTATTCGTATGTTGTGCCATTATTTACCAATTTCAGATGATTTTTTTTAAATTGGTTATTTGCCTGTTTACACTTCCTGAAAAGTTTATATAAAATGATACCTATGTTGAGAAATTTAGTGGTAAGGAATGATTTTCTTAAACAGGCAACTATCAACTCTTTAGCTTGAGGTGGTAACATAAAGTGTGAACCATGTTCCTCTTTTCTTTGTATTAGCCATGTTGTTTTTGTTCCTATCGCCCTTTTCTTTTATTTTCTTTATAATCATAATCATAATCATCATCATTTACTGCTTCCAACCTGTTGCCAGGATAGTTTTGTTAAACACCTCCATCTTGATCTATCTTTCCACCATTCCTTTTCCCCTCTGCTTTTATTCTTTTCTCTGAACACCTACCACCCGTGACTCTATTGTAATTGTTTAAGTAACATTTCTAACTGTCAAAAATATTTTTTTCCTATTTAATTGGACGGAAACTTATGATAAATTATCCAAAAATCTTACTTTATATAATATCTATCTACTTATTTCCTTTAAATTATATATATGTAAAATATTTTAGTGACTGCATTCGTTTCTGCTAACATTCTTGCGAGATGTCATTTGGAAGTTTAAATATACACGAACACAGCCTTTTCACCTAAAACTCGCTTATAACTTTGTAGAGTTAAAAGTGCCAAGTTAAAACATTGTATAAACACGGTACAATAATGTAAAGTAAGGGATAGTGAAGGAAGCGAACCTGAAAGGATAGTTAGGTTAGGCCTGGATGGAAAAAGAACACTTCTCTCTTCATTTCTTATAAAACTATTACACTATTACACTTCTACATTTACATATTGTTTTGAAGAGGCACATTGAAAACATACAAAATACAAAGAAAGATATGTTATGTAGAGTTAAAAAAAATACTAATGTATCGATTGTTTCCAGGTGTGCTTCTTGTGTCTAAAGACTAGATTCGGCTTATTTGGACCTAAAGGGCAGGAGTGTAAGCTGTGCAAGAGAACAGTTTGCACAAAATGTTCTTCAAAGGTAAATGAGAACTCCAGGGGAGAATGTTACATATTTTCAAAATGATTAGACAAGATATAATTATTCTCGAAAGGACTTTGTTGCTGTGATCAAATTATCCAGGATGGATGGAAGGCAACTTAATTTTTTTTAAGCATCAAGTTTTACTATTTGTTCGGGTTGTACACATATGTATTAATTATACTTAGTCTAATGTGTTAGGAAAGAGAAAGAAAGGTTGAATTTATAAAAAGTGTGCCCATATTTTGGAGGAGAGAGAGTGAAAAATCATTTAAGAAAACCACCCTCTGTACAGCCTACCAGGATTGAACTATGATCTCCCTGTCTTGTGCAGTCTAGTCTATTGCGAGAGTGATTCCTTAAGCCATGTTGCGACCGAAGTGTGTCCAACAAAAGTCAAAATTTGTGTGTATCTTTATAATTTTATTAACAATAAACTTTTTTTTTACAAAATAAACAAAATGGTGCTTCAGTAAATACTATTAATTGATGTGTACAAACTGATACATGACGGTAATCGTCAAGATTAGTCCTGATAACTGAACCAAATTCATTTAAGTAAATATGTTTGGTTGAATTTTCTACACATAGTAATTTCAACTGTTCTTGTATATATTCCATGTTCATTACAGAATTTTACGAGGACCCTTTTTCTTTATTCAAGGTGTTTCTGTTCAAATGCTACTATGCGAATATTAAAGAAGTGTTGAGAAAAGTTTAGATAGAAAATTACACTAAAAGTTTCTGCTGAAGCAAAATTTTATGTAGTTGGGCCAAATTTTCCCTCCCATAAAAACTATAAAAAATACTGACTTTAACTTTCATTATCTTCCACCCAAGTTTTAAATAAATATCGGGGCTATTATTTTCATATGCTATGTATGACACAACACCAAACTAAATGGTTTCAATTAAAAAATACGCTAGCAAATACATTTGTGAGAAAATAGGTACTAGTAACATTAATAGTATACATTGGTGTGTTTTGTCTCCAGATTTGATCCCTAGTTAATTAGAAATTAACCAAAAGTGATGTGACCTTTTTTATGCACAGAATTTTATGATTATTTTGTTGTTGATAGGCCTAACAGTTATTTTAGTCATACAGCCAATAAATCTTGAGATATTTCCCAAAATTACAGGGTAACCATCAAAACTATTTTAAAAATACTTGACTTTTCCAGAACCAATATTTTTTCTAGTCGCTATGTAATAATCTTAATAAAATGTTTGTAATACGGTATACCTATACTTAATACTTATTGTGGATGTAACTTATGTGTGTATATGTACATATATATATATATGTATGTGTGTGTGTGTGTATGCGCACACATGCGTATAAGTATTGAGTATAGATATTCCGTATTACAAACATTATGTTATTAAGATCACAACTTGATCTAATAAAATATATTTAGATACATATACATTCCATAATTGTGTGAACCTATAAAGGCATTCAAGGATTTTAGCATGAAACAATGGACTTATGGGTAGTAAGATCTAATTTAGATTTCAGTCAGTTCATTGTGACATTAAAAGATTGCCTTACACCAGTACAGTATTAAATTGTTATGAGACAGATTCTTTTTTAATTTATTCTTTCTATAACATAGTTGAATTCTTGCACATTTGAGTAGCCATGCATGACTCAACTTGACTCGCTGCAGAGGGGTTGAAAGATGAAATGAAAATCACATGCTTACTTTGAAAAATTGATATTAGTATGTTCATCTGTGTTAAAAAAAAAGATCCGCAGTATGTATTATCTAGAAGAAAAATGTTATTTTCACTATTGTAAATAAATTAATAATAATAATAAGTCATTTTTTTTAGTGAATATGTTAAAAAGTCCAGAAATTTGATCAAATTTAATGGCTTTTCCATGACCAATCAAATTTCCTGACACTTCTGTTTCCCATGTCGCCGACACCTATTCAGCTCTCTAGAATATTGAGTGTGCAAGGAAATCATATGAACATTTCAAATATTATTTAAAATTACCAAATAAAAGTTTGTACCAAAGTCCAGCTAACGAGGAATTATTCCAAAGCATTGAATGTATTTCAGTTTAGTGCCACTGGGCTCTATAAACTATTAATAGCACTTGTGCAGAGTATAATTTTCTTTTTAAATATGACCACAAATAATTTGATGAAATCTGTAAACATTATTACCTAAATTTGTGGTGTGTATGGTTTGATAGTTTTTAAGTGCTCAATTGAGTTCCTTCAATTAATTATTTAAAATTTATGTGAATTTCCCCGCCTTGGTGGCATAGTTGGCTAACGCACCAGTTTCGTGTTTAGTTTTACTGCCTAGGATGGGGAGATCGAGGTTCGAATCTCGGTCGGGTGAACTGGTGGTGGTTTATCCTAAATGGTTTTACACACTTCCTCCACACAAATGAGGGTTCACTTCCTTTAATTCAACCTTCCCAATTCCTAATCCATTAGCGTAATTAGTACTTAAGCATATAACTCGAACAGGTAGTAAGACGCGGTGCTAAATAATAATAATAATTTAAGTAGCAAAATATTATTCTAAATAAAGGGTTTGAATCCTGGTTGGATGTTCTTCTTGCGTCTTACTACTCGTCCAGGCCATTTATATGTATTAACACAAATTGCATAGAAATAAATAAGGTAGAATTTAAAGTAAATGTATCTGCAATTGCATGGTGGGATAGTAGAAAACCATTTAGGAAAAACCCACTCAGTTAATCTAAGTTTGAACCTCAAACTTACTTTTACTGGTATATCAGACAAGATAAGACTAACCCCTTTGTCATTGTGCCCAATAGTCTAAGTAACGTTGTTATCATACAACTCCTTGCACAGATGCGCATCCCGACAGAGCACTTCTCACGGGTACCCGTGTTCGCTTTGAGCCCTGGCCTGTCATCTCCAGAGGAGGAGAGCAAGGAGTCCTTCCCTCGCTCTCTCATGAACCGGCTGATGGTACCAGAGATGGTGCGCAACACGGTGGGCAGCGCCCCCTCTAGCCCTAACCTTCAGCGGGGGGAGTCTGTGTCTGCCCCAGGCTCGGGAATGGGCTCCAGCATGGCGGATAGCATGGAGGGACCCATTTCGCTGCCTGCCCTGAGCCCCGCCTCCACCACGACCAGCGAGAGGAGGTACATCCTAGACAGTTCTAGTTATCAGGAAGACACCTATTGGTACCAACAGGGAGTCATCCTCCTCCGAGTTAATGTGATTCCTTCCTTACAGAGGACACATCCCATTATTAGTCAATGTGGTCCTACCCTTAGATGGGACATGTTCCCCTCTGTGTCATTGTGGTCCCTTCCCCTACCTTTAGAGAGGATTATTCATAAAAAAAAATCTTAACTAATTGAGTAAAATATGGTCATATATAGCCATATAATAAATATGATTTTTCCATGTCTTCATAAGTGAGACCTCACTGATTTCGAATTAATAAAACCCTACTACAATTTCGATACAGATTGAGAGGCTCACTCTTTTTGTCCCAACTACACAAATGTGTGGCTACGCCCCTTTTTGATAGTCCAATTTTCCTAGGATGGACCTTACGTGATTGCTATACAAACAATTAGATCTACTTTCACATAACCGTAAATAAAGTCGGTGATCTGCAGCTATTATTAATGATGGATAATATCAATACCCTAACACAACACTAAGGACATATTAAAATCTTTCAATGTTTATTGCAGAAAAATTTGTTTGTATTATATTAAAGGCCCTTCAAATGAAAATTGGACTGCAAAGCCTCTTATTTTGAATAAATCATTTGTATGACATAGGCATACTCATATATCCCTTCATTATGAGTTGAGAAAACCCTAACTAGAGGAAGTACTTAAACTAAGATTACAAAAATTTGATCAGAAAATTATTGTACACACACTTAATATCGGTTAAAGCAAGAAATAATATTTTATGCTGCATCACATATGGGCTTAGTTGTAAACTTCCTCATACTTTTGTGGCATCTCTACAGAATCGTGCACAATACCAACAAAATATACATTTTCAAAACGGAAAATTCACATTAATATACTTATAAATTCTTTGCTAAATCATGTTGAAAATAAATTTTAAGTTTTAAAATTAATTTGCTGATAAAATATCTAATTTTTTAAAGTTTTTTCTTTGTAGTTTTTTACTTGATAGTTGACTATTTGAACACGTGTGTGTGTGTGTGTGTCTATAGACTACATCACTTCTAGACCAGTTTGTGTAAAGATTAGCCAATAATAATTTATCTTTGCCCAGGGTAGCCCGAATTTACTAATCGTACATCTTTCCGTGGAGGCTCTTTCCATGTCCCGATGAGATGAGGTGATAATAAATATGTAGGTGTTTAATCAGTGGGAACTTTTAAACCCAACTTATACCTAATTAATCAAACCCTGATGGATGTTGGGATAATTCCCCTTTCGAGTAAATTACCCATGGTACCAGCCAAAAAACCTAACTCGGGACCCCTACGATCGTAGCCAGGTGCCTATACTATGGGGCTGGTCTTTGTGTGGTTAATGTTTAATATTTTATTTTAAATTACAAATCTCTTTAAGGAGGATAGAAAACGATAACTAAACGATCTCGGCTAGTAAGATAGTTGTGATCTCTTCTCATCTACAACTTTACATTACATCTATCACTGTTTCCAGCTTGTGGCCCGAGTCAATTTTTTATTCAAACCATATATTTTCCGCTCCCGCCTTGCAAGTCCTGTCTTAGCTTCATACGCCTTATAATATAACTTACGATTAGGACAGGCACAACATCCAGTCCCCAGCCGTTAACTAATTGCTGTGAAAGGGTAAACCCACATTTCACAAATGATACATTTTCGGCCATGCCGGGAATCAAACCCGGGACCCTTAGCTTAGTATACAAACACACTACCGATTGAGCTAAGGTCATCTACAACTAAAATATTTTAAAATAACTTTTTTTTTCAACACTTGACTAAAGGTTCATGATTAATTAATTTTAAGTGTTACAGCACAACAAATCAAAAGCTGGCAGCAGCTGATGTGAGCGTTAAAAGTTTGATGAGAATCTTCGCCTTGATTAAACACAACCCTTTTCTTATTTAACACACAAGTATAGATCCCGGGCTGCTTGGAACCTGTCAATCCACCCCTTAAGCTAGGCCTTGATACAAGCAACAAACTTCTCCCATAATTTCTTAAAACACTCTTAATACTCACTTGCCTAGTGAGACATTATTTCAAAGTGTCAAAAAATGTCCTTTTTATATTTTAAGGGAAAAAAAGACACCAAAAACAATAATTTTGGGGATACTGTAATGAAACAGTTTTGGATCCCTCTCATATATTAAAAAAGTCATGGATGAAGCGCATTTTTATTTAAAGAACTTTATGTAGAATATCCTTTTAATACTTGATTCATGGAAAATTAAGTGTGTTTCATAATTAATCTCAATATCTTGCACCATAAAACTTATTTCAAAGATCAACTCTATGGTGTTTACAAAAAGCATGTGATGTATTGGCTCTCTCTACCCATTAGGAAGCCAGCCTCCACAACATCAAGTCACCAGGAGTTTTTCCATTAGTTAGTTTTAACACTGGTGACAAGGGGTCCAAGAAGCAAGGGGTAGATCATATATAAGCAGTTTGTGCGTATGAATCATGAACCTATAGAGAATATAACACTACACAGTACACGGAACATATAATATCATAGAAAAACAATCCGTAAATCATATAATTTAATATCATATATTCAGTACTGATGGTGTAATCAGTTAAATAAAACGTGTGCAACATCAAAAGTCTTTCTAATTTCATAATTATAAGTATTCATTATACTCAGATCACATAATCGTGTCATAAGTGCACACTAACACGTACAGGTGTCGCCATCTCAATAAAACCCAAATATCATTATAATTAGTGCTCAATCACAGGGCAATATCACATTTAAAATCTGTATCTTAATTGGCACCATATAGCGGGTCAAATATAAATATATAATTACTGTATCGCCATAATCGGTGCTCATTGCGGGCTGAGAACATCATAATTGGCGCACAATCGTGCAGCGTATATTTTAATAAAAACAATAACATCTTATTATTTATTTGAAAAATTGAAAAGTAAGAGAAACTCAGTGTTACTTTACTTTTAAAATTTTTCAAATATATATTTAAAAAAAAAAAATTTTTTTGTTCGCTTTATTCTTTGATATGAAAAATAAATTAATAATATTAATTATTTAGTTCTACTAAAAATGGTCACAAATTAAATAAGTTGAAGAAACTGTGCTTTAGGTTGGCCTCCTTACCTATCACTTACATTACAGTATTTATTGTGCAGTTTTTTTACACAATTTTAATATTTATTTAATCTAGGCTTTTTTTTTTAGCTAGGCAATTATTTATTATTTTTTTTCTCTGTACAGGGGAAGGCTAAATCGCTCACAGACGGTCGGCCGACCTGAAATTAAGAAAGAGAAGTTGAAGGGTCTTCAGATGGTTGTGTGCCACGATTGTAAGATGATGGTGATCCAGATCATCAAAACTTCGCGCACAAGTCGCAATAATGCAATTCGTAACCTTACTCTCAATCTATCCCCTGTATATTAAAACTCTGAGGAAAAAAAAATCCCTGTGAAAAAAATAATATTTTGGCTCAAGTACGAATGAGGAAAGAAAATGAGTGGTTTTAGTTTTGTGTATATAATTTAACTAAAATCTGTAAAGTATTGTAAAATTTATATAGAATTGTTCTTAATAATTTCATGTACCATATTGAATGTCAGTGTTTTCCAAACTATGGTTATCTGTTTCCAGCCTGTGGCCAGGTCATTTTAGTAAAATACTTCAATCTTCCTCTACTCCTAAACCATTCTTCTCTTCTCAATCACTTTCTGTTATCTGCTCCTCCCATCTCAGTCTTAGCTTCCTCTTTGATCTTTTTTCCTACATACTTCATATATCTTTCTCTTTGCTATTCTCTCATTTTCCATCCTTTTTACATGGCCATAACATCTAAGTCTTGCTTCCTCTACTATCTCATTTACTCCCTGTACCTCCTCTCTTTCCCAAATAGTTTAATTCCTTATCCTATTTCTCATCATGACAATGAGGATTTATTAATAATAAAATTTATATTTTGTGTAGAACTGAGACAATTTAAATCCTAAAATTTCCTCGAATCCTATGGTATTAGAGATATTTGAGATTTGTAAAAGTCTGAAAAAAAAAAAACACACTTCGAATACAATTATTAAGACCTTGACTTAAAACAACAATTTTAAGTTATTGGTTAGAAGAATTATATAGACTTGTGTAGTTGGGAGAGTAATGTTATCACAAAAAAAAAAAGAGCAAATTGTATTAATACCTATAAATATACTATTACAGTGGTTTCTTTGTTGTTTATAATATAATAAACATGACAAATAAAAAATCATTTGTCAGTGACACTAAGCCTTTAACAATCCTTTTTTTTAAATAAAGTTTTTAATATTTTCACTTTTAAATCAAATATTTTTAAGGATTCAAGGTTTTACATTCAATATTGAAAAGAAAATTAAAGATATGTAATCGAGATTTCGATGTGATTTTATTGATTTGTGTAAGGCATTACCTCCCTTCTATCACAACTCTGTTTAAGAACTGGAAAGAGTATGTTGGTTAGACCATGGCCCCAAAGGTGTAAGCGACTGGCAAAAGTTTGGGAAACACTGTCGTATGTAATTTGAGAATTGAGACATGATCTGCTAAAGTTTGGGAAAGTGAACTTCAAACAAAGTCGAACCAGCTTTTTTAGAAAGATTTTGACCAATTTATAGGTAGTCTTGAATCAAGACTTTTTCTGTAGCAGGCTGATTTATTTTTATGAGTTTTAGGATAATATTAAGTTCATGGATGTGGTTTTTTTTTTCCGCAGACAAATTCTCAATGATGGAGAGACCTTTCCTATTAAATTAATGTTAGTAACAATGAAACTTCCCTGATTGTCACATCTCTCTCTTATCAAATTGAAGGTAAAGATTAATTTAAAGTGAGATTATTTTTGTTTTAAGATTTTAATTAAAAGTGAACCATATTAATGTTCTCACGGTAAGATTGTTTTAACAATTCACTCAACTTTGTAGTATAAATTTGAGCATAAAATTGTTTAATATACTTACAAAATTATAAATGGTTACTTGTGAATGGTACATTTTGAGATTATTAAGACTGATGGATGATTTTATATTTATGATGGGTGTATTCGATTCATGAGTTTAACTAGGGGGGTGCGAAGTCAACTTTTTCATTTTGAAGCAAGTCGAATCAAATAATATTATATATTCCTGAACACACATTTTAGATAAAAATATACTACTTTTGCATGGATTTAGGTAATTCCCAGTAAATATGATTTACAAAATGCTGTATTTCAAACTTAATTAATTCAATTTATTTTGTCTTAAAATGATAAGTTAAGTTACTATCACAAAATGTAATATAATTAATACATATTTCTTTTACACTATTACAAATTTGTGATGGAAATAACAGTAGAAAATTATAATAAAAGTGTGTTTAAATTTATATACATTTTTTATCAAATATTTATGACCTTTGAATCTGGAATTTTACTCTCAAATTGAAATCGAAGCAAACAGATATTCAAAGCCATGTCAAAGTTTTCAAAACTTCGCACCCCCTTAAGTTGAACTAAATTGTCATTAGGTGACACACAATCAATTAAACAACATATCTGTATATTGAAATAAACAAATTTATTTATTTATTTGAGATATGATACTTTAGCTGCATGGAAAATATGAACATATATATCGTGTTTCCATTTACATGTGAAAGAATCTCGTTAATTTATGAAATTTTGCTACTATCTTCTAGAATGGAGATCTTATTATTTTAGTTAGGTGATGTTAAATTTATAACACCTCATTCGTACTTATCACCAATTTATTTATCAAAATTCTGTCTCTGTAAATATTTCCAAGGTAGACATAAAACATTCCATATGTACCTAAAATTATTGTTAGTGTTAGCTGTACCTAGTTGTGAGGTATATTGTTATTCTAATGAGTCACATTAATAGAAGACGAGTGAAATGACGATCGTGATATTAACAATATTGAAAATCTATCAAAGTAACAAAAAAGTTGTTCCTTTTTTAAATAAATACTCTGAACACATTTTGAAATGTCAAGGCAAGCTGAGTCATTTTGTCTTATAACTTATAAAATTGTAATTTTGGTAAGGCTGTGCTTATTTTAGAAAAATTTCAAATATCACTCTTTAAGTAATTAATATCCGATTGGTTGGCCTCCCTAGATAAAATGGTAAATCATGTCAGCACTTGCAACTAATCTTAAATTATTTTGATAAGTTTAAAATATACTACTAACTAGCTTAGTTATAAATAAACTTAGTAATTCAATTTAATTCTGCAGCCTGTATTTACCAACAAAATATTAGCTACGAAAGAGTTTTTGTAGTGAGAATCTTTTATAAAATATATGTATTTTGCTGTCAACATTGATAAGTTTACTATATTATTAGAATTTTTTTATAGTTTGTGATAATATCTATCAAAAGTGATAGCTGCAGCTCACTTGCCTTTCCGTATGAATACGTGAAAGTTAATCTATTAACTTTTATAGCCATTAGATAAGGTTCTTCCTATGAAAATCAAACTGTACGTCCAACTTAAATGGTCCAACTTGGCAGACATCAAAGTTTGCAGGATATCTTAGTTATGTTGAGTAATTGCACACACTTTTTATTAAATATTTCTCCTGTCATATTCATTGCGATCAAATTGGAAAAAAAAAATATCAATATTTCTAAGCTTATAGCTATACTCGACACCTGGTCCCCTTGACATTATTTTGGTGACCCATACTCACTCGCATTCACAAGGTAATTATGGTTAGACAGTGCTTGCATAGTATGTCCACCAGTGGTGTACTCAAGGGGTAGGCAAATAAGCCAGTTGACACCACCAAACCTCTGATTAATTTTGAAAAATTTGTCAGATTTGGACCAAACCTAAGGCATCATCATCGTCGTCGTCTGTTTCCAGCCTGGCCGGATCCGTTTAGTAAAATACCTCCATCTTCCTAAATACTTATCCTTCATAATTCTATGTGGTATTCTCTCCTTTTTCATCCTCATTACATGGCCATACCATATCAGCCTTTCTTCCTCAACCATCTCATGTACTCCCTGTACCCCCACTATTTCCCAAATTCGTTCTCAATCTTGTTTCTCCTCGTGACAGCTAACACGCACCTCACAAACTTCATTTCCATAGCCTCCACTCTCCCGGTTTCTCTTACATTCAATTTCCATGTTTCTGCTGCATGTTTGACAATGGGTACAAATTATGCCTTGTACAACACTAGCCTTTACGTATGTAATTATCAAAAATCTTCAGGCAAAGAGAATTCCAAATAGCTTCTAGAGGAAACAAATTTTAATAAAATTTCCAGACAAGGACTACTCTGAAAAGCATCTAGAATCGTCTAAAATTTTCAAAGCAAAAACCCCTCTAAGAAACATTATTCTGGAAAGGATTCTTGGACTCCCCTTTGGGTTGGAGGGGAAAACTTATTTTTAACACTGCCCCTTCACCCCAACATTAATAGTGTTTTGCCCACTGATACATCTCTCCAAGTAAAACACTAAAGTGTTCCTGTTTGTGGGTAAAATATCATGGTAAGTCTACCATCACACACATTAAACATTCTCCAAAAGCTACAAATTGGAAAAGCACCTGGAGAATTAGTTTTTATACATTGTATCTAAACTCAAGTTATTGAAATAACTGCCCTTAGTAACCATAAAAAGAAATTAAATAACATCTAGATGCATTTAATAGTTATAAATTGTCTTTGCCTTCATTGGTTATGGAGCTGTGTACCCTCCTATCCTCTTCAGAGATTTAATTTTGAACACAGCTTTCCCCCAAAGGAAATTTCTAGGTTTTCCACTAATGGCCACCCTAATATATAATCAATCTTCGCATGCTAAACTCAAGTTTAAAAGTATGGCCATGTCTTTAATAGGACAGAATTGCTTTTCAGTGAAAACCAAACATCCCCTTACCAGTTATAGTAAAGTATATATTTTCAACCCTTATATAAATTTTGTATATTTAATAGGTTAATTTGTGATCAGTTGGTAAACAGCACTAGCAGCAAGGTATGATAACATTTTAAAATGTGTTTTGGTGTTTTTTAAAGAGCGGTGAATTTATATGTATGGTAAATTTAGAAATATTAACAACTTAATCTAAAAACATTCCATGTAAGTTGTCTACAAAGAATTAATAATTAAATTGAAATTAATTGATCCTGAAGTATCATAATTAAAGCAAAACCATTAAACAACTTTTTTCCATTACAGATTTATTCATATATACATTTAGTCTAGAATAAATATCACATTCATTAGAGAGGAAAACAACTTGGAAATCATGATTATATTAAAGGATTCAAATTTAATTGATTGATATATTTTATTTAAAAAAATCAAGATTATTAAAACAATTTAATATATATGAAATTAAGTGTATTAAGTAAATTATAATATAAGATAAATAAAATGATAGAATTGTGGACAAATAAAGGCCAAACAAAAGTAAAAACAATAACACATATTTCCAAACACTTAAATATATCGATGCTCTTATTGCATCTTCCTCAGACTTACTAAAACTACTTCCTGAGAAAGATGCAATTAGAGAATCCAAATATTGAAGTGTGTTGAAATTTGTGTTGATGTTTATACTCTCATATGTGCTTTATTTTTCCACAATTTAAATGTTTGTTTATTTTATATTGAACAATTTATTTAAATAACTGTAAGTTAAGACTTAGATATTATTATTTAGAAACTATGACGATGTTAGTTCATATTAAAGAATTATAAAAAAATTATTACTTATGATACAATTTCTTTATAACATAAGGACATTAAATATTATTTATATTCTTAGAAAAACAATTTCCTTGAACAAGGTTTTCATAACATTTAAAATATTTCATTGACTTAATAACTAGACATTTACATGAGTCAAAGGGTCAAACATTCATACCATATCAAAATTTGAGCATAGTAATAGTTAAATATAAGAATAAAAAATGAAAAAAGTTTAAAATTTATTTAAAATCACAAGTTAATACACAGTTAATACCATCAGTCAAAGGTTTTGTTTACAATGTGTATGAATTTAAAGTTAATTATATTTATGAAAAAGTTTAATTATGTCTGAGTCTTATCTGCATTAATGTCCCATTACTTCTTTACACATTCCATATTAGGTGGAGAAATCTGGATTCTTAATTGTCCGATATGTTTTGGTACTCATACAAGTACTATATTCATGGAAACTAAATCCTTGGAATTAAAGAATCTAGTAAGAAATATCAATAATAAGATTAAATTGGGTAAAATAAAACATGAACATTAGAAAAACCTAAAGGATTATATATGAAAATATTTAAACAAACAAACTTACATCTCCGTAGGTTGAAACATAGTGTTTTCATGATTAGAAGATGTTAACTCACAAGATGTGATAACATAATCCTAATATAACTTTTACCACTAATAATAATATTATGAAGAACCTCAGTCAAACAACTTGAATATAAATAACGAATACAATAAAAATGGAATTTATCAACTCACCTGCGAATGCAACAGCATTCATATAGGATAACCATAGAGGATTTTAAAATTCGCTATAAAGAACATATTTCTAAATTTAAATTTAACAATTTAACAGAACAGAATCAAAATTTGCAGAGCATTTAAAAAATGCAAACCATCAATCCAAATCTGTTGAACAATGTATGAAACCTCTTCATTTATCCCACAAAGGAACCAAATTAAATACAGCGGGAAACTTTTTCATTCAAGCAGCTTTAATTCATAAAAAAATCAATAATTAATAAACAGTTACAGTTATCAAAACAAATTCTAATTAATACTTTAAATCACTTACTTAAGAATACGCAGTGCTAATAATAATAATGATAATTACAATTATTATACCTTCTTTTTTTGCTTGTAGCATATCATTTTTTCTTAATAAATATAATCTGTGACAAACCACACCTTGTCAGTTAACATATTCTAGTCGTGCAAACACTTTGATATGGTATGAATGTTTATTTGACCATTTTACTCATATAAATGTCTAGTTATTGAGTCAATGTAATACTTTCAATGTTTGAAAACTTTAAGGAAATTGTTTTTCCAAGAGTATAATTAATATTTAGTGTCCTCATATTTTAAAGAAATGGTATCATCAGTAATAATTTTTTTGAAACTCTTTAACCTGAACTCATTTCTTCATACTTTCAAAATAATATCCAAGTCTTAACCTATAGTTATTGATTTGCGCCTTACTAAAGATTCATTTATAATGTTTTCTAAAATGTTGTAATTTCATTTAATTCACAATTTCCCTGATATATCACACATGCCAATATGTTGAAAACCCATTTATTGGTATTTATCAACATAATTCACATTTATACAGTTACAGTATATATTTTAAATCTATGTAGATTTTCAAATTGTACATTGTGCTAGTATATATTGTAATATATGCATCAAGCATGTTTATTGAATACAACAAAGCAGGGATATGCAACCTTTTAGTGCCCTGATCGACTTAAAAATCTATCCATTGTCCTACGACCATTAATTGTTTTTGACACTAATTTTGATATGCTTTTCAACTATACCTCTTATTACTTCAATTCATTATTTTCTCAATACCTATGGCCCCCTCCTATCTAAAAAGAAAAGATAGTACAATATTATTTTCATACAAATTTTATAGTTGTCTAATAAATGTAGAACTAATATAAGAGATAAAAAAAACACGGATACTTCTGAAAACTGCCTAGTAACCAAAGAGGGTGTTTCCTGTTCAATATGATTTTGGGCTGTGATTATTTTAGTTGTCAATGTAGCAGAATCGAGGCGATTAAAGACAAAATGAACTTAATGAGATTTGTTTTTAACATCACAAGGAGAGAATGAGTTTAAAGTAAAGCTTGCAACTGGTTCTAGTTTTCCAAACTTCACGAATCTTCAAGCAAACTCTACTTTAAGATGATCGGTAACTTTGAGTGTTTTATCTGACTTGAATTTTTTTTTTATAA
Organism: Timema monikensis; assembly: GCA_902151445.1. Lineage (NCBI taxonomy): Eukaryota > Metazoa > Arthropoda > Insecta > Phasmatodea > Timematidae > Timema > Timema monikensis. Next base: position 1,240,036 of record CABFVZ010000011.1, read on the forward strand.
CCAATCATTGAACACCCTATTGAAGGAAGTGAAGTGTTTAACATCTCTTTTATGTTAATTGTTTCCCTAAAAGTCTATTTTTTCTGAAAATCGTTAAACTGCAGAAATCGTGTTTATAATTTTTATTCTTTACCTTGCAGATCCAAATTTAGTCCATTTAAGCACACTATCAATAATAAATTCAAGATAAATATAAGCGATCCAGATCCTCCAGTTATGGGTAGTTGATTATATCAATTTCATTTAGATAATATTGTATTTGAGGAAGCAGCTCTTTGAATCGCCTAAGGACTTTCCTTAATTTAGCCGACAAACGTCCATTTGAAGAAGCTGCTCTTCAAACTGATGGCCGAGTTCTGTAAACTCTCTAAACAATCTACATTTTAATGGTCGGTTGCTGTTAGCCATTATTAAAACAAACTTCTCCATACTTGAGGTGGGGATGGATGTAGGGGATGTGAGAAAAGTTAAGTGTTTTTGCCGCTTTTTTATCAAAACATTTTTTTGATCAAAATAAATCAAATGACTGCTTAAGTATAAATATTGTTTAATTTTATTCACAGGATGACCTCAACATTTCTTGAATTTCTGTCAAGGGTGTCCTGGAAAATAATGACAACTTTTTCTCTTCTCTTAAAAATTTGATAATCTAATGCCGCAATGCTCAGGACAAATATTAAATTACTGTCGATATCACCAGGTTAAGAAAATTAAACTCTCTATTTATAATTGAGTAATATTTTACTTATTTTGTCCAAAAAAGTTTTGCTATAAAAATTGTGAAAACACTGGCCTAAACTAGTGTAAACTAGATCTCCACTTTGAGAGTTTTCCGTGCATAAGCCACAGACTACCATGGTTACAACTGTCACAAAAATAAATTATTGCTAATATCTACGGTAAGAACATGGGCATGAAGGGTGTTATAAGAAAATACAACAAACATTTTTGCATTCAACATTATTAAAATCCTATCATTTTGTTGTTATATTTACTTGGGTTTGATACCATCTATCAATGGTAAGAGCCACAGAACAAGTCTGATTTTTTTTTTCTACATCCATTAATGTTTCCAGCCTGTGGGCTTGGTCACTTTTTTATTCAAGCCATTTATTCTCCACTGCCGGCTTGCTAGGCAAGTTGTTGCTTCATAATGACTTTTAAAATAGTTGTATTCTGCCCTTCTTACAATGGTCTCACTAAAACTGTATTTACCGATACAAGGGCAGCGAGGTTCGTGGATTCAATCAAACCCCAATGCGATAGGATTTTTACTGAGCGATGAAAACCCGTAGCACAACTTACTTCGGAGGGAAAGTAAAGCCGTCGGTTCCATGTCAAGTGTGGCATGTAAAAGAATCTTAGAAGGTATGTGAAAATACTTTTCAGGTAAAATTGGTAGGCCCTTTCGAGCTAGCTCATAGATATTCTCAAGTGCTGATATAATCTGTTGATTCAGAAAGTGCACGTTAAATATATTCAATAAATGAAAATAGAATACAAAGACTGTCTTGTCTTATTCTTATCCAATTGTACCTATTCTTTGTGTTTAATATAAATAATTATAAAAAATTATATAACTTTCCAGACTTATTTTTAACAATAAAATGCAGTCTCACCAACTAACTATTGTATAGAGCTAAGCTCTAATGACACGACTAGTATGCCCAGGGCAGTTTAAAAAAAAACCTGAGGCCCCCNTTTGTACAGCAGATTTTCAGTTTTAGCACTAAGCAGTTATTAAATGAAAACGGCTCCCTGGAATGCGATACCCAGGGCAATCCCCCTTTATAAATGTGGCCCTGGGTATGACTAGTGTAAACCAGTCCATAAGTTAAACATTTGATAGATCTGTAAAGACCTAGGGTCCGGGGTTCAATCCTCGGTCCCGGCACAGATTTATCTTATTGCCAAACCCTTCCTTCAACTCTGACAAGACTTGTATTAATCACAACTTGTAAATGTGTGGAATGCCAGGCCTCCACCGTGGTTCGGATCCTACGTTAAACTGTAGGTCCTCCATTTCATCTACCAATCACCCTACCATTACATATTAGCTTAAGTGGGTATAACCCGAACGGGTAGTAAGACGCGGTTCTAATCATAACAATGTAAAAACCTATATTTACCAATATTATTAAGCATATCAAATAACACACATTAGTAATTTGTTGATCGAGATTCGTCATAATAGATTTTCCAATGATAGAAAATGAACAAAGTGTATTTAAGTGAGAGAATGAATATAATTTTCTATTATACAAATCATCCCTACTAGAGAAGTATTCTGGCACATTTTTTAAAAGTTTTGTGTGTTTATGTTAAAGGGTTAATGACCCAATAAGGTGGCTAATGAAACGTGCTAACAAACCTTTGTAAACAAATGACTGGACATTTGACATTATTAAAGAGGCTTTGAATTAAATTAAAACTGAAGCAAACAAATTCCTGTGCATTTAATTTACACTATTTAAGAGACTTTGAATTAAATTAAAACTGAAGTAAACAAATTCCTGCGCATTTAACTGACACTATTAGAGAGGCTTTCGATTGAATTATTTTCATTCTTAGGTGGAGAGTGGTTGTACAAGCAAATAATTTTGTTTCTCCTCTTGACAGCTAACATGCTCCTTACAAACATCATTCCCATGGCTAACACATTCGTGAAATTAGTTAATATGCAAAAAGCCTAAACATGTGGGAAAGGTTCCTTTAAATGGGCAATTAGAATTGCTCATGGACGAAAATATCCCCCATAAATATTGTTGTGCAATATTACCATCAACACGAGTGCAGCTTGTGGCTGTGCAATGTTTTCATTCAGGCTGAGCAATATTTACAGCCACACATTGCCATATAATTTAATCATGGCCGGTCTAAGGCAAAAATTTTGTTTGTGCAAAACTCACATTTTGCTCCTCCCCATCTGATGAAACTGTAAATAATACTATATATGGCCATTTTAAATCAACACCCTATGTATACATATTTTTAGTGGCGATTTTTTAATAACTAAAAAGAAAACTTTTATGATTGTTTTTTCATCCTTAACATAATTTAGTTTATCCTTTTTTTTTAACTTGAAAAATTTTGTTGACCCGCTTTTTATTTTCTTCTATTAAGTGAGGTATAAATTATACTACACTTTCAAGAACTACAAAAACCTGGATTTTTATAATAATAATAATAATATCACTGCGTCTTACTACCTGTTCGGGTTGTACGCTTTAATTACTAACTACGCTAATGGATTAGGAATGGAAAGGTTGAATTAAAGGAAGTGAACCCGCATTTGCGCGGAGGGAGAGTGGAAAACCATTTAGGGAAAACCACCCCCAGTTCACCCGACCGAGATTTGAACCTCGATCTCCCCGTCCTCAGCAGTCAAGCTCAACACAACAAGCGTGTTAGCCAACTACACCACCGAGGCGGGTTGGATTTTTATAAAGATTATGTTTGGGAAATTAAAAGAAGAGTAAAATGCAATATTTGGTTTCATTTCCTATTTAGTTTCTAAGTACATGATGGATCATGATAGAACTTTCTACTTCTCACACCATGTCTTTTAAATATTTTATCAGGTATATTCTTAATATTAACTTTCCTAGCTTTTACAGAAGAACATGTGCTAATTAAATTGTTATATAGTCCAATGAGGATATCTCATTTTCAATCGATAATATTGATAAATTGTTGTACCTTTCCTGACAAGAAGTTGATCTCAGATGTTTTTACTAACTTCAACTTGGAAAAACTTCTTTTGGGTGAAGCAATTGATATAGGTATGGTAAGTATAATCCTTAAAGCCACCCACACATTTATATAGGCATCTTTTGAATTGGTACTTGATAAGAAACTTAGTCCATTCAATGGAGTTTTCTTGTCTGATGATGTTAAACGTTTAAAAATAAAATTAATGTAATTTCATAAAACCAAAATAAAATTGCGTGTATTGTTTGACATTTAAAAAATTTCTTGATTTAAAAAAATTTGAAATACCCCACATTGTTTCATTAGGTTAAGATAAAGTGAAATATTTATTTTGATTGAATATTTAAAATTATATTTTTATGTAGCTTTTATAATGCTAGAAAGCTTTGCTTATAATTTTTTGCAATATAGATAGTTCTCTATTTTATAGCTTGTTTATGTATTTATTTTTGAAAAAGTCAAAATTTCAATTAGTATGTATTTAAGACCCCAATAATTTTTTAAAAATGTTTGAAAATATGTCACTTTACCTTTAGATGGCACGAGGTCTTACCGGAAATCAACTCTTCACATAACTCTGCACCTCTGATGTCACTTTCCACTCCATCTGACAAAAATTCTTCTACGACTTTGCATTTTGAAAGAAGTTCTTCTCGTTTTGTTAATCCATCTAGATTTAAAAGAAATTCAATTTTTGAAGTGTTAGTCTTCAGTTGCTCAAATCTTTCCTCTACAGCAGTTTGAGCAGTATAAATTAATGGCAGAAAAAACTCAATTCTTATAAGCTCTTGTGGATTAATTGGTGCTTCATCATCAGTCTCATAAACAAACTACTTCTTTTTCCTTATGATTCTTGGAGTTATAAATTTGCCTTCAACTCATCAGTCAACTCTTTTGCTTTAACTAAGCTGGAAGCCAATTCATTCACTCTAAAATCTTTAATAGAAACTCACTGGTAGATTCTAGTATGGTCACTGCTTGTGGAAAGTTGATATGCTTGGACTGCAAGGTCTTACTTGCAATATTTACTTGAAGAAGAATGTCATACCATGGAATCAAAAACACCAAGAAACGGAAATCTTTAAGGGTGTCAGCCAAATGATCATCCTCAAATGATGTCACTATGCAAATCCCAAAGGGCTTGTCAAACTTGAAAAAGATTAGGAAAGCTATACCAAATACAAGATTGCCAATTGGATATTCCTACAATAGTTTGAGAAGCAATGCTAGACAGAATAAATTCGAATGTTCGAATGTTTTTATTTTTGACATACATTTACACACAAAATAATTCTAAACATTTTCAAAACTTGCAAAAAGTTCAATGATATTTTAATGCATTATTTGTATTTGAAGTATTTGTACATCCCATATTGAGGTTGTAATACAAATCAAGTATACCCCTATTTGCATGTTCTGTATTGTAGTATGGACAATACAATTCAAGTGTATGGCTCTCGGGTGAAACATTATTCTCCATAACTGAGGCTGGTGAGGTCATATCTGAATAAATAGCGCGAGAGTGTAAGGATGAACCATGCTGGATAGTAGCTTTAAACCTCTTCATATCCACCTCCTGGAGTATTTACTTATTTGTTTCTCTTATTTGTGCGTGTGTAGTTGTCATAAGTACACAGTTTATTTGCAATATGTTCTCCAAAACCAGAAATTGAATTGTTGCATTTTCGACTGGCAACATTTATTACCTCAAAAGCATTCTCACCCTCAACTTCATTTGTGTTTTGCTCAATTTGTTTTTTTGAGGTGAGAATGTCAAAAAACTTGGCGGTGCTTCAGGCAAAACAAATGACCAAATATTGGTTGCATGATTCAATGGCCTACTTATCTCTTTGGGTTTAAGGTGTCATTCTTGCAATGAATTGGACTACCACTGATAAGATTGGGTTTCAAATCCTGTCTTGTATGTATCGAGGGTTATTTTTCATAAATGGTTTTCCACTCTGCTTCCATACAAATGCAGGTACACATATATTCAACATTCCTTATCCTGAACACATTTTAATAATCAGTTCATATAAAAATTTTTACTCCAAAAGTACCCATTTAAAACACACCAGATTAATTTAGTAGCATATCATATCTCTTCAAAAGAAGTGATAATACTGCTAATTAGCCTTTACACTTTTTTTTAGTATTTCCACACATTTAAAATATGGTTTTAACTCACCAATTGATTATTAATTTGTATTATAATTACTAGTATATTATACCAATCTTTAAAACAACCTTACATAAAGTAAGAATCACATATATTGTTCATATACAAATTACAGATTTAATTACAAGATAACATAACACTTATAGCAAATAACATTTACACTATAAACAACAAAGTTACAACCTTTATTGTATTTTACAAATAATGTGCACATTCGGACTTTTCTATCCTTTATTTCCATTATTGTTAAGATTTAGTTTGAACAATAAGTTATATTAATACAGTAGTTATATACAATCAATGACTATAGTTTCACCAAAATTGCTCGTCTATTCTAACCCACAATTAGAAGTCCTTCCTCAGGAAACTCGTAAGGTGGCACCTCTAAATTCAGGGGTGCTGGCCCCTTGCGGATACGTCCAGAAGCGTCATAATGGGAACCATGACAGGGGCAATAGTAACCATTGAAATCACCTATAAATAAGAACATAGTATTTAGTACATAATTGATCTACTGACCACAAAGTGTTCTGATCCCAATTTTTTCTAATATCCATCACAAATATATTTTGGTGACTATGGAAACAATGTGTAGTTTTTATTTAGAAAACCATAAAATTAACCTTTGGGGACATATATTATCATTGAAAAAAAATTATTAAATAAATATTTTAATAATATTGTATTTTTGTAAATTTATAAAAAAAAAATCATTATAATGATAAAGTGTTACAATAAAAAAGCTTATTATAAAAAAAGCAAAATATTGCAAGGTGCTGTTTTATATTTTACTGTATTACTGATTAATTACTTCAACATTATTACTGTATTGTATTTTAAACATACTGGCATTGTTGCATATTAACAACATTACTGCATTGTGCCAGTTAAAACTCCTATATTTTCAAATGTTTGATGACATCATACTACGCAGCAGGAACTAATTGAGAAATACTCCTTGGAGGGATCCGACCTAAAATTACAGCTGTTGCGAAAATCCAACATCGCTAGTCACATAAGGTCAATAACTTTAAAATCAAATACTTGAATTTCCAATATTGGAGTCACTGGCACCACTTACACCAAATGCACCATTTGAGCCCCAAGATCAACCATTTGCGATGGTGTATATGGTGTATACGTTGACCCCTTTATGATTTAATCATTAGTTACTAAAACATTACATTTATGAATATGATGTATTATACTATTCTAAATTCCTTCTTATTTCGTTTAAACCCTTCTATATGTTTACTCAAAACCAATGACCTGAGGAATATCTTTTTTCCCTTACTATCTGTTTGTTATTCATTCTCCAACATAATTAAAAGAGGAATAGAAAGTGCACTTACTGGAGAAGATAGTGTCGAGAAAACACCCAAAACCGTCCTACTTATCCTCTAGCCACTCCCCCCTTCCCAAAACCAATTTAAAAAAATAACAGTTGTTCAAAAAGGGATGTGCTAATCATATTAAACTTTTTTAAATACTGTATATTTTGAAAACACTAAATATAGTGAACCATGTTTTATTCTACCAAAGAATGACAAAGTTTTCAACAAAGCTAGCTTCAAATCTCTTCACGTCTTCTGGGGAAGATGATAAACAAAAATACAATCTAACAGCAGGTATTAAGTGTTGTTTAAACAAATTCTGCCCCGAGTACTCCCCAGTTAGGTGTGCTCACTTTCAAACAAACCCATTGCTCTGTTCCTAGCAAGAAAAATGTTAAGTTCAGCATACCTGCATTGGCGATTGGCACACAACCCAAATGTGTGCATACTCCGATGATAATGAGCCACTCTGGGAATTGTACTCTGTCGCTATCAAGCTGGGGGTCCCGCAGAGTGCTAATGTCAACACTCTGTTCCCCCTTGATCTCCTCTGCTGTGCTATAAATGAATATTAAACATCATTTAAGGAAGGGTCAATAGAATATTCAAATTGTTATGGATATACGAGGATTAAAAAAAAAACCTTCCAGATTAAAGATAAAATACAAATTTAACTTGTTATTGAACTGTGTTCTTCTTTTCATTGTAAGTCCATATTGTGTTTGTCCCCCTTTTATATGTCTCTATCCGCCTTTCATTTACCGTCAAATCGTGAATTCGAATCTTTGACAAAATGATGAACATGAGAGGGAATATGAAAATAATATAATATAAGAAAATACAAATAGTAACAATGTTAACATTCGTTCTTATAATCCATTCATTATAACATTTATACATTAGGTTAAGTGTTAGATTACTGGTTTGGGAAATGGTTGTTGAGTTAATCCTATAATTATGATTGGTTTTGAGCCACCAATAATCCCTAAAACAAATTTCGTTTGAAACATTGAAAAAAACCTATTTTTTTATAAGGATATGAATCTTGAATGTCAAAGATTTGAGACATTCAAGGGTCCTATACCTTGTTAAAATTAAACTTAAAGAAATGGCCTACCGATGCCTTATGAATAAAGGTTTCCCACGCCACTTGAATGTGACGCTCTTTCCTTCGGGAATATCCGCTAGTTTGATCTCAATCTTAGCCAGAGCCAAGACGTCTGCAGTGGCACTCATGCTACTCACAAACTGAGTTACCACTGCCTTAGCGCCATATGCAGTCACTACCGCAGCACCTAGATTCAAGACAAACACACAAACCGAGCAAATTATTTATAAATGTTTTATTATTATTATTATTAGCACCGCGTCTTACTACCCGTTCGGGTTATACGCACTTACGCTAATGTGTAATAGTATAGTGATTATGAAATGAAATGGAGGACCTACAGTTTAACGTGGGATCCGAACCACAGTGGAGGCCTGGCATTCCCCATATTCACAAGTTATGATTAATACAAGACTTGTTAGAGGTGAAGGAAGGATTTGATAATCTGATAAATCTGTTCCGGGACAAGGGATTGAACACCGGACCCCAGCACAGAAGTCCGACACCTTACCCCTAGGCCACCAGGTCACCTAAAATAAATGTTTTATTGTAAATGTGGAAAAAACTATTAGAAAACTTGCCACTTGCATAGAATAGCTATTGTGCAGTTAAATTTTTATAGGTAGTTCCTTTTAGAAAATACAAACATATTTTGTTGAAGTCAACATTGATGACATTTTACTATATTATAAGTATTCATGATAGCCATCAAAAGTGGCAGCTGCAGAGATCACATGACTTGATGTATGAATATACGTGAAACTAGATCTATAGAGACATTTCTAGAGTCAAGATAAGGCCCCGCCAATGAAAAATGGTCTGTATTATGAAGATATATAAATAAAGTGGACCTGTGACAAAAGATTTTGATACATTGTGGTATCTAAATGTTTTCATCGTCAATCATGCACATGCAGAGGGCAACAATTGTCATTTTCTGGAATGTCTACTGTACAAATTAACAGCTACCCGCAATTGTTACTTCTTTAGTTGAAGTAAGTAAAATGAATGTTCCTGTTGAGATGATATTTTTCTCTTCCATGGCACAACTAACTTCTTCCGGCTACCTATCAGATAAATTGGGTTCAGCTATATTAACCTTTCCCCGTCATCGATATATTGGTATTGCCATTCTTAGCTTAAATACGCCTTGCATAAAAAGCCTTCTATTTAAATTTTGCGGTTAAATGTGCACAATGCACAAATATTTACTATTAAATTATGTGTATCACCAACCGCCACAGTATCAGTCCTGATAGCTGAATCAAATTCACTTAAGAGAAAAATGACAACCTGGATACGGGAATCAAATCCAGGCCAATGCGCTACCACTTTTTTTTTATATAATTAAAATAGGTCTACAACCAGACTTCTAACAATTCAATTCAGGCCTAGTTAATTTACAGTACAAATTTATTTTTTGAAATTACATCTCTGAGCCCTCCTGGTTTGTCTCGTATCCAGGACCATCTTTCACTAGTTGGTGGTGTATTGAGTCTTATGAAATAGGGCTTACCTCCAGCCATTAAGTAGCTGAAAGCCTTGCGGCTATCCGCGCTTTCCCTGTTGCGGGAAGTAGGATCTTTAACAGATTTTCTTCTGTATTCTGAGAAGTCTGGAATCTGAATATCTGTGTGGGCTAGTCTCACGTGAGTTGATACTGAAACAAAAAAAATTACTTCCATTAGTTTACCGTTTTAAATTTATTAAAAACTGGGTCGGAAGAAATAGAATGAAGTTTTTTTTTCTGTCTGTTTGAAGCAAAGAAAAGTGTTGCCCACAATTCATTGTGTGGTTACTTCGGGTCAGGCCGTGTACTTCTGCTAGTAGAGGAATATTCCAGCCTCTCATTGTGGAACATCTTCCTAGCTCAAGAACAACAGCATGTAATCAGATCTGTAAACCTCTAATTTTAGTAGCAAGGTTGTAAGTTTCCAACATTAAATGAAGAAATTAAAATAAGGTACTCTAGCGCTTTCCAGTTATTTCTTTTTCTCAGAGAACATTTTACTAGATTTTATTTGTCAGTTATTAATTTGTTAAAAAAAAAAAGACAAAACCTTCTAGCTTTACTAGCATATCCGTTTACATATTTGTCATAAGCCTATATTTCTTTCCCTTCTGGAATTTTCCCCTCTTTCAAATCACTATAATAATTCTACCTCAAACAAAAGGGATGTTCACAAAAGAGAAATGTGACAAACCTCAATAATTTCATCAATTATTTGGTTGATATCTTTCTTAATGGACTGTTTCTTCACTAGCAGGCAACTTTCGATAATAATTGACATAATAATCTATTATAAGCTTGATTGAGTTCATAAAAAACAAATAAAATGTTTCAATGGAAATATAATGCCTCATAAAATTGAGATGTTTTAAAAGCAAATCTAACGCACCAGTTGTGTTGAGCTCGACTGCTGAGGACGGGGAGACTGCGGTTCAAATCTCGGTCGGGTGAATTTCTTTGTGATGTTCACTCCCACTTCGTAGTTGTGATATGTAGGTATTTGAGATAGTTTACTTTGTGTTATTACATTAGAAAATTTTCAAAATTTATCAAACAAGATAAAAGAACAATAAGTTAAATCTAACTTAGTTATTTCTTTGCAAGAGTTGTATTTGCTGCAAAAATAAACAAAAGGGGGTTTATATGTGGTACGATACATTCATAGTTTGGGAAACAATATGGCCGGCCAAACTTCCATTTCTAAGTAAGTTAATTTGATGTATTTTGTGAAACAAATTATATTGGGGCCTATGACTATATTTTTAAAGTATTAATTGATTCACTATTAGGTATTTTGTCTGTAAAAAAATCTTAGAATATTGATATATTAGGGGAAAATTATCTTAAAAATTAGTTTGGTAATGGGTACCATCCCCCTGATAGTAAATAAAATTTGGTTATTTGAGGAAGTGAATAAACTGAGGCTGTATCCGAATAGTCTACTTATGCAGCGTGGCGTTGTTAGCTGCATTGGCAATCACGTGACCAAGTGTAGATCTGTCAGAATAGTCGTGGACTAGACCGATGCAGTCTTCTCGAGGTCTTGGTAACCATGGATACGAAAGCTACATTATTATTATTATTATTAGCACCGCGTCTTACTACCAGTTCGGGTTATACGCACTTACGCTAATGTGTAATGGTAGGGTGATTGTGAGATGAAATGAAGGACCTACAGTTTAACGTGGAATCCGAACCACGGTGGAGACCTGGCATTCCTCACATTCACAAGATGTCTTGTCAGAGGTGAAGGAAGGGTTTGGTAATCAGATAAATCTTTGCTGGGACCGAGGATTGAACCCTGGCCGCCAGCATAGAAGTCTGACACCTTACCCCTAGACCACCAGGTCACCCTACAAAAGCTACAAGCCATACAGTTTTCTTGCGGTGTTGGTGCGATGTTTGACTGGCAATTGTTTTAGTATTATCGTTTCGTCTGCTTGAGCACCGACTTACACAAATATTTCGTTTTCATTAGAGCTAATAGATGGCTTTTCCATAATTTCTAAGTTATTTGGTAGGAAGCAGCACTGCGGGGCCCAAGTGTGTTGCCATTTGAATAGTTTGATGCAGGTTATTTGGTAGGAAGCAGCACTGCGGGGCCCAAGTGTGTTGCCATTTGAATAGTTTGATGCAGTCTTCAATATGAAAACCACGAGAAGTGTATAATTATCAAGACTGCATCAAGTCAAGTGTAGTTGACTATTCGAATACAGCCTAAGTAATTTGAGGAAAAGTGAATCTCTAGTTTTTATGTGAACCACACCCAACTGATACACTTGATTGTATTAGAATTGATATTAACAAATGTTAGTAAAAATCATCACAAAAGCGTTCGAGGACCTTCGCCCTAGCCCGGAGTTGTTTTTTAGCTATTGATCAAGAAAAAATTCTATTGGCTTCCTTCGATAACGGTTCACAAGGAATAGCCATATCAAGAGCTTTTTATGCTCAAAAATTACATTTAATATTTTATCTAATTTCATCTAATTTAACTTACCTCCAATTCCTGAGACAATACTGAGATGACCTCTTGGAAGAGCATTGCTCAAGGTCTGTACAGTAAGCTGCTTGGGTGCAGGCTGAATCTCAGTTTTAGAAGCTGCAACAACTACTGCAGGAGCAAGAGGTTTGATTTGCGATGATACTGTTTGAGTTGAAACCTTTATAAATGGTGCTAAGTTCCCAGACTTAGAAACTATATTAATCATTTTAAATATTTTCACTAGGTCACAGCTGAGTATGGAAAATTAATGGGGTTTAACAAGTGACGTTCCTAGCGGTGAAGGAAGGAACTATCGTCATCTCTGACTATCGTGATGACGATAATTAATTTGCATTTCGCTCACCAGGGGAAGTATGAAAATATTTGCGTGCAAATGTTTGTCATTTCCGTTCATATTGTGAGCTTTATTCACTATTTCCTACAATGAACTAATAATATAACACATTAAACAAGAAATAATGTTCATACATATATTTTTTAAATTATAAAATAACAAATATAGAATAATATACACCTCAGTTTATCTCTAACTACATAAAACATATAGAATTAACTTCATTAATAGGTACGCAACTGTTTGCGGCAGTAGACTACACCAACATTTCTTTTTATGCACGGGTTAGAGAAATTAAGTTATTTATAAATAGCAAACGGACCTATCTCAGGTATAATTTCAACATAGTTAATTATTACTACGATGACATAGATATTCTATAATACTATGAAAAGTAATTTATCTCTCGACGAACATAATTTGCTCTACACGAGTGATATTTGCAAGAGTACCTATGCAATGGACATGGGTTGTTATATTGGTGTTGCATGAATCGTGTCAAGATGGTTGCATGTGAATGATTTGGCGCAAGGCTTACCTTGAACAAAGCCTTGTGCGTAATCGTGTGACAACTCTTTATTGCGACGCAAATGTGTTGACAATCGGGCTTATAATGTTGTGTGTGAAAAGTGCATTTTATTATATCTAAATGTTTGTTGTTGTTTCAGTTTTACATATTCAAATCTTGAAATATGATAAGTGCATTCACTGCACTGGGCTAATTTTAGACTTAGACCTACCCATTTGATTTGTATTACGACGAAGATGGGTATCACGGTTTATAATCTGAGGTAAATTTTAGCCTAGATATTAAGTAATTTGTATTTGTAGTGACAGATGTAATCCAGTTGACCAATTGTCAACTTTAGATAATTTGCTTAACTAACTTATCTATAGGATTTCAATCAATACTGTGTGGAATGTAGGTTTTCAAAATGGATTCATTATAATAATTACTCAACTCTGAAGTGTCGGTCAAGAATGTTTTTGTTTGGTTCTTTTGAATTGGTGCGAGACTTTTAACAGTTTATTTAAGAAGCTATATTATTTATTTGAACATGTCGAAAATAATTAGGTTATTTGCAATATCTAATTCCAATATGTAAATTATAAAAATGTAAGCAGTATTGCTGTGGCACACTCATAGGGGACATTCTAAATGCATTCATAAGATCTGTCACAATCTCTGTTGATCACTTATCCGCCTTGGATAGTAAATATTAAGTGACACACCCTCAAAAATTGTAGTAGGCTAGGTCTCATTGGTAGGTCTTGCAAGATTGCCACACCTCAAAAACAAATATACAGCATTTTCTCCTCAAATACTTAGTTTCTACAATTTGATGAAGACACAAATACAATGTAGATAGGCATATTTCAAGATAAAATTTTGGCTTTATTTAAGACAGACCAGCGTTTTATTAACTTTTATTTAATTAAGACATGTGTTAACAAACGTGGTACGATATTCTTCTATTGCCAAGGTAAGTTATGATATAATTTAAGTCCTATGTGTAGTAATTTTAAACATTTTGATTCGTCCCTGGACTAACTTCTATATTTCAATAAAAGCCTGGTTATAATATTTAGTTGGTATTTATTTAAAGATATTGTCAAAAAAAAAGCGTGTTTTATTTAAGATAAGGCCCTATCACTATTTCTACTCACATCAGAACAACTTCTAGGCCCTATAGTAAAATACTTTTTACATTTAATAGACCGACAAAGAAGGCGCTATCGAACATGTTAAAACACCATTTATTATCATTTATTTGCTTAATGAAGTGTTTTGGTTTGGTTAAATGTGTTCTCTCCCATAGTTTAGGTAGATAAATTATGATACATATTTTGTAACTGTCACTGCAAGTTATATGATAAAATAAATTTTAAACTGGTTGCAAACCTGCATGAACAGGACGAAGACTTAAACACAACTAACTTATACCGTTTTGTAGCCTGCCACATAAGTTACATTTCCAAACGTCATAACTATGTCTCCACGTCCTTTTATTAATATCTACTCGTGAAGATGGCTGAATTTGCAAGTCATATTTTAGCTACACACAGAACCTGCTTCGATGGCCGCATGGTTAAAGGTGTCACTCTTGCGATAGCCTAGACTGCTGACGACGGGAGTTCAAGGTTTTAATCTTGGTCGGGTATACAACATGTGTTTAAAAAAGTTATTTTACTTTCCCTCCATACAAATTTAGGTACACTTTCTTTAAATTCAATCTTCTTCATCCCTAACTCACTAGTATTAATATTAGTACATATATGTATAATTACATGGTGGCTACAGACAGGGAAAACATGAAAAAGTCAGGGAATTTTTTGATGACAGGGAAAACATTTGAAAACTGGAAACTTATGTTGCCAAAGTTGCAGAAATAAAAAATATTACAATTATGTTTACATGTTTACTCAGTTTAATTAACAATTCAAAAATAAACTTAAGACAGTAATACACAAGAAAGCGTTATTGGAAGCTTTTGGTTAAGATGAACTTTTTATAATTAATAGATCAAATACATTTTCTAGACTGCCGAATTTTAGCGACGTTCAATCAATTCTATCCATTGGTACAGATGGAGTGCCAAACACGGCAGGAAAACATAAAGGGTTTGTAACTTCGTCTAAAAAGTATATCGACCACAATGTCTTTTCCTTTTACTACATCATCCATCAAGAGGCTTTATGTGCCCAAGCGCTCCCTAGAGAAACATGCAAAGAGATGGATTTAGTTGGGTAGTGTCAATAATATAAGGGCTAAAGGACTTAACCATCGGCATTTCCAAGAATTTCTGCGTGAAGTAGATTGCCAATATTTTGATTTTCTTCTACATAATGTACTTTCAAGGGGTGAGTTGCTTAATTGATTTTCATCCTGCTTTACTGAATTTTTTTTCTCTCTCAGAAGAATTTATTTCTTTTGAGCAAAAACTTATTTTGTTCCACATGGACATGCAAAGGAAAAACCTCTTGCTTTACACAACTTGATAAATATCAAGAGGACACACATTATGAATTTTTCACAGATTCAGTCAAACAAATGAGTGAATCATTCAAAAAATGTTTTGAGGAGTTAAGAAATTATAAATCAGAATCAGAAATAGATAATCTTCATTTTTTGGCATTGTAAGCCAAGCTAAATTTGATCTCCAGTTATTGTATCTCAAATCGAAAGCGTTGTGGAGTAACAAATTTAAGACTCTCAATGCCTCTCTGGAAAGTCTCGAAAGACGACAAAGCCCAACATAAATGATCTGAATTATCAAGATTACAACGGCTGGATTAAGTGATATTCGACACTTGGAACAGTCTTCCAGAGTTGTGTTGCCTGTTAAAAATATACACACTGGGAATTTTGACCATCTTTGGTTCAACATATTAATTGGGAGCAAACATTCTAGAATATGAACATGATCAAAAATAAACTAAGAAGCTGCCCTCATGACTAGTCTTAAATCTTGCCTAAAACTAAAGATTATTAACTGTGTACCAGATATCACTTAGTTATATAATGAAGTGCTGGATCAGATTTCACATTAATTTGATTGATTGTGTCACAAAAATCCAAAGCTAGAGCCAAAATTAAAATCAATTACATACTTATCTACCTGGTATAAAAATTCTAATGAAAGCTGTTTGTGTATGATTAAGCTTAAATAAATGTGATTTATCCTATAACAAATGCATGGGTTAAATAACACTTATCAATCATATTTGAGTAAGAGTAAAATATATGAGTGGCTCTTTGAGTGTCACAAATTTTCTAAAATGCAAAAATGCCTCTTTGCCTAAATAAGGTTGCCGACCCTTAACCTAGGGTATCTAGACTACGATTATTTTATATTTTATTAATGGAATCACATTGAAATGAAAAACAAAATAAAAGTTTTAAGGTGGAAGGGTAAAATTATTCTTTACTTTAGGTATTTTGTAGTGTATCTCGATGGCTGAAAGATTTACTTGCCCGGAAAATGTACCCAACATTTTTGTTCTGGTCAAACTGCTTGCATACTTAACCATCAGGCTTTTGAAAATATCTAGGTACCTGGTTTTAGCAAATCTTATAATCTTCCCACCAGTGGCTAAAAGCTTAATCTAAATATATGTTTCAGACACTATGACATACTATCTTGTCTTCTAACTATTGAAAATATTTAGCTGTCTGGTTTCAGCAAACCAATATTTAATTGCTTATAAAATTTTTAGGAGACTTTTAAAATACCTAGATGTGGAAAATCCCATGTCTGTATTAAATTTAATGATGCTCACTCAAAATGTTTTGAAAATCAACAAGAGTTTGGTTCTATCAAAATGCACTTTTACCATAAGATGTTTGGTTTCATCAAACTGTTTGGAAACATTTGGATGTCTGGTTCTATTAAACAAAATATATTTGCACTCCACTTGTTAAAATTATTATAATGACATATTCCCTCTATACAACATTTAGCCACCAGATTTTGAAAATAGCCATATTTAGCTTTCAAACATTAAAATATTTAATATGTTTAGGATACCTATAATAATTTTACTAATTCTACACTGCTGTCAAACTGCTTTAGAGAAATAGATCACATCTTTCATCTTAAAATTCTATGTCTTAGACTGGATGAACTAAAGTGTTAGTGACCTGGTGGTCTAGGGGTAAGGTGTCAAGACTTCTGTGCGGGCGGCCGGGGTTCAATTCTCGGTCCCGGCACAGATTTATCTGATTACCAAACCCTTCCTTCACCTCTGACAAGACATCTTGTGAATGTGGGGAATGCCAGGTCTGCACCGTGGTTCGGATTCCACGTTAAACTGTAGGTCCTCCATCTCATCTCACAATCACACATTAGCGTAAGTGCGTATAACCCGAACGGGTAGTAAGACGCGGTGCTAGTAATAATAATAATAATAATAATAATAATAATAACTAAAGTGTTGAAAGTAAAACATCAACAAAAAACTATTACCCACATCCATAAACATGACTATAAACACCCAAAACTAACCTTGGGTTGGATTTGAATACGTTTACATGCTAACTATATTCAAATCTACGTGAAATCAATTCTACTTCAATTGGAAAGGAGGACACATGCCTATACTCTGATTTCCATACGAAAAACCTTTTGGAGCACCTTGAAAATATATTTCATCGCAAGCATTGATTGAAAGTCATTACTGTCACGACTATCTTGTTAATTGGGCCCTATAAAGGTAGTTTAAAAATTATATTTTAAAAAAAATCATTATTTCACATGATTTTAATTGACAAGTTTAATTGTAATTGCAAATGGTTACTTTTAAAAATGTTCTAGTATGATGGGGAAAAAATTGTCTTACTTAAGCAATGTGAATAAAATCACATCTAATGCATTGAGTCACTACAAATCAAATGTCCACAATAATATTAACACAGTGGCTCAAAAATAAATACACTTACGGACTGGGCTTAAAGCAGCTAATAACATATTTTTATCTAACATTTTTTTATAATAGCACACATAATATTTGACATGGTTAATGAATAAATTAAGTAACAATTTTAAATAGCAATAACAATATGAGCGAAAATTAAAAGAATAGTCTGGAAATGCATGGTATTACTCAATCAGTATGGTAAGTTATTAACATCTTGCATGCTGTCGAGGAATGTAAGACTCAGAATATACAAAACAATCATTTTACCGGTTCTCAATGGGTGTGAAACGTGATCTCCTACAATACACGACAAGAACAAATTTAGAGTGTTAAAAAACAAGGCACTTAGGAAAATATTTGGTCCAAAAAGGGATGAAGATACTGGGGAGTGGAAAGGAGTACATAATGATGGGTTACATACTGTGTACATACTCATCACAAGACATTTTTAGGATAATCAAGTATCTTAGATTACTGTGGCCAGGATATGCAGCATGAACGGAAGAATCTAGAACCGTGTTGAGGGTATCTACTGATAAAGCCAATGGAAAGAGACTATTGGGAATACCCAGACACAGATAGGAGAATAACATTAGAATGAACTTGAAAGAGACAGGGTATAATTAGGTAGGCTGGATAAAACTAGCTCAAGATGGGGATAGGTGGCATACTTTTTAAAGTGCGGCAATGAACTTTCGAGTTCGCATTGCCATAAAGTAAGTAAGTTTAATTAAATGTAAATATCTATGTAGGGCCTAAATAAATGACGGCAACAAAGATTTATTTTGCCTAGAATTGTGTGTATACCCTATGTTAGTTTTGTAATCAATATAAGTTTACAAAAAAACACACATTTTTGCGTTCATCAAACAAGATTATTTCTAATGCTATCCTCAACCCAATTGAGTATGCATATTAATTTTATCAACTACATTTAAATTTGAGCTATTATTTTATATATTAACTGATGTTGGTGATATTATTGTAAGGAAATATTGCAAAATTGGCAAATTGATAGATTGTGACTATGGATGCTATTTTGGTCATCTATGCAGGATGTAATCAGCAGTGTTAGGTGAGTGGTTAGCATACTTACTCTAGATGCCATAGTGCTTTCAGGATTAGGTGAGTGTTTAGCATACTTATTATAGATGCTGTAATTCATTCAGGATTAGGTGAGTGGTTAGCATACTTATTCTAGATGCTGTAATTCATTTAGGATTAGGTGAGTGGTCAGTTAGGTCTTATTGGTGTTTTTTTAAGCTGTGCCAAATTTTTACTCTTTTATTTAACAGGGATCTCTCCCTCAAAATGCTTCATATGCACACAATGTACAAATTCAGAATGATGAACAGTTGAAAAAACATCAAGAAACTTTTTGAAAACATCACCGAGTTTTTTTTATAGTGATTAGGGCCTTATTATAAAATTAGAAATTTTTGCAAATGATACATCATTCAAATTGATATTGCAAATGCTGTTATCAAGATGAATGAGACAAGTATCTTTTTATTTTCAGTGATTTTAAGTTAAACTTTATGGTATACTTTTTTAGGATTATATTTTTTTAAACACCATCACTAATATGATTTACAAAAAGACTCCTAAAAATCATTGAAAAAATATTTATACCAAAATATTATCAGGATTTGATTCATTTTTTGATTAGATGTATTTTAACAAAGTTGATTAGCAATATTAATTTCACACATAACTATATGCGTTTTCAAAAATTTCATGTCATAAACGAGTTAATTTCCATATTAGAGTGACACCAAAAACTACAAATTAAAGCTTATTAAATAAGCTTTAAACTTTGCGATTATTATTTTTATGTGGAATCTACCATTTCTGAGCTAATTGTTAAAAAGGAAATAAAAATCGAGTTTCTAAAAGAGGACTCCAAAAGTGACATATTGTATAGCAACAAATAAAGCACTAGATTGTAGCAAATATTGTATGCTTTAACTAAGTTCTCTTAACCCTTTTGGATATAATTATTTTTTAAGATATTTGCATAAAATGCATTTGCCTCTCTAAAAAATAAATTTTTCCTCGATCATGAGGTAGACTCTTCAGTTCATGATAGAATAAGTATTAAGAAACATATATGCACATCTTCATTGATTTATAGGCCTATTAAAAAATTGAGGCTAATTTTATTGAACTACTATTGAATAACTTTTCAACTAGCATTGATTGCAAATAGTAGCAAACAATGTTAGAATGTAAGTATTAAATCAGATGATAATCTTTGTAACAAATATGAGCTAAATTTACAAAGTAATTTTTGGTCTTAGATTATACCCTCTAATTAAAATATTGTTTCATAACCTCTTCATAGTTTTTAGATAACTTATATTAGTTTTTGCCTCCCACCCCACACTACCCTATATTAGTAATTTTCATTGATTATGCATGTGGTGCACTACATTCATGAAGCTTTGTTCGAGCAACAACTTGCTGGAACAGTAAGACAGGTGCTTGTGTAACTCAACTTTCATATCAGGTTAAGTTTGTAGTTGTTGAGCTATCACAGTTGAGTAAAACCTTGTTATCTCAACAAGTAGACAATAAGTGTTTCAACTTGCAAAACAAGAAAAAGTGGGGCATAGTAGTTTGCGTGTTTGTAGTACTGTAATAGAAAAGATGTTCGAGGAAGGTTAAAAGTGGATAAACATTTTGCTGTGAGTTAATTAATTTATTATGGATTTATCATGCTAGTAACACAATGATATCGGCCACTTGGTAGACAACAAAATTGAATCACACAAGGATTTAAACCAATACAAGTTTTTGGCAGTGGTCTGGCAACACTTAGGATGGGGAAGTAGGGAAAATGATAAAATGTCAGTGTTTTTGCAAATTTTTTTTTTATAAACATAAATAAAATATTGCTTATATAAACTTTTTTTTTTCACATGGCCAAGACAACGTCCAACTTCTGATATCACTATGTGAAGAAAGTTAAACTGTGTTTCTCTTGGAGCAATATTTTATTTTGCCTGAGAAAAAATGTTTTGTTATATAAATTGCAAAACACTGACCTTTCATTACATCCACACCATATGGCATGGGGCTTTAATAATATTTTCCGCAGCCAAGCCCTTGTAGATCAATTTAAACAAATACATTTTATTGGAGAGATTAATGTCATATATCTGTTCATTTATACCTTGTTACATATTTTTGGACACAAGCAAAGAGCATTTAAAACTTGATTTGCTCATCTGTGTAAAATATAAAAATACCTTAAACTACAGAAATATAAAATAACTTTTAAAGCTTACCTTGTTCATTGACTGACTGTAGATTAATTTCTCAAGTGTGTGCAATTTAACAAGTGATATTTTATTTACCATTACACTGTGGAATCGTAAGTAACAGATGAGTTTCAAATCTATTTCTTTCATAAAACACAAACATTGACGACTAAAGAAATGTGTATGTGCAGGATAATCTTAATTTTTTTCGGTTGTGTCAATTTAACGTGCATTCATAGGCCTATCATTCAAAGGTTTGTTAATGAAAGAAAATGCAATATATTGATATTTTCTATGGTGATACCGAAACATTTTCAAGACATAATCGGTTGGAAGAAGACAATATATATTAATGATGACTAGCATTTTGAGTTCATTTTTCCTTGAAAGAATAATATTTATATTAGGTTTTAAATTTGTTTGCTATTTTCAATATTTCCAAGACTTTGTTAGACAATCTTATGCATTGTAAAATGCCTACCCACTATTTCAGTAACTACTGGCTAGCCTTGAAAAACAACAGTTTTGAATTTTTCTTAAAATTTCATCACAATTTGGGTTCATATTCATTCATATGTTGAAACCTATCAAAAATAAAACTATTGGTAATATGTTTTAATCACTTTTATATTCAGAATGCACAAGTAATGTCATGTAGATGAAAGTTATGAAGCACTAACCTTACATTCCGACCTATCACAACTGAGGGTTCCTTGGTTATATGTGTATGGATCCCAGTTAGGTATCTGTGACTGGAACTAAGCTTGGTTGTTGGGTATCTAGGTATGGACCAAATTTGGTTATCTGTGTGCAAACCAAATTTGGATAGCTCTGCCCGGACACCAATTTAGAACATTTGAGTGGTAGCTTTTCAGAGCTTCAGGTCCTCTTAGCCAAGATTGTCTTTTATAGTTAGGCTCGGCCCCGGCACAGATTTATCTGATTACCAAACCCTTCCTTCACCTCTGACAAGACATCTTGTGAATGTGGGGAATGCCAGGCCTCCACTGTGGTTCGGATTCCACGTTAAACTGTAGGTCCTTCATTTCATCTCACAATCACCCTACCATTACACATTAGCGTAAGTGCGTATAACCCGAATGGGTAGTAAGACGCGGTGCTAATAATAATAATAAATTTTATAGTTAGGAATAATTTTATAAAACTACTGGTTTGCTTACACAATTTACAAATCAATTTAACATTTAAGTACGGACACAACACTTATGTCATAGGGCCGTCAATTCATCTTTATCAAAAGGTAAACTCCAAATTCACCCATGGAGAATCTTTCCTTGGTTTTTAGGATCCATTGCTCAACTAACCAATGTGCTTTCATCCTAGCTATGGCGTCAAACAACACAATATTTTGTTTAAAAAACCCACTATTTTGGCATTATTTTTTTAAATGATTTAATATTGTTATTGTTTCAGCTAATACATTCCACCGAACACCGGGAATGGATTCGCAGCAGCAGTTCTGTCTTAAGTGGAACAGTTTTGGCAGCAATTTGGCAACAGCGTTTGGCAATCTGTTTAAATCGGAAAGCCTGACAGATGTCATACTCTTTTGTGAAGGTATGTAGGTGATCATGACAACTTCTATTTTTATATATCCCCAACTTATTTTCTACTTTCGTAACATAACAGTATATTGTTAAAATAACATAGTTTAGGAATGGTTTTAAAATTGCCTAGATAAACACCAATAAAATTCAAATAAGTTTAAAAAAATAACACCTGGGCACAAGAATTGCTTTTCTTGTCCAGGTGTCACTTTTCACTTTATTCAAATATGACTCAGTTATTGCTGATTTTCATATTTTTAATCATTCATTCCCCAAGTTTCACCTTTCATATGTACTTAATTGTGTAGCTTTGTTTCTTACAACTAATAAAATTGTTTAGAAATAAGAACATATTAAAATCACAAACATCCTTCCATCTGACCTAAAGAAAAAGTAATGTTCTATTTCAGGAGTGACATTTAAAGCTCACAGACTTATCCTGGCAGCATGTAGCAAGCACTTCCAGGATCTGTTTGAGCGGGCGCCGCTGTGCCCAAGCGTTCTTGTCATTCTGGACGGGACCTCCTCTTCCAACATGTCCGCTCTTCTGGAGTTTATGTACAAAGGGGAGGTGCACGTCTCACAAGAGAGTCTTTCTAGTTTCCTCAAGGCTGCCGAATGTCTACAGGTTTGTGTACTTTACCGTTTTTCTATATTTCTGGGGTTCAATCCTCGGTCCCGGCACAGATTTATATGATTCCCAACCCCTTCCTTCACCTCTGACAAGATGTGTATTAATCACGACTTGTGAATATGTGGAATGCCAGGCCTCCACCTTGGTTCGGATTCCACGTTAAAATCTAGGTCCTCCATTTTCATCTCACAATCACTCTACCATTACACATTAGCGTAAGTGCGTATAACCCGAACAGGTAGTAAGACGCAATAATAATGAGTTAATAACTGCTTCAAAATCCACTTGGGCAGTCGTTTGGTTTAATTCAAGGTGTCAATGTCGCAATATATTGGACTTTCAATGATGAAGAGAGGGCGGGACAAGAGGGTATCGAAATTTGAATGTTCCAATACATTTTTATTAAAATGTATTTCCTTAAAACTATTCATAATGCTTGAATTTACTTAACCCCCATTTTACCAATGTAATTTTTAGATATGGGTTGAATCCACTATCTCACCAAATTCAAATCTCCTATTTATCTTTGAATCTGAATCTTATAAAATTTATGAATATTAGATTAAGTATGAATATAGTGGAATAGTATAAAATGGCAATAGTAATTAAATGTTAACATTACTACAGGATGGCCCACGGAAAATTGGCCACCTCCTATATCCAGCAGGCTCCTCACTCTGAATTGAAGGTGGTCAATCCCCTTCCACCCATATTGTGACATAAAGAATGAATCAATAAAGCTTTAACCCGCCTCTGTGGCGTAGTTGGCTAACGCGCTAGTCACGTTGAGCCAGACTGCTGAGGACGGGGAGATCGAGGTTCGAATCTCGGTCGGGTGAACTGGGGGTGGTTTTTCCTAAATGGTTTTCCACATCTCCCTCCACGCAAATGCGGGTTCACTTCCTTTAATTCAACCTTCCCAATTCCTAATCCATTAGTTAATTAGTACTTAAGCGTATAACCCGAACGGGTAGTAAGACGCGGTGCTAAATAATAATAATAATAATAATAATAAAAAAAAAAGCTTTAGGCAAGCAATTCACTTGCTCATTCTTCATGTCACAATATGGGTGGAAGGGGATTGACCTCCTCCAATTCAGAGTGAGGTGCCTGCTGGATATAGGAGGCGAGCTACTTTTCTGTGGGCCACCCTGTATAACTCTATTCACTAAAACATCCATACATCAGATGTTTTAAATTACTGGTCTGGGGCCTGGTTGTTAAGTTAATCCTATTATAATTGGTTCTGAACCACACTAAGCAGTATTAGTTTTAAAACAAATTTCACTTGAAATATTGAAAGAAAGAAAAAGGGGGATTTGGGGTTCCCAGTTTTAGTAATTTCCTAGACTATTTTTTTCTAAAATACATATTTTGGAAAATACTTTACTTAATTTAAAATTCACAAATTAATTTTCCTAAACTTGTTCCCATAATATAGTATCAACTTAAAAAGTAAA
Organism: Timema monikensis; assembly: GCA_902151445.1. Taxonomy (NCBI): domain Eukaryota; kingdom Metazoa; phylum Arthropoda; class Insecta; order Phasmatodea; family Timematidae; genus Timema; species Timema monikensis. The sequence goes on from CABFVZ010000011.1 coordinate 1,265,061, forward strand.
TAAGATAAACAATTGTTTACTGATAGTCAATCAATCAACTTTATTTAGTGGTACATCATTTTATCTTTTGATATGTGTTAAGTGTGTTACCTCTGAATGTTGTGGCCTATGGTTGGGAGGTAATATAGGTATCTATTTTCATATTCATTTCATTTAAATGTATGTAGCCTCCTCCGCATGTTCTCCCACTGCTTTTAAACTTTTCTCTGACGTCTTATCCCAATGGTGATTACGAAAGTGTAGTTTCAGTGTCTGCTTGTTCTTTCTGGAGTGCACCCAGAGTACTGTATACATTTTGGTGATGTCTGTCCACCATAGGTTGAAATCTAGCATGCCATTCGTCGCTAATGTTTTTTTGCTCCCTGTATGTTGTTTCTAGTTTTCTCCCACTGGTTCCACTGCTCGATTGGTTATTGTGGGGCAACAACCCCCCTTTGACTTCTTGCTCTTCTCCCTGCCATATTTGTTTCCTCAAAATAATTAAAAATTATCTAAATTCTTCTTTCACATACTCCCTTAATGGTTTAAAAGCCTTGCAGAATTCTCTAACTGGACAAAACTAAGGCAATCAGCTTGAAAGGTGCTGTGGAGTCATGGAGTTGTAGTCGTAAACCATTTTGAGTGGAGTCAGAGCCAGTTAGTTATGGAGTTGGAAACAGTTTTGAGTGGAGTCTGAGCTAGAGCTATTTATGGAGTTGGAAGCAGTTTTGAGTGGAGTATGAGCTAGAGCTAGTTATGGAGTTGGAAACAATTTTGAGTGGAGTCTGAGATAGAGCTATTTATGGAGTTGGAAGCAGTTTTGAGTGGAGTATGAGCTAGAGCTAGTTATGGAGTTGGAAACAGTTTTGAGTGGAGTCTGAGCTAGAGCTAGTTATGGAGTTGGAAGCAGTTTTGAGTGGAGTCTGAGCTATAGCTAGTTATGGAGTTGGAAACAATTTTGAGTGGAGTCTGAGCTAGAGCTAGTTATGGAGTTGGAAGCAGTTTTGAGTGAAGTATGAGCCAGAGCTATTTATGGAGTTGGAAGCAGTTTTGAGTGAAGTATGAGCCAGAGCTATTTATGGAGTTGGAAGCAGTTTTGAGTGGAGTCTGAGCTGGAGTTGGTAAAAGTGTACAGGCTCCGGCTGAAAAATAAAACTTATAATATTATAGCAATATAACAATACAACAGGGGCCCGCTCATATGCCGGGTTAGGTTTAAGAGAGTAGAGCCGAACATAGCCTTTCTACAGTATATGATAAATATATTAAGTGTCAAAGAAGCTTTCTTTAAGGTCATCATTATTTGAACATTTAACTGCATTAAATTTGTTATTACTAACTAATGTACATTAGTCATTTCCTAAGGAGTTAAATCGGAGAGCAGAAAATTAGGATGCTTTTACAGAGAGAAAATGTTATTAATTTATTTTCCTACCCTTTTTGAGACTCACCTCACTTTGTAGCAATTCCCCTCCTCGACCCCTTCACCATTTATCACTCCTTTCAGATTTCCACTTCTATCCCTACTTCAGGGGTACCCAACTAACCTCTATAAGAAGCTAGTCTCTAAAGTTGTCAAATTGTTTGGTATATAAGTGTGAGGCTAAAATATTAAAAAACCGATATTACTCTTAATATCAGGCATACAAACAGTTATAGTATAAAATACCAAACTAAATATCTTCAACTTCCAAATGTTACTTTATTAAGGCTATATGTAATATTTTGTGAATAATTTTTATTATTTTCCTATACTCGGCAACTTTGCGATTTTAACTCTTGTCAAGGGATGTGGCTTGAAGAGAGAGGGTTTTGGGAAGTTTTGGTGAAAAGGGGTGGTTAGAAAGCTGTGATAATGGGGGTGGGGTAGGGGGTTGTTAGTACTCATCAAAATATTTCCTTAAGATAATCAGGCATGTAAAATATTTACTCACATAGCCAGGCCATTAGTAAGAACCATTTCAAGTACATTAAACACAATTCATTACAGGTGAATTAAACAATAGTATTTTCATGAGAAGATTTGTGATTTTCCCTTCTGGGCACTTTGGACCTTTCTTAAGTTATTGTTATTTTTAACATGTGCGCTCAAATGATATAAAAGCTATTTTGTTTCTATCTAAGTTTTTAAAATTGTAGGAGAAACTAGTAAATATCTAATATTTAGTGTGTCGTTATAAATTTGACATGTCATGCGAACAAAAATGTAGAATTGTGCTAATGCAAACTTTTTGTAATCTTAACAGAAGTATCTTATACTTGCTAGATTCTTTTGCAATATTAATTGTTTAACTTTTATTGCTGGTGATATTTTTTTTTCTACAAACACATAATATAAATCTACATGTTATTTGTTTTCCAGGTGAAAGGATTGTCGATTGAACACGAGAAGCTGGCCGTTGTTCAAGGTCAGGGCCAGACTTCACACAGCAGCACAGTGAGCCATGACAGTCAGTTGGACTCGCCGACTGGACGCAAACAAGCAAAGATTAGTGGTAGTGGGGCGGGAAATGGTGTGACCAAGGAGTCGCTGGAGGGTTTGACTGGTGGGTCTGAACAGCACCTGCAGCTCCACCATCCTTCTGTGGCCTCCTCATCCTATTCCCCAGTTATGTCTCCCTACATGCACCCCCCACTCTACCGTCCAGCTTATGAGCAGCGCATTCCTGCCTCTGCCCCACCCCCATCCTCCCACTATGACACCTCTCCACGCAAGAGGCATCATCGGAGTTCTTCCGAAGCCATCTCCGCCCAAGACTCTGCCATTCGAGCGTCTGTCCTCCGTGACGGCAGTAAGTCTCGCCCCCCATCGGAAGCGGAGAAACACTCCAACATGTCAATGGCTTATCGTCCTTCCGATTCGCAACAACACCAAGATATAAAGCCTCAGCTGGATGAGAAAGAGGGCTACATGGGTCGCTATGACGGAGGACCGGATGCCAGGGATAATGCTGCTGTGAATGTTGCCACTAGTGCTGCCAATACTGTGACTTATGACAGAACTGCTGCTGCGGATACGGACGGCAACGGAAAAGCTGCCTCTGAGAGCCGGCGTTCGTCGGTTGATCCTGGAAATAGTTGTCCAGAAGGTGAGGTGACACTTATCAATTGATAATGAGCATGCTTTAACTTTTATTTTGTAGATTTGAAAATTGTCAAACATGATACTTGATGCGGCTTTAACCTTAACCTAAGGTTTATTTCAGAGATGGGTCGAATCCAATATTTCTCAAATCCAAATCTACATTTTATTTTAAATCTCGAATATCTAATATGAATCCTAGCAAATTGTTAGAAATTTTAATGATCTACAAATAGACTCACATTACACAATATAGGCCCAAACTGTAAATTAAGATTTATTTCACTCATGATTTTAATTTTAATCAACCCCAACCACCCCTCAAAAATACTGGTTAAAATCCAGCCAAATTAAACACTCTAGACTCGTATTATTGTTTGAAAATCAAATCAATCAAACTTTGAGTGTTTTTTTAGTTATTTTTAAAATGTTGATAGAATGAGTTAAGTTTCTAAAAAAACATTAAATAAACAAACAGATTAGGTCTAGTTACCTTTTGATCAAGTTTAATCATCATTGAAGGATTCCAATTTATTTTTATAAGAAAGCAAAAATATAAATACAAACAGATTTTTTTTAAAAAGACTAAAACAACATGCTTAACAATTAAACATACATTGGAAATAGTGAACTCAATAATGCCGAAGTATGTTTTATTGTTATTTTATTTTGTATCTATTTATCTTCGTGTAGAAAACAAATATATTCGATTCTTGTGATATATCCATTTCTGAGAATACATTCTATTTAAAATAAAAACATTTTTGACTCTTGCAACATGTTTATTCCCATTTTATTAGGCACGACTACTTTTGAATATCTTTAAAATCACTCCAATAACATATTTAAAAAAGAAAAACTCTTGGTTAAAATCAATTTAAAAATAAATGATCAATTAGCAAGTTGTTATTTGATTATTAAAACGCGATAGCGCCTACTAAGTGATCAGATTACCTGAATCTATTTTAAATACACAATCAATATACGATACGTAGTAGGGTGGTGGGCATAGAGTCTGTTCAGCGTAGGAATGGTTTTCTGAAAGGCCTTTTTCTCTACCAGAAATGTTCAATCCTCGGTCCCGGCAAAGATTTATCTGATTACCAAACCCTTCCTTCACTTCTGACAAGACATCTTGTGAATGTGGGGAATGCCAGGCCACCATCGTGGTTCGGATCCCACGTTAAACTGTAGGTCCTTCATTTCATCTCACAATCACCCTACCATTACACATTAGCGTAAGTGCGTATAACCCGAATGGGTAGTAAGACGCGGTGCTAATAATAATAATAATAATAATAATAATCTACCAGAAATCTATTATATAGTAGGATATTGATTAGATAAAATACATTTCAGAGAGTAATTCCTACCATGAAGGGAGTATAGATAAACAGTTTTATCGGTGTATAGCTGTTGACAGTATTTATTTTTGATGAAACCCAACAAAATACATAACTTAAGGATTGTATGAAATAAATAAGGCCCAATCTTACATTGTCTCATTAATCTATTTGTTAGGACTAAAGGTAAAGTTGTAACAACCACTACTTTTTATTTTACAATGTTTGGTTAGCACTAATGTTCACATAAAAGCGCTCCTAAAGTTAATGCCAAGTTTCTCAATAAATATCATAATTAAAAAATGTGGAATTAGCTATTAAAACTCTGTTCTATGTATGAAAATACGGTCTTTGACAGGTTTTAAGTCTTTATAGCTTATCATTTAAAAAAATACATCCTAATCTTTGCTAGTCTTTTATATTTCTTTCATCATTCTGTATCAATTTAATTTCTCTTATCATTTTATGTTCCTTCTTTTGGAAGTTGAGTTGGGAATTTCACTCCCCACTCCCAAGCGTTTCATCAATTTACAGCCTGTGGCTGGGTCAGTTTAGTAGAATGCTTCCATATTCTTCTATCCTTTCACCATTCTTCCTCCTTTAATTTGCACACTTTATCTTCTCCTCCCATCTCTTTCTTGGCCTCCCTTGCAGACTTTTTCCTGCATTCTTCAATTCCAACATTTCCTTTGGCATCCACTGTTTTTCCCATCCTCATTGCATGTCCATACCATGCCAACCTTGGTTCTTCTACTATCTCATGTACTCCCTGTACCCCAACTCTTTTCCAGATAACTTCATTCCTAATCCTGTTCCTCCTCGTGACAGCTAGCATGCACCTCACACACGTTATTCCCATGGCCTCCACTTTCCTAGTCTCTCTTACAATCAATGTCTCATGTTTCTGCCGCATATGTGACAATGGTTACAAAATACGCCCTGTACAATACTTACAATTAACGGTCACTTCTTTTCTCCATAGCAAGTATCTTACGCACCTATAGAACAACTTTCCCTAATATCCTCTTCACATTAAATCCTCTCTACTTTCATCTTTATCCTCAATCACGCTGCCAATATATCTTATGTTCTGTACTTTTCTTAACTATACTCCATCCATCTTCATAGCTAGACTAGGCCATGCCATGCTATGCTAGATTTCATTCCACTCTCTTTCACTTCCTCATTCCATTACTGTAGTTTCTGTACCTCCTCTTCCTTCTACTTCCATACCATCATGGCTATCATTCTCTCCACCTCGAGTTTTCCTGTGACTTTGTGCTTTACCATTTCCTAAAGCATTCTGTTTATTGGCCCTTTTATTTGTTATTGCCCTTATTTCCTTTATGTTCTCCATGCATAATATTATGTAATCTCTGTTTACCCAGAATGGTGGCAGTTATACTTTGTCGGGTTAAACTATGATATAGCTTCTACGATGGATGACCTTAGTGTAACCCATTAAGGTATAACTTCCACTTTTCGGTGCAAACAAAGTGTACCTCAAAGAGTAAAATATTCTATAATAATTAGAGATGGGCCACTCGAATCTTTGAATCCACCAAATCCTGGCAAGTATTCGTGATTTGAGGATTCGGTGTTTTACTGGATTTGATGGTCGAATCTTTCACCTCATAAACAAAGCTTAATATTTTGAATTCAAAAATTACTTAGTTAGGCCTACTTGAAAAGCACAACTTAATCCGTAATCTTTATTTTGTCGGACAAAAAAGATTAGCATGAATAAAACCATTATTAAAAAAAAACAATATTATTAGACGTGGAAAATGTTTTATTACCTTACCCTCCCATTTCTATGGGAAACTTGGACTCTGTAGTTTCGGCACATGCTCACTTTTTACACCTCATGAACAATCTTGTAAATATTTTAATGAACACATTAAAACTAATCAAAAACTGAAAATCAAAACTAGAATTACAAATAAACCTAAAAAAAATTAAACAAATTATGGATTTTTTTAACAGAAATAAGAACACAAATTTTAAGAATCAAATAATGACTTGCTTATATATGATTTGTTTTTAAATTAACTTTACCTAAGAGTTTAATACTTTTTTAAATATGTTTGAAGTAGTTGTAAAAATATTCAAACATAATCTTGCCTAATAAAATGGGAATGAACATATTGGAGTTGAAAATATGTTTGTGTTTTAAGTAGAATGTATTCTCAGAAATATATATCGCAAGAATCTAATATATTTCTTGTTTTCCACCCGAAGGGAGATAATGGATATATAAGAAAGTAAAAATAAAACATATTTGGCATTGAGTTCACTATTTCCAATGTATGTTTAATTGTTAAGCATGTTTTTTTCGTCTTTATTAAAAATATCTGTAGTTTTATTTTTGCTCTCTTATTAAAATTAATTATGATCCTTCAATGATGATTAAAGTTGATTCAAAGGATAACTAGGGCTATTCTGTTTATTTCAAATTTTTTTTTTTAGAAACTTAACTCATTCTATCAAACTTTTGAAAATAACTAAAGACACTCAAATTTTGATTAATTTGATTTTTAAACATGAATATAATATATCGTTTAATATGGCTGGATTTTAACCTGTATTTTGTGAGAGGTGGTTGGGGTTGATTAAAATTAAAAGCATGATTGAAATAAATCTTAATTTACACTTTAGGCCTATATTGTGTAATCTAGGTCTATTTGTAAATAATTAAAATTTCTAACAATTTGTTAGTATTCGAGATTCGAAAATAAAATGTAGATTTGGATTCGAGAAATAGTGGATTAGACCCTTCTCTAATAATAATAGTTATTTTTATCAATTTCCATATCATAACATCATTCAGCCATTGGGCCTCCTTGCTGTCAAACAAAGTGTGAAGAGGTGTTTATGAAATATCAGTTGTTTAAAGTTAGATTGTATTTTCTTCAGATTTACGGGTAAAATTGGAGCTCTCGGCCCGCCCAGAAGAGCATCATACAAATGCTGTACCTTACGCAGAAACGAGTGTGGATAAGCCACCAGAGATCATGCCAACACCAAACACTTGGAACTCTGGTGCAGCTGTGAAGATTTCCCCTCTCAAAGGGTCATCTATCTCAACAGCTGATGGTAAGGTTGTTTTTTGTCTAGTTGAATTTATATTTTATTGTAAAAACTTGGAAGTATACCAGATTATGTATTGTGATAACAAAACATAGTTCGAAGCTTGTAACGAGAAGAGATGGCTAGAATTTAATATTTTATTAATCCAATTTTTAATTTTATTTTTGAATCTTGAATCAAATCTTGGAAAAAAAAAAGTATGAATATAAGAAGAAATAGGAATATGTCACCTAAATCAGTGGTTTCCAGTTTTTTTTTTTTTTGCACCTATTTTTCTCTCAGGCACTATTAAGACCCCAAGATTTAACTTTAAAAGCATTTAAATCCTTGTCTTAACTTTATTTTTCGTGTCCTACTACCACTCCAAGCTCTCCAAATTTTACTATACAAGTAGGGTAAATGACTTTAGTTTAGAGATTACTGCGAACATCATTTCATTTGACATGGTTAGCGAGTTTAAATATATTTTAGAACCATAAACAATATTAGCGTAGAAACTAGAAAAATAATACAGTTAGGAAATGCATGCTATTACTCAGTCGGTAAGTTGTCGACTCCTGCCTGTTATCAAGGAATGTTGAACTCAGAAAATACTAAACAATAATTTCACCAATTCTCTATTGGTGTGAAATGTGGTCTCTTACTTTAAAAGACAAAAACAAATTTAGGGTGTTCGAAAACAAGTTGTTGAGGAAGCTATTTGGTCCAAAAAGGGTTGAAGATACTGGCAAGTGAAGGAGGCTATGTAATGATGAGTGATATATCCTGAACAACACCAGACATTAACCAATTTCGTCTCCAGTATCAAAGTTTTTGATCCAAAATACCTTGTTAAAAAAATTCACATTAGTATTTTTCCAATTTTATCAAAAGTATAAAAAAAATCATACATTTTCATTATAAAATATTTTATTTTATTCAATTCAAAATTGAGTTTTGGATTCATACAGGCTTATGAATTGCTAGGGGTATGCAAATGATTTTTTAGTATGAATATTTTCAAATCTAATAGTGAAAATTTTGAATCAAATGCGAATAATTTAGAATTTGAACAGTTGAAAATCTTAGTATTACTAACTGATAGATGCGTTTTAAATATGGTCGTCAAAATTCTGAATAAATTAATTCGGGCAGTAAAATTATAAATAAAAAAGATCGCTTTTTATGTTATGAATTATAATCAATATTAACTAAGGTGAAGGGTGACCTGGTGGTCTAGGGGTAAGGTGTCAGACTTCTAGGCTGGCGGCCGGGGTTCAATCCTCGGTCTGGCACAGATTTATCTGATTACCAAACCCTTCCTTCACCTCTGACAAGACATCTTGTGAATGTGGGGAATGCCAAGGCCTCCACCGTGGTTCGGATTCCACGTTAAACTGTAGGTCCTCCATTTCATATCACAATCACCCTATCATTACACATTAGCGTAAGTGCGTATAAACCGAACGGGTAGTAAGACGCGGTGCTAATAATAATAACTAAGGTGAAATGTTATGTAATGAGGATGGAAAAGGAGAAAATAACTAAAGTGAATGATGGAGACGAAGTAGGAAAAAGACCACAAGGGAAACTGGAAAACCTGGAAGAAGAAAGTGAAGAAAAGTAAGAACAAATAAATGGAACAAACACAATATGGCTTTTGCAACAGTAGGAGCAAGTCTCTCACTTAAGAGCTGCTGCCACTGAACAAGAGATGTGAACTTTGTTCCACTTTTTATCTAAAAGATTAGATTGTGTTTAGCTGATTTGTTTCTAGTCCTCTTTATGGTGCCTTCTTCCTTATCATATAATTATAATAATAATAATTATTATAATAATAATTATGTAGAGGGACCTACCTACTTGTAAATATTAACAACATAGAATTTATAATATTTAGGGAATATATGAAAATACTTAACCATAGTATGATTTTGGTAGGAAGAACAGTAGACGTTAGCTACTAAAGCCATTTTAATATATTTATGCATTGTCATGTTATCTTCAGCTGTTACTCAGTCAAGATATAAATGGGTCTAATCAGAACATCAGAAGTTTGTAAACTTTTTTTCTAATATCAATATTTTCAATTCAAAGAGTAACTTTACTAATCTCAAACAAGTGTTGCATTTGCATGAAAAAAAAAAATGACAACCCAATAATGAATACACAAAAATAATAAATATTTATAGAAAAAAAACCCCTATTTGTTTAAAATAACTTGATTTTACAATATAAAAATACTTCACCACTTTGTGGCAACTGACATTCTTGGTCAAAAGACATTTCCAAACGGGAAGGGCGATATAATTAATCTTTGTAAATGTTCCACCACTTTACTAGATGCATTTGAACTGTCATTTACAGTCCAATTTTTAGACTAAGAGCCTTAACTAATGTCTTAAAAAAAACCACATAGCTATATGTCAAGTAATGTAATCTACAGATGTAACACTTGATATCTATTAGCAATACTTTTATAAACAAAGACCCGACTCGGTGGCGTAGTTGGCTAACACGCTTGTCGTGTTGAGCCCGACTGCTGAGGACGGGAAGATCGAGCTTCGAATCTCGGTCGGGTGAACTGGGGGTGGTTTTTTCCTAAATGGTTTTCCACTCTCCCTTCACGCAAATTCGGGTTCACTTCCTCTAATTCAACCTTCCCAATTCCTAATCCATTAGCGTAATTAGTACTTAAAGCGTATAACCCGAACGGGTAGTAAGACGCGGTGCTAAATATTATAAACAAAGCTTATTGGAGAGTAATATGTTAACTATATTTGCAGAAAAAAAGGTTGAATTTTTTAAATCCCCTTCCTATAAAAAATTACACTGTACAACACCTGATGAAAAAGGCTACCAGTAAATCACAATACAAATTCAGGACAAAGGGTCTAATTTCAAATTCTTCAAAGAAATGTTTTTCTCTTAGGATAGAGAAGACAATTGTTAAATCCCAAAATCCCCATTAATATTTTTGACTACAATTTTCTGTGAACTCTTTGTTAAAATTGTTCACTAATGAGTATTCGCTTTTATCACACAGTCCCTAGTTCATTAAATATGGTCTAAACATTTGCCAACCACTAATAAAGTATTTTAGACCCAATGGAATACTAACCACACTCTTGGCTACCACTTTGTACCACACTCTCTATTTGTGCAAATATTCGTGAATCAAAAACACTTATTATCTCTTGTAATACAACATAAACACTTAAGTGGGTGTGTTACCTTAAATGATTACAAATTATAACAAAACACGATTAAGACCTTGATAAGTTAAATTAAATTAGTTAAAAATTGACACCCTGTCACAGGAATCGAATCGGGAACTTTTGGCTTAGCGCACCAATTCTCAACCCCTGAGCTATCCAGGATTTGTCCCAATCTCTGGGTCATTCTTCACTCGTTGTTTAATGCTGAGTGATTCAAAGTTTTCCAGCTCCAAACACCATACACAATTTACAATCTTGATGTTACTAAAAATAGAAATTACACTAAAGTGAGGAGCACATTTACAGAAGGAAGTCTTGAAAACAAGTCCAGCTTAGTAGTTTTAAGTTCAGTGAAACTATCCCACCTATTATGAGTTGATGGTTTTAGAAAACACATGTTTGCGGTATACCGTTCCTTGCAGGAAGACCTCGCGAATGATGTGTCGGTGATGAAGCGCTTCATACTCACGTCCTGCGATGTCTTGCACATGAAAGTTGCTCTGCTGAATGACTTTAGCTCACCGTCCTTTTATTATTATTATTATTATTATTATTATTATTATTATTATTATTATTTAGCATCGCTTACTTCTTACTATCCGTTCGGGTTATATGCTTAAGTACTAAACATGCTAATGGATTAGTAATAGGGAAGGATGAATTTAGAGGAAGTGAACCTGCATTTGTGGTGAGGGAGAATGGAAGACCATTTAGGAAACCCCCTTGCGCCCTGCCGCCCCTCTTCCCCCCAGTTGACCTGACCGAGATTCGAACCTCGTTCTCCCTGTCATCAGCAGTCTAGCTTAACACGAAACTAGTCCATTAGCAAACTACTCCACCGAGGCTTGTTCGTTCAATGTCCTTGACTGACCACTGACCATCTTGATTGACTGTTAGACTAACTGTTTGTGACTCGCATGGTTGTGGAGTCTGAGGCAGAAGTAAATTTGGGTGGATTCAGAGTCTGAGCTGGAGTCTGTAAAAATGGACTGACGCTAACTTCGGCTTAAAAAAAGTATTATAACAAAAAATGGTAACTATGTCATTTTAATTTTATACCTTTTTTAGTTCTTTAGGCTCGATATTTGTAATTTAGATTGAAAAATCTATTTGAATATAAATTTACAATCCTAATGAAGCTCTCCATGAAGTAATTTGTATTTAAGCATTTTACTCTAGTAAACTTGTTTTTACTATTTAATATACATTAGCCATTTCTGAAGGAGGAGGACTCAGCCGGTAGAAAAATAGTGGACTCTTGTCTAAGGTGTGGTTTGCTGACTCCGAATCCCTGGGGATTCAAGCTAAACAAACAACTGATGATCTGGGTTCGACCCTAGCCCAATTGTTTCCAATTTTACATCTTCGATGAGAGATTAACAGCTCAACTTTGTTAAATATTATTAATAATAATTTTAATAAATGAGATGATGCTGATAGGTCTTTGTATGGAAATTATTTTTCATAGTTTGTTCGGATTGTAATGAGGATGGAAAAAGAGAGGATGTAAAAAGAAATGTTGCTAACGAAGTATTTAGGAAAAAGACCGTAAAGGAGTTTGAAAAGAGATGGTACGAACAGAAAACAAAAGATTTGCAGGTGAGAGGAGAAGAAGGAAAACGATTTAAGGAGGAGAGTTGTGGTAGGATAGAGGAAGACGGAGGCATTTTACTAATCTGACCTGGCTGCATGTTGCAAACAGTTGATAATGATGATTGGATTTTTCTCTCTCTTAGCTTAATGTATGTAGTGTTGTGATGTTACAAACATCAACATAGTAAGTGGTAATGATAAAACTTTGTCATTTCAGGTCGGTTATATGAATATCCACTTAATGCTTCAAGTGGCTTTTTGTCACTGTAAAAGGAATCATTTTTATGTTTGGGTTTGCAGGGAAGAAACTTCAATGTCCATTCTGCGAACGTCTATACGGGTATGAAACCAATCTTCGCGCTCACATCCGGCAACGCCACCAGGGGATCCGAGTGCCATGTCCCTTCTGCAGCCGCACATTTACACGCAACAACACCGTGCGCCGGCACATTGCGCGTGAACATAAGACAGAGTACGGCGTGAAGACTTTTCAACAAACTCAGGTTCACAATCATAACAACCAGTAATTAAAGTCAAGCAGAATAATAGTAACAGAAATACCTCAAACGATCTTTAATTAATAAAAAAAAATAGAGAATTTACAAAAAATATATATATATACACACAATATATTACCTCAAATGTAAAGGGCAGGAGAGACGAGTGTCCTGTTTTTAACATTAATTTTTAAGTTCTATGTCTTATTTTGTTGTTTGTTTTCTTCCTTGAAGCACTTTTATTTTCCTGGATGTCCATACACCGCAGACCTTTCTAGCTCTCTTATCTTTGAGGAATAGGCAAGTTTTCAGTGTGAGATTTGGGTTTCAAAAAGATATTTGAATTTTAAATAGTCCAAGAAAGCTGTCGTGTATAGGCGGTTTTCTTATTGTTTGAACAAGATATTACAAAAATGAGAAATGCCGTTCAAGGATATGTGTTATTTAAATACAACTGGTGGTAAATACATTCATGTACCTCTTGAATGTTGACCAAAAAAGAAATAAAAAGGGTCGAAATTGAGGATCTAGAAAATTAAAAAAAAAAAAAAGAATTTATCTCAAACTAATTGTGTGGATGTTAAAAAACAAATATTTAGGTTTCTTCTCGTGTTTAATGGAATTGCTTGGAAATATTGATGTTGCTGTTTGTACTTAGTGGTTTGTGAAATTTGTCACCAGTTGTATATTGTGTGTTTGATAATCCACTTATTTATTAATTCATTCTTTGAATGTCCCCACTTTTTCAGTGTTATTGACATAGAAAATCAAACTACATTAGTGTATACATTGTATGTAAAAGTAAACGGTGTGTAAAGTTTCACAGTGACATCTATGGTACTTGTTATGTACATTTTTACGAAATGATAAAACTATTATTTAAAGTATAAATACTACCGAATCAATTACAGTTACTCTCCTGCTAGAAAACTAGTCATTATAAGTGCAACAAATTAAATTTTCAAATCTCAGGAATCAATAGCTTAACAATCATATTTTGTTGAGGCCTATATATTTACTACCCTAATTTGTGGTCAGATAGGTAATGGATATCTAAGACAGCCTAGTGCCAAATCACAGCTATACAAAACCTACAGAGTATTTTAGTTTGTCACGTTGTGAGCCATTGCTTTGAGGGCACACTTTGTGTGAACTGCTGCGGGGATTCTACTGGTACTTTACTTTCCCTTTTCTACCTCTTTACCTTCTGTTGTGCTATATTAGTTTTCTACGTATGTAAAAAAATATATTTATATTCGTATTTGCTATTCTACTCCTAGTCAATGTAACCCCGTTTTCCCCCTTTTAGTGTAGATGTTATATTTGTCGATAATTAAATTTGTAGTAGCATTATAGGTGTACAGTTTAGATTCCATTATTTATCAAATATCTTTTATCCATGCTGTGTATGTCCATTCAGGTTTTAGATTATTAATTTACATGACATGTTTTTTTTATCAAACTCAGGATCCAGCATCACAAGAATGCCACACTTTATTTTTACAGCCTTTTTTTTTTTTTTTTAAGAACTGCATTTTCTATGTGTTTTATTTTTCCGT
>CABFVZ010000011.1:1279407-1300906 GCA_902151445.1 Timema monikensis
TTTTTTTTTTTTTTTTAAGAACTGCATTTTCTAGGAGATACAATTATCCGATGTATTCAACTTTCCTTATGGAGGAATATGCCATCGTTTAGTTCAATCACGTTCGCGTTTTATGCTAGGTTTTTCCTACGCAATCTCAGGTAGTCGGACGTTGTACAGTGTCACGAAACTTAGAATTAGAACAATTTTTTTAATTGTTTTCATTGAATGTTTTCATGTAACTTTTAACTTCTTAAAATTTTAATATTGTTTTATTTCCTATTGAATTTTGTTGCTTGATGTAAAATTTTGTTATCGTTGTTGAAACTGTGGGAAGTTGTGTGTGCTGCAAGAAACACTTTGATGGTGTCTCTTTGCATAAAATTATTGAGGAATTTTGATTGTAAACACAATCATGCTCTCTGCTGTTAGGGATACGGTTTTGTTTTTTCCGAGTTGGCACTGCGCATTGCTTCATTTCGCAATTAATAGTTGGTATGTTCAGAAGTGGGAGTTTCTCTTGAATTTTCAAATGTGGGGTTGGGAGGGGGAGGATGGTTTAGTGTGATCTATTCGTTGTTGTACAGTAAGATTTTTATATGGCGGAGCCTTTCACATAGGCTTCGAGTACATGTGAGTAATTGAACATAGGTTCTCTTGTGACTGTATTCTTGGTGGCTTACTCTGCCAACTTGGGTGAGCAAATCTGTGCCGCAAAGAATTTGTTGTTATTTCTTGGGGTATGACACTTAGGGAGTGACTTCTGTTGACCAGAGTCCTCGTGTCTTTTTTTACATATATATATTTTTTATGCATGTGGGAATGGAAAATTATTGGTTTATGGTTACTTTCGCACTTCATGGTATTTTAACAATTGTTCTTTGTTTTGAAATACGCGGAAGCTTCTTTTTAGAGTTTATAATTTGTTTTATAAAGGTTTTTTATTTTAAATAATTGGGCAATTGGTTAATTAGTTTAACAAGAGTAGTTTAGTTCTTAAGGTCAAGGTTGTAATTAGCACTTCATTGATCGGATTAATTTATTTACTAACTTTTATGCATAACAAATCTTAATGTTTTTGATGTATAAAAATTGTTTTAGATTTTAATCTTTGTGCTTGAATACTAAACGGGTCAAACAATCTTATATTCCTTATGTCACTCCAACAGGGCTTGCACAACGTAACCATAGTACAAATTACTCTGGCATTGTAATTATTTTCATTGGAAAAACCACAGTATTGTTGACACTTGATTATTGTTTTTAAGTTTGTGAGGAATCGAATCAATAGCAGTTCAATTTCCTCACATTTGAAATATTGTAATTTACTGTTTATTAAATACCACAAAATTGTTTAGTTATTTTTGTTCACACCCACGTTTGTATAGTGTTTTACTTTTTTATTCGTAAAATGGTCTTGCATGTGAAGAAATTCAAATTATAACATTAGAATTAATACAGTTATCTGTACCTCCCATGTATTAAATCTTAAAAAGTCTTAAGTTGGTTATCTAGCTCTGAGCAACCCATCAATAAGTGTAATAAACTTTTTTTAACATTATAAATTATTCTGAAAAAATGATGAAAATTCATTTTAAAGAAGGCATGGGTACTCGCCTGGAGAAAGGATAAAAAAAAGCCTTTTCAGATCAGTCGAGCATGCTATCCGATATTTAATTAAACCAGTTTATAAGATTAGCTGTTCTAATGTCATTATAATATAATATAAACCAAATTGTCAATAATAATAATAATAATTTTTGTGTCAATCAACACTGTGGTCTGTTCCATAGAAACAATTTATTAACGCATTATATTAATCTTATTGAATAGTAGTTACTTAGAAGAGGAACTTCAATAGGAGAAAATTGTTTTGTTTGGTTCACTTTACATAGTATTAAAGATGGGTTTTTTTCTTCTTCGTTCCACCATTCCACTGTAGAATTTTCCAATTGATTCCAATGGAGAGGAAGTGTCTATAATGACATAAAGATAAGTTTTTTTTTAAACGAACTTACGAAGAGTTTAAAACAATTCTAGATCATATTAAGGGTGAGTAATATCTTTTAAGATTGATAAAACTCCAAGGTTTAGTGTGTGTGCAGGCGTGCACGCGCACACACACACATACACATACACATACATATACTCTTTTAAGCCAGCTTATATTGCACACAGTCATCAAATGTCTGCTCTTAAAATTAAACCTTTACATTTGACACATTTTCACTTGAATTAAAAATATTTTAAATTTATTTAATTTGGCTTAAATTTTTATTAAAATCATTTGCGGTGTTGGGATTCGCCCCCTCTGGTTATATCACTGCCCTTTATTTTTGACAGAATATCTATCACAAGCATGTTACAGATAAGGCTAAGCAATTACGGACTACATAGCCTTGCTGTATATTCAAGACTTGTTTAGTGATCAAAGTATACACACATATTGAACACTCATTAATATTTATTCAGGTTGTATTCTTATGTACTAATTACGCTAATGAGTTGGTATGTGGAAGGTTGAATTTAGAGGAAGTGTGGAAAACAATTTTGGGGAAGAAAAAAAAAATTCCTTACACCTAGCCGGGATTCGAACCCCGATCTCTCTGTCATTGGCAGTCTAGTCCAACTCACGAGTGATGCCTTAGACTGTGCGGCCACGGAAGCAGGATGGAACTGTCTTAAAACCATTTAAAAAGTTATCATGCACTTTGTAATACAAAATTTTTACAAATGTCTGTAAAGAAAACAAAGCTATGCGGTAACTAATTTGATGACTTTGCTTTTCGTGTTTTATTTTTGCTTTGGGTGTACAATGTTAACTTATTGCTTACAATTTCAGAGTGAAGTACTATCCCTTATATCCACAGAATTACTAGAGTTTTTCCATAAACTAGCTAAATATGTCATTCTAGATACTTTTCTCCATACAAGATTTGAAATCTCAAAAATTGTGTGGGTTCAATTAGTATTATTTTACAGTGCTTTTTTTTTCTAACCCTCGCTTTCCAAAGAAATAATAAGATGCCTAGCTTTTTATTCCTGTTAAGGGGTTCCTACATATATTAGTAAGTAACCTGTGGGCTTGATTACATTGTGTGTTAGTGTGAGCGTGTGTGTGTGTGTGTGCAAAACAAACTCTAAAAATGATTTTCACTGAAATAGTGAATTTAAACAATTTCTACTTGGTGAAACTTTTTTTTATAATTTTATTACTAGAACTATAATCAATTAATTAAATAATTTAAGTTGTTGGAAAATTTTGGGGTTCATAGTTTCAGTTTGAAAGTTTAGGGGATGTTTTATGTAAAAGTTTGGTTATCATTATTTTTTCCTTATATCATTTGGGAAAACTATCTTTATGCTATACACATTTCATATAATTTATGGATTTATACCAAACTGGTACCACACTAGCCTTTGATCAAGACACCTACGAACTTTTTTCCCTCTTTTTTTTTGTTTTGGTCAGTGGTATTCAAAGTAAAAGAGAAAAAAAAATCAACCCCATAAAATTACAAATATCTCTTAAAGTTAGCATAAAGTAATCTGGCCGCCATATTAAAGATAATTTAAATATTTTAACGTAATACATTTTTTTTGTGGGAGGGGGGGAGGGTATAAATTTAGACTAACAATTAAAAGGAAAATTTATTAACTTTGTTGTGCTGGCACAGTTTTTCTTGACTTATGATCATTTCATTCCTCAAGTCAAAATTTTCCAGAGCATGGCTTAAAAACTTGGAGATTAAACTAGAAATGCAAGCGTTTTAAATAGAATCCATTTCTTTTTAAATGGGCTTTGATGGATAATTTGTTTGATGTTTCTTTTAAAAAAAAGTATGGGGCTTAGGGTAAGAGTTTATCCACTAAAATAATGATATCCAATGCTAATTTTAAAATAAAATTGTTTTAATACCCTGGTCCAAATCACCAAAAACTATGATCATACACAAGTTCATACTAAATCTAATTTACTTAAATGAACCTAAGCTAAAATAACTAACCTACCTTAAATTAAAAAAAACTAACTTTAGCTATTCTAAAGTCACCAAACACAATGGTTCCCAAGGGTAAGTAGTAGTCTATGAATAAAAATAATACATACATTAAAAAAGACAACATGTTACTATATTATTTCTGTTTAATTTTCTCTAATCAACGGAACCAGTACTGTCATATTATTTATTTATTTATTTAGAAAATTTCCACTTTTGTTAAAATAATAAACGGGTAAATTATAATTATGTTTAATTAAAATGTAATAAAAATGTCTTGGTTAAGCACATTTTAATTTCACAAACTTTGTGAAATATAGAGTATTTGTGTTAAATAATATAGGTCGGGTAAGAGTGTTACAAATATTTGTATTCTTTTGACAACATTACAAGTTACGCCTCTGACAAACAATCAAGTCAAAACAGTCAAACAGTCAAAATACTACATTTTATTTATCAGTTCCTGAAAGTTTTAACGTAATATTTAATACATCACATTTATTTATAGATATTATAACAAATTCTTTGACACCATATTTACTTTAATCTTTATTTTCCAGTAAGAGATTTATATCATCATTATGTGTAATTTATCTTGATGTGTTTAGCAACCACTGGCTTAGTTTCAATCTTTTTTTTCTTTTTTTTTTTACACTTAATTCTTTGTAATATACCTAGTTGATAGGTCTATTAATTTGTGTACGTGGTTTACAAATGAAATATTCCACAAACACTAGCTAGGTGTTTATGTACCTCATTTATTTTTAACTCAGGGTTCCATTGGCTGGATGCAGAAGTGCATGACCTACCTCACGTTTGCACATTGAGCACTGTTGTGTTTATGCTTTATTCTTAGTTAAATATATGTTTATTTCTCCATTTACAAGGATTCATTTGATTTATATCCATTCACAGAAATGTAATGACATTTTTTTTATATATATAATTTATTTTAAGTCATCTATTTCATATTGCCACATACCCATGCAGTTTTCTACACAACAAGCCAATTGCAATTTTAAAAAAACAGTTGTCCCAACTGGAAAAAAAAACACTTTTATTTCTGAAGTTAAAACTAAATGTGGTTTTACAAGGTATTTGTTGAATCTCCAATTCTAATTTTCCTCCACAGGTGTATTTATTCTCACCTGGCATTTTTTTTAACGTGTTGTGTTAATAGCTGTGTTTACTCAGGTATTCCCATCATTCATATTATTCAATAGGTATTAAGTTTTACGGATACATATACATATTATACATATATACAAACATTATATATTTATATACATACCAAGCTACCTCAATACAGAAAATAAAGTATTCCAAATATACCTCATTCATAGAGGGTATTCCTTAATGGTTTAGTTTTGCTGCTATGATTTAACAGCTCTTTTGCTCTATTGTCGTGCATACAGGCTGCCAGACATGTTTGGGGGTTGGCAGGGTCCAATAAGTATTGCTTGCGTTTGTGGAATATATATCATAACTATATAAACCAAGCATTCTTTATATCTACTGTACATGGTGTTTTACTGTTTTCCTCTTCTGAATCTGATAAAATACACACCAGATTTTATTTTGGATTACTTGCTGAAGCTGAGACACAACTATTTGGATAAATCAAAGTACAAATAACTAACTACATATACACATATTTTTATTTCCAAATCCACTGTTATTATTATGTCTATATTTTAGTTTGCCAGGAATATATAGTATATTTGTGCATTATTTGCATGATTTTTAGTCACGACCGCAATTCAACAAGCGGTTTTGTTGCTGTCGGCTTTTCCCCTGGCGCATTGGGCTCACTCAGGTTTTATTGTATGCTGCAAGCATCCCATTTAAACCTCTTCCCTCCCTCTACCCCACAATCCCCCACCTCCAACCCAACCCCTCAAATGTCTGTAGCAGCATAGCGAGATGTTGCCTAGCAGAGAGGGGCGAAAATATATAAAAAAATAAAAAATAACAGCTATCATATGTCTGATCAAGTACAAGATAATGCTGTACAAATTAAGCAAAAATATAGTGAAGTAGTTTCAAACTTATTGTGTGTTTGAGTGTATGTATGTTTATTTTTGTGTGTTTGGTCATTGATATCATCAAGAGCTGCAAACTGATCTGTCATAAATTTGAGTTTGGAGTTTATACCTAATGCTCGGTACGTTTATAGTTAAAAAGATATGTTTGTAATATTATTTCCGTCACTTTGGATTATAGTTATTCGTTATTATAATATATGGTAAGTAAAAGAATAATCTTGATTGAATTTTTATGTCTTTGATTAACATTGCCTGTCTTAAAAAAAATCCCCCCCCCTCTAAAATAAATTATGTATTGAATACTTATCATTCAAGTTTTCTCTTTATTAAAGACACACACTAATCAAGGAAAATATATTTGGTGACAAAAGAATATTCTAAATTTTCAAAATATTTCCGTACCTACTATGTCGGTTTGCTTGACTCAAGTCTCATGTTTTGATACCCAGTATGTAGCTCATGGATAGCCACATGTATTATGTTATATTTGGGATAGTCGTGCATACATGACTGTGTTCCCCAAGTAATACATACAAATCGATACGTTATCAGACCCCAAAAAGACAAGTATTTTAGTATTTGTCTAGCCATGTAAATAGTTGACACTTTTTCGCATCATCTTTCTCCCTCCCCCTACTTTGAATATATCTTCTTGGCGGGTGGAGCGTTATAGTTTTTTTTTTCTGTTATCTTTTTCACGAGTCGCTCAAACTTAGTTAAGAATAAAAAGTGTTGCACATCGATTTTGTGACGTGGCACTTTTTAAAACTGTGTTGGTCCTGTGATCGTGGGGGACTTGCATGCCCGTCCCGTCCACTCATGTCCGTATGCTGTTATGACTCATTCATGTTCAAAAGTGAATAAGTGTGATATATATATATGTGTGTGTGTGTGTTGGTGTGTGTGATTGTAAATAAAGAATATAAATACCTTTTGTTTAAAGTTCAGCTGATTTTTACATCAGTCAGTTTTCTTTTGTCAACAATGATGAGAATTTCATTAAAGCATGTGCCCATTTCATGTTGAAATAGCAGTCACATAATATTGTCTGTAACCGAAGTGATTTTTATACCGGTATTTTAAGTTTATAAAAATAAATATAAGTATAAGTGTAATTTTTCTTTTTTAAAATGTATTGTTTTTATGGGTCATGTTATGTTTTACCAACCATATTAACTATAGATGCTATTATTACTAGAACAAAATGTTAATGTATATTCATGCAGATAATGTTTATAAACAATGGAATGTGGATGGCATATAAGAGGCTCGGCATAAAATTAGTGTATTAAAATTTGAAAGTGCACTCGAAAAGTTAATGTTTTGGATCAAACTTGGAGATCTTTGTCAAGAATAAACTGTATTTCTGGATTAAGTGCACTTTTTTTTTACAAATTTAGATAGTTGTATATTTTATTAAAATTAAATGACTTTTTAAGTTTGTCACACACAATCCATTGATTCTACACTGTGTTGGTGTGTCGGATATTTGTACTTAGATCTGGCTTGGAAATAAAAGGAAAAAAAAAATAAAAAAAATTTGAAGGTGGTAAATAACAATTTAACACGTTACACCACTAACAAGTATATATTACCATAGTACTGTATTTCAAGGCACTTTTCGACACATAAACAAACAAAACATAGCTTTGGCTGTTATCGAGAGGAAGAACAAATTAAATGGTTTTTGTTCTGCTCTAACTGTCCAGAGTGTTCATTGTGTGTTTTTGAATGACCCCTACACAAGATTAGTATCAACAATGTACAGTAATTATTTCAGAGGTTTCATTGTTATTCGTTTCACCTATTGCTGGTCAAATTTAAAATGCTGTGGTTTGTATCAATAATTTGGTGGACACTAGTGAGTCGACGCAGGTCACTTACATCCGATGTTAGTTTTTAAACAACATTTTGGATGATCGAGAGGATGCTTTTCCATATAATGTGGTGTTGAGTTAGTGAAGATTGACTGTGACATAGAGAAAAAATTATCAGAATGAACTATATATAAGTCTCCATTTTTATGCTAATTTTATTCCAATACTCATTATTGTTTTTTTAGTGATTTAATTATGAAAAGGTTTATAATGATGGATTTTGTTCTGCTTTATGAAACAACTTTCTCTTGTCTTAGATTTAAACTAAATGTGAACTTAAATATACAGATAAACCAATGTTTCCCTTTGAAGTAATTAAATAGAAAAACTTCACAAAATTAGATCTTTTGTTTAAAAAAAAGTTGTTAAATCATTCACTGATTACTTCAATCTCACTTTAACATTTTATTTTGTCAAAATTAAACTTAAAATACTCTAGTTAATTTTAGAATATTATTATTATTATTATTATTATTATTATTATTATTAGCACCGCGTCTTACTACCCGTTCGGGTTATACGCTCTTACGCTAATGTGTAATGGTAGGGTGATTATGAGATTAAATGAAGGACCTACAGTTTAACGTGGAATCCGAACCATGGTGGAGGCCTGGCATTCCCCACATTCACAAGATAACTTGTCAGAGGTGAAGGAAGGGTTTGATAATCAGATAAATCTGTGCCGGGACCGAGGATTGAACCCCGGCCGCCAGCATAGAAGTCTGACACCTTACCCCTAGACCACCAGGTCACCAATTTTAGAATACGTTATTGGAATTAAAAGCTTGAACAATTTGTACACATATCAAATGCCCAAACAGAGAACTCAATCCTTTTAATACAAAATAATAAAAGCTTTAATTTTATCAAATAAAATTTAAAATCTAATTTATTCTAATGTCTTAATTATATGGTAATTTTAATGACCATCAATTTACATTGACACAACTAAATAATATTGCTTCAAATTTTTCATGGCTTAAAATTTAACTTGATAAGATTTTATAATTTAACTTTCATAACATCTGGATGTGCCTGACCAAATAATTCATGGTTTGATTGTAATTTTATTAGTCATTCCCCAAAGTTGGAGCCATGAGTAAGAATACCTCAATTTCATGTGAAATAGTACATATATTTAAAAACGTGCAGTAAATTACATTAAAACAAAAAATACCACATTAATTGTAAAGTTTTTCTCTTAGTGTCCATCAGAAATTGAGCTGCTATTGTTTTTAACTGCATGATATATGTCTTGGTAAAGTAACATGCACCTTTTTTTGTATTTAGATAACGGGAACATTGGCACTCGTTTTTGTGTCAAGTGCAATATTTGTATCAACTACACGGGTAATATTTAGTTGGCTTGTTTTATACTGTCTTTGTTTGATAGTTAACCTGGCTTTGATTTGATAATAATTTAAAAACTTTAATGTTCTATTTGGTGACCTTAAAATTCCTGAAATAGTCCTTATTTAGTGGCTCTTTAGTGTAGTGTAATAACGTCTACAACCCAGAGTTATATATGCATTGCTGTTCAATATGAACAGTAATATATTTGTTAGAAGCGTCATCCACTTTTCTTATTTATTTGTACTTCCTAATATTTTAAATTCATCTGACCAAATCTAAAGTTTTCATGTAAATTACTAATTTTTTTCCAAATGTTAAAGAATTGGGTACAGAAAGAGAACGTCGATCTTTAACCCTGTAACATTTGAAATTGCTTCATTAAAGAAATTAGTATTTATTTATCTAATTAATTTTCTGTTACCCAAAAAAAGTCTGGTGCTAAAATTTTAGCCTTGTTAAGTGTACCGCGAACTTAAAAAGTTTGCGGAACACTGGTGTAAACAAGCCAATTGTTTAAATCTAGGTATCTCTTGTGGAATTTTGGAGGTGATAAAACTGTTTTCTTTTGTCATTTCTTGATTTCTTAAGATAACATTTTACCCGAGTTGCTTGCATCTGGTATTTTTAATATCATAAGGGAGACTTGAAAAAATGAAAATAAGTGCATGATTTTAAACTCTTCTCTTGGTTTTTATATTTAAAGAGAATTAAAAATCCAAAGGGCAACTAAGTCTAATGTATTATTTGAATAAAATGGTATAGGGTAGAGTTGGGATGGACATCCCTGTGTCTAATCACCACAAGAGATGAATCGTCCATAAAATTGTGTCGAATTTGAATTTATCAGCTCTCACTTGAAGAATTCCTCTTTTTGAACGAGTCATTGATGCCACACTGCCATCAAATTCTCTCCTCCCTCCTCACTCCCTTTCCCAACAAATCGTTTCTTCTCCGCCTTCAGACAAAAGCAGCGTCAGTTTCTCATTCAATTGGAACAATTTTCATCATTTGTGTATGAGGCAGAATGTGAGCGTTCAACGTAAACATGTTTTGAATAAACTTGTTTAAACTTGCTCTGTCGTTTTTAAATGTTTTATTGAGCAACCTAATTTTTTAACTTTTACATGGTGGGGTGAATTTAATTTATCTTTTGACACAACTGTGGCTACATTAAAAAAATATATTGCCCACCTCTGTAATAGAAAGTGATCGCTCCAAAAATATAGTTTATTTTTATAACATTATATGTCAAAAATAAAAAAGCTTCGTAATACATCTACTCAAGAAACAGAAAATTCTAGAATAGTTAAACCTTTTATGGGCTTAGACGATCTAATAGCACCACATTTCTAAACTTAGTTTTTATGTTTTTGATACACAATTTTTAATAAGAATGGAATGTTAGTTGTTACATTCTTAGTAAATAAATAAAAAAACATAAACCACAACTCAAATTACAGAACATAAATATTGTGATCATTTAATTCCTCCATAATTTTATTTGTTTCCCCATCTTATTTTTATTTTTGGGCATGCATCGAGTGTCCTCTAATAGAACCAAACAAGAACATTTTTATCATCTTTCCATCTTTATTATAATTTCACATTAATTCATCATTAAGTTGCTTTATTCACATTTTACATCAAATTATGTTTAGCAAAGAGTGTAAAAATATTACTGTTTATAATACCTGTAATATATTCTTTTTGAGCAGTGCTCATGTCGTATTTCTGAGTACGGATTTATTATTGTTTTGTTTGATGTACTTTAAAATATCTCCCTTGCGAAAACAATGCCAACAATTCGTTTTATCATGGGAAACCATTTAATTATAACTCTGTAAATATTAATACGTAACTCAAGTTTTCCAATGTTCTTTGTAAATATTTGATGTACGCATTATTAGATTCCTGTTAGTAATATGGTTCTGCTGACGTAATTTTGCTCCCAGTGTTATGGTTGATACAAAATTGCACTAATATTATTTTTTAAGCACTTTCATGTTTTGTTGTTATGCAGTAAGTATATTGTGTACCTACTTAACAGTGAACTTTTCGCGAAACAATTTTAAAAGAATTTTTGAATGTGTAAACAAAATTAAAACTAAGCCACATAAATGGAAATATGTTTTGAGTGTATCTTCCAAAAATAAAGTTAATGTTTCATCTGTAAATCTATTCCACAGTATATAAAATGTTCAAAGAACACTTGTTACAAGAGAGAAAAAAATTGTCTTAAAAGTGTATTGATGATTGTTTGAAAATACACTTATAAAGTGTTTAAAAAAACTGTGAATACAGTGAACACTTAATGCATAAGGGTTTATTGAAAAAAAAGAAGTATCCATTAGTATTTGTTTCAACTAAAAATTATGGTACAAATTTATTCCAAAATAATGCCCTTTTTTTCTGAATGTTGCAATTAAATCTCCATATGTATTTGTTTTGTAACAAAAGGTTTGTGTCACAAAGCTTAGCACCCAAAAAGTTGTGTTCAGAATTTAAGTAAGGCATGTAGCTATGTAGGTAGGTTTATAAAATTGGATTATCGTAAAGAGGGTAGTGTCACAGTTCAAAAAAAAAATTCCAACATTCAGAGCAAAGGTGTTTTTAATGTCCACTCTCATCGGATCTTTACATGTTTAGAAAAAAATCAGGTTAATTAAGGTACAAATCTTTCTCTGGTAGATGTCCGATTTTTTGTGAGAAACTAAATGTCATTTTGGTGCAATGTTATTAACTCTTTAATATGTAATATATTTTTTACAAATGGATATGGTTTTTTGACAGGCTCTTATTTCCACGATATCAAGACATATGCTCATTTATATTTGTATCATGTTTTAATATTAAGTGTTTTAAATCTTTGATCATAGTAGTTGTATGTTTTGTAGATGTAAGTAAGATAAATTTTGTAGTTAAAATTGTACATAATATGTTGGTCATAAGTCTTGAATCGTGCTTGGAGCATTGTTGAGTGATGACTGATGAAGTATAGTTTTTTTTGTTTGTTTGTACATCTTGGACTTGTGTCTATTCTTATACACCAAATTACACAAATCACAGTAATTTTGAACATTTGGCTCATACCAAATTAGCTGAACAATTTGAGAGTTTCTTTATTGTAAAAATATATATTTATATTCTTTTCATAATCTACACATATGATCGGTTTATAAAATTTTAGCAAAAAAAAAAAGTTATTTTTCATGTATTGGCAAATTTACAACAAAATATTCAACTTTTTCTTTACTATTTTATCTATATATATTTTTTTTTTCTATTCTTGGGTAATAAGATTGGATTAAAAATATTTTGGCAATCTTTTGTTAATTTAGTAAAATTGTATAAACATTCTTAGCATGTGTATGCCAAAAGCATTCAAAGTTTATCGTACACTAAATTATTAATTGAAATAATATATTCAAAAGACTAAGGTGCTTTTTTTATTTAATCAAATACAATTTAATACGCTTGCAAAAAACAATAGTTAATTTACACCAATAATTTATTGTCTAGAAATAATTGCAAGTTGGGATAAACCAATTTTCAGGTAGTGTTGAATTGAATATTTTTTATTTTTATGAAACCTGTTGATGTGAATTGTTTGCTCATTATCTACTATTTTCATTTCAACAGCTCATTGGAATGGAATTTATTTTTGGTTTTATATTGGGATTTTAAATATAAATAATATTATAGCTCACCCAATTTGGTTAAAAAAAACCAAAATAAATTAATCATTTACATCATAAATAAGATTAGGTGTACATGTTTTATCTAATTTAAAAAATATATTTTTATTTGTTTAAATAAGCTATTTCCTTAAAAAGCACCCTACTTATCAATTTGTCTTAAGTGAACTATTCTACAGTATTTTATAAGAGAATTAACTCTTTACGTGTAGTAAGAAATTAGAAAACATGGCCAATCACCTGGAGTCAATAAACATTGAATATCCACATTGGTGAATAATCAGGAAGGAAAAATAGCACACTGGCCTGGCTGGTACCATAGCTAAAATGGTTCCAACACACTAAAGTGTGCAAAAGCATTTTTATAAACTATCATTCACCATTTGAAGATGGTTTTCTTAGAAGCTGAAAGGAAAATTCTATAAAAGCCACCTTTGGTTGATGAAAAGTAGTATTTGTATATGATTTTGTGTGTTAGCAGCATTAACCAGATAATTTACAAGGCTATACAAGACAAGCTTTGATTCAAATAACTTTTTTTAAAAACAACCTTTAGCTACTAACTCGTGTGCTACAAACTGATAGGTGATGGTTATCCACACGGTCAGTCCTGAGGGCTGAATCAAATTCATTTGTAGATAGCTCTAAGTGGCAGATACTTTCACCAATTACCACAAATGGACTTGATACACTAACAACTAGTGAAATATGGCCCTAAATACGAGATGAACCAATACTGATCAGTGGTAGAGCATTGGTGTGCAAATCCAAGGGTCCCTGATTTGATTCCTGTGTCTGTCATTTTTCACTTAATTGAGGTTTTAATTATTATTTTTTCAGGAGAATTTGTTGTAAAAAAAATTAAATTTTCAGTAATTTCCTATTTATAGTATATCAGTATTTCTTTCTAATCATCACCATTTGTGCAATAGAATAATTATGATTAACCCTAATAAGATTAAATTAAAGCAAATGTAACTGTTTTTTAAGTTTGGGAGTTTCAATATTTGGCAGTTTTTATAGTTTTAAATTTTATGACCATATGGCTCTGTTTGAAAGAGAATAGTAGATTTGGGGTATGAGTTTAATAAAGATGTGTGATCATACCTTTTCATTAATGTTCAAATTTACATATACAGTACACCCATGGCTTCTTTGGTGCTGACTGACAGCTCACAGCTGACAGCTAAAAGCTTTGAAAAGTTTCCAGACCAAATTACGTATTCCTACGCCGAACCATATGATCTACAAAACCATGTGTTTAGCAGCTGTCACTCCTGACTGTTAACATTTAGGTATATACCTAAAGGTTGACTAAAAAGTCAGCTGTGAGCTGTCAGTCAGCACCAAAGAAGTAATGGAGCTACTGTACACTATGTTGCATGTTTTTTGTGGTAAATTAAATTTCTAATAACTCCTACCTACTTTCAAAACTTCATATATTTTTTGTAAAAATTCTAAATTAAAAACTAACTATAATGCGTTTTTTATGAATAAAAATCAACTATTTCACTAATCTAGTTATTTTAATGATGATTATTAATATAATCTAAATATGTTAAATTTCTCGCATTTTTAATTCTCACAAAAAACATTAGACTCTTCTTATTCATTAAGAGATGCTGTTTAGTTATGGTAATAATTTAAGGGAAAAAAAGCACAGTTTTTGCTAACCTTTGAAGAATTGACAATACTTTTTTTTAATGAACAATAGTAATATTTACTTCTCTCTGGATTGGTCTGGTGTAGACTGCACTTGTTCAACTTGAAGCAAATATGTGTTGAAATGTGCACTTAATACCACAGAGAAATTGTTAACAGTGTTTTGGTCTCTCTGGAAGTTGCTTAGTGTTGTTTGGACCTGTTTAGGAAATTATGGAAATAATTTGATAACTAAAAAAAAGTTTTGGTGTTTCTCAAATCATGTTTGAAGTTTCTTATCTGTACAAATTGCATTTGGAATGTTTTAATATCCAATTTCTGTTTTTGTGTGCTGTATACATAATATTTAAACATCTCTTTAAGAACCATATATGTATACAGAGAGTAAATTAGTACAACTATTCTACAAAATATTTTTTTCCCCCTCAACTTTTAATTCATCAGGTCATTCTTCCTAGTTAACTTACAATACACAAGTGCATATTTGTTGTTTGAGAACAAATGGGCTTTAGCACAAAAATGGTTTTTCTTGGTCATTGTGTGAAATTCGTATTTGAAAACTGTTTTGTAATAGGTAGAATCGGTGCAAGTTTTAGGAAGAGGGTGTTGAATGTTACCGGGGAGTTATAAAAAAACTGTGCTACATTTGTAAAGTGCAATAACTTGTAAAGAGCACGTTTTTAGGGGGAAATTATTCAAAGAGCCTTACATTAAGTCCTAGAATGTGTATGGTCGGAGAGGTTAGAAGTAAAATGACCTGATGGGTTTGTTTGTAGTTTTGGTTGGAAGAGAGGAAAAAAAATTAAATAAAAAAACAAGTCGAGTTTAATATAATTGTGACACAGCAACACAAAGTGGTTAGCTATAAAAAGAAAAAGTGTTGGTAATCACATTTTAAAAACTGACCACTCTAAAAATATATGTTAATAAAGGTGGTGTTATTCATAATATTGACACCTAGCTTTGGAATCTTAAAACATACATTTCCATTCAGTGTTCATAACACATCTAGTTTTGCGACCTCTTGCCAGGAGTGTCAGTATCACACATGGGCCACATCAGCATTTGTAAGTGAGGTAATATTGACACTGGAAGAGGTGACACTGATTCTGTTTGAATATTATTGTAATCTGGGGCACTGGTATGGTCGCGTTCCTCTGAGGGAGAAAACAAAGGCACGCTGCTGTGGGGATCTTCTTGGAGGAACGTGGGGAGTTTGGAACGAGAAGTACATTTGAAAATGGTACATTCATTACAGCTATGTCTGCATACAACTCAAGTTTATAATATACAAATAATAATTGTTAACAGTTTGCTATGCCTTTACTGTATTATAATATAATGCTGATAGATAGGACTTGGAGACATGTCACAAGAAGGTCAGTGTTTGAACCACACCACTAATGTACTGACGTCAACAGACTGATTCCGTGTTAAGGTTGTATCGATGTTGAAGCAAGGTTTTGGTTTCTGGTTTTGATGTTAGTGCATTGATCGCATGTTTATATAAGAGACTTGCAAGTCACACTAAGTGATATCACTCGCATCTATATTTTACAGGCTGTCACTGTTTCAACTAAATGATATTTTTTTATTGTTGACAAATATATATATATATACACACATATACATACATAATATATTTCATTTATTTTATATCATAGTTGCATAGTTTTTGTGTTTCTACCTCAATGAATACAAGAGTATTTGTCTATTTGTGCGTTGTCCAAGCATTGAACCTTCTTGTGACGCTCCGTACTGACTGGTTTTTACTTTATCACACAATACCGATGTACCTGAATATATAGAATAGAGCTAGTTACTAAGGCGTGGTTGTAACGAACCAAATTTCCGATGTTTTCTCGTACCAGGTTGTAGATAAATCTCTGATGGGTCTCAAAAGACCTTCGGAAATGTTTTGATTTTAGCTATTTAATCTTGCAGGGTCAAGCGTAGTGTGTACATGATAGATTGTTAACATGGCAGATTATATTATCAAAATTAGATATTTTATTTGTTTTTGTAGCAATTTTTATCTGTTATCAGTGGTCAGTGTTTTAGACTTTGTGATTTTTTTCTGATGCCAGTATTATTGGTGAAAATTTTGCTTTAGAGTAATATCAAACTATTATGTGTTGGTTAAATTGAAATACAAAAGTTGAGCATAAACTTTTATTAGATAATGATTATTGCTAAAAGTTTTTTTTTTAAATAACATTTGATACCAGATAGTTGTATTGAGTTATTAGAATGTTATGCTCATGATGATCATGCCTTACATAAATTTGGTGGTACTGTACGTAATTTGCACACATATTAATAATTACTGTAATACAACAAAGAAATGAGTGTTTAAAAAATTTCGTTTGAAAGAATTCACAGATTACTAATAAACTAAATTTGTTGCTAATTACTGTGATGTATTTATTCATTTCCTTTCCAGAAACATGTTCCTAATGTTGCAATATTCATTCAATTAATCTTTCATGTTGGGTGTGGGGCTATTTAAATAATTGTTTGAAAGTATTTAAGGGTGTTGTTATTAATTTAACCCGAACGGGTAGTAAGACGCGGTGCTAATAATAATATTAATTTAAACTAGAGATGTCCAACTCCATTCTTTGTTACATTCGATTCTTACTGGAATTTAAATAATTGAAAATCGATCTTAATATTTTGATTCTCACTATTTCGATTCTTAGCTCTCAATGAATACTGTACACTAAGCAAAATTGCAAAAATTCAGAATAAATAATATTCCATTATTTCATATTAGTTTATTTGATATATATTTAGGTTCAATTAATAACCCTATTCAATGAATTAAAAAGACTTGTATTTTCGATTATATATATAAAGTTAAATAAGAATGTTTTTATATGGGGTTGGGTGCTTGGAAAAATAATGAAATGGGAAATGTTCGAGAATCGAAGAACTAAGGTTGAATTTAAGAATTGGAATCTAGAAAAACAGAAATCTTGACATCGCTAGTTTAAACACTTTGTGAAAGCAAACGGTCACTATTCCAAAGTAAAATAGTTGAAATAGTTGATAGAATCACTCAGAATCCTTAAATTTATTGGAGGAGGTTCTATGGTAGCTAAACTTTCTTTTTGTCAATATATTTGTTGAAAATTCACATATTATAGACACTTGAAAATGTCACATCGTATATATATTTTCAGTAGAATAAATGTTTCTCTAGCTCTAACCTAGATTCACAGTATACTGACTACACTGAAGTTTTAATAAAGTTCCAATATTAAATAACTACTTGCTCTAGCTGAACCCTGGAAGCAACAGATTTTTTTTGCACCACATTTTACTACTGTTGGGGTCATGTGAGCATAAGTACTAATTATGGTTGGGTCGAATCTGAATCTCAAATCTACCTTCAAATATGAATTTTAATCTTGTTAAAAAGATTATTAACATTAGATGAAAATTAAAATAAATATAATATAAAATACAAATAGTAATTAAATGTTTACATTATTTCTCGAAATCACTCGCCTCGGTGGAGCACTTTGCTAGCAAGTTAGTTTTGTGTGGAGCCAGACTGGCAAGCACGGGGAGATAGAGGTTCGAATCTTGGTGGTGGTGGAGGGGTGTGCCTAAATGGTTTTCCGCTCTCCTTCACCACAAATGCTGGTTCGCTTCCTCCTAAATTCAACCTTCCCAATTCCTAACCCGTTAACGTAATTAGTACTAAAGCGTATAACTCGAAGGGATAGTAAGACACAGTGCTAAATAATATATTATAATCCATTCATTATAACACTCGTACATTCTCTTAAGTATTAAATTACTGGTCTGGGGCCTGGTTGTTGAGTTCATCCTATAATATAATTGGATTTAGACTACATAAGCGGTATTAGAATTCTAAAATAAATTTGACAAGAATTATAATTGTGTGGGGGGTGACCTGGTGGTCTAGGGGTAAGGTGTGAAGACTTCTGTGCTGGCGGCCGGGGTTCAATCCTCAGTCCCGGCACAGATTTATCTGATTTCTAAACCCTTCCTACACCTCTGACAAGACATCTTGTGAATGTGGGGAATGCCAGGCCTCCACCGTGGTTCGGATTCCACGTTAAACTGTAGGTCCTTCATTTCATCTCACAATCATCCTACCATTACACATTAGCGTAAGTGCGTATAACCTGATCGGGTAGTAAGACGCGGTGCTAATAATAATAATAATATAATTGTGGAGGGAAAGGGAAAAACTGTCTAGGAAAATCCAACCTTAGTAAACCTTACCAGGATTTGAACCCTTTCATTGGCAAGCCAGTCTCTTGTGATAGGGATGTCTTAGACCATGTGGCTATCGGTACTGTTGTGCCATTTTTTTCTTATGCTTAAGAACTAATTACTCTAATGGGTTATGGATTGGGAAGTTTGAGTTTAGATGTAGTGAACCCGCATTTGCATGGAGGAAGAGTGGTAACTACCCCCAGTTTACCCAACCGAGATTAAAAACTTTATCTGCCTGTCCTCTGCAGTCTATATCAACACTAAACTAGCGCGTCAGCTAACTACGCCACCGAGGTGGGTTGTGGCGCTTTTGATTAATGATAATATTTATCACAGTATTTGTAGGCATATTTCTTGATTTTTGGGTAAGCTGTTTAAATAATAAAGTCTTGTTAATTTAATCTGGCTTTACAGTGACTGGGAGGTCACTGTTCAAATCCTGGCCAGGTGTACAGAGAGTAGGTTTTCCTCACTATCTCCATGCAAATGTGGGTACATTTACTGTTAATTCTCTCTACCTCATTGGCATCGCATTAAAGTAAATTAATTTATAATAAAAGTGCATTGGCATGGATACATAATGGTTTTTAATAAATTTAAAAATACTAAGAAAAAATGTATTGAACTTGTCTTCTAATAAATAAAAAAATAATATGCCTTTTAATTTCATATCTCGCAGCCCTTTCAGGTAAAACATATATACAGTTTTTTATTGATATGTTCAACACCAAGATTATCATTGATGAAAAGAGCCAGTATTGAGATGTTAACCTAAAGGAAAATGCACCTGCATTAATGTGAGAACAAAGCGATTTTTCAGTACTTAATTTGGGAGAGAAATTCATAATTTATAGTTAGCACTGCGTCTTACTACCCGTTCAGGTTATACGCTTTAAGTACTAATTACGCTAATGGATTAGGAATAGGGAAGGTTGAATTAGAGGAAGTGAACCTGCATTTGCGTGGAGGGAGAGTGGAAAACCATTTAGGAAAAACCACCCCCAGTTCACCTGACCGAGATTCGAACCTCGATCTCCCCGTCCTCAGCAGTCGAGCTCAATACGACAAGCGCGTTAGCCAACTACACCACCGAGGCGGGTGAAATTCATAATAAATAATTATGGCAACTATCACGAAATATCCAGTGAAGTGGCTACATATTATGAGCAAGAGAATTACAAAAAAAAATTCCAAACAGTAAGCATTAGTGATGGGCCGAATCAAGTTGTTCATTATTTGTCAAAATAATGAAGTATTTGATTAGTTTTGGGTGACAAATTTATTCAAATCATTTTCATCCCTGATAGTCTTGTTGGAAATTGATAAAACCTTCACTTGTGAAGGTTTGACTTTTGAGGTATTTGCTTGTTGAGCCTAGCATCCGAGTTCATTTTTATTATTTTTTCTAATCAAATTAGTTATAAAAGCAAACGTTGAGGTGGGTCTTGATCAAGAGAATTTTTTTTTCGTGTGAGTTTTAATGTTCTCGTTCAATCTCAATCAACTGCAATGTGGGTGTTATTTATACATAACTGTTTTTCAATCCCTCTAGGGAAATACCAGCAGGACTACAGTTCCTGTTAATCTCATAGTGTTCGCCACAGGTTAGGACCTTGATAAAATTGTGTTTCAAGCAGTGATAAATCATAATTTCACCTATTTTTATTTTTAGTAGTTGTGTGAGGATAAAGACTAATATACAGCGTGTTTGGAAACTCATGGCCCAAACCGCACACATAGCTTGTTTGCACCAAAATTAATACAAAACACCTGTACACTTACATTCGGCGAGCTAACCATTAAATTGTGTTCAAAGTTTCGGTGTACAGTGCCAGGAGAGCAAAGCTGTTCAAGCATGCGTGTACAACAGGTTGCATAGGACTTGGGAGCGTGGCATTACACACCTCAACATCTTGGAGCACGGCGGCAGAACATACCACAGCTAATAATGAACAAAATATCAGTCTATCTAAAACTGTGAATACGTTCTAAGGGTAATCATTAACGGTCCTACATCACCCAAAAGTGCTTTATTACATGTGCAGTGACGCGCGCCTAACTCATATGCAACCTGTTATTAACGCATGTTTGAACAGCTTTGCTCTCCGGTGTTATACGCTGAAATTTTGAACACAATTTAATGGTACTAGCATAGTTTTCCGGATGTAAGTGTATTGGGATGTTGTATTACTTTTGGTTCAAACAAACTATGTGTGCAGTTTGACCTATGAGTTCCCGAACAACTTGTATATTGTAACTATTATATTCACGCTCATCATAAATACTAAGTATTAATTTTTCTAGCTACTATCTCCAATAACAATTCACTAATCTTCCCTGATTATTTACGAATGGGATTGATGAACACGAAACTAGTGTTTAGGTCGTCATAACTAGTAAAAATTAGACAAACAACAAAGCAAGTAATAATAATCATCGAGTAGTTTGTACCGAGAAAACTTAAAATGAATAGGAAACCTAATTATATAGTTTTTAGCTTGATCTTCAACTGTGCTCTCTACATTTGCACAGCTGACAAATAACGGCTTTGAAAAGTTACCAGAACAAATTATGTATCCCTACGTCAAACCCTATGATCTGCAAAAAAAAAAAAAAAAAAAAAAAAAAAAAGTTTC
>CABFVZ010000011.1:1302242-1312735 GCA_902151445.1 Timema monikensis
AATGAAATTAAGATTAAGGCTTAACCAAACATTTATTTGGAAATATTTTAACCAAAATAATGGGTGAGTTTAACATTGAGATAAGGAATAATTTTGTATATAGTATGATTTTTTTGTGTAAGCCCTTCTGGCTTATTGAACAATATTTGTTTTGTTAACTATTACAGTGACACTAGGTACCCATTTTCTGGGGTTGGGATAGCTCTCATCTATATTAGGAATTATCAGGTATGGCAGATGTGATCATGGTAAACCCATGCAGGCCTATGGGTTTAATGGGGAGCCTCGTTGTATTCCAAGCAGTTTATCCCTGACCGAGAGGTCCCTTATTTGTCCGGGTCTACCTTACGAGGGGGAGTGTTAATCTTCATATCTACATCTGGCGACTGAACTAATTTCCTCGTTAATGTTCAGACTCACTATCGCCAACGAGGTGGCGCCCAACAATAAACACTCTCTTGGGGCCGACCTTAAATTTAGGGGACCATTGCCAATAGCTCTATGACCACGCCCTTCTCCACTGATGCGACGCGGGAGGTGACAGTCTACCTATCCCAAACCACATCAAATTGTATCTCATCTTTCGCTATTCGTCGGATGAACAAACTCCATTTTACAATGTTTTGACCACTTAATTCAACTGTTAAAAAGTCAACTTCGGTGGCCGCGTGGTTAAACCTGCTAATCTCGTGTTAAGACTAGACTGGCAATGACTGGGAGATCAAGGCTCTATCCCATTCGGGTATACTGAGGGTGGTTTTTTCTAAATAATTTTCCACTCTCCTTTCACACAAATGGGGTGCATTTCCTTTTTAATTAAGCCTTCATAAGCCCTAACCCAATTGTGTAATTAGTACATAGGCGTATAACCTGAACAAGTAGTAAGACGCAGTGCTTAAAAAACCTGATAAAAACAATTAAATCCAGAGAAGTTTTTAACGCCGTGTCTTACTACCCATTCGGACTATAAGCTTAGAAAATGTATTGATTGTGGACCAAGAATCTTCGTTATGGAGAGAAAAAAAAACTTTCTTGGATTCTCTTCGTATGTAAGTCTAATTCATGTAGATAAAAATAGTAATCCCCTCTTAAAAATAATAATAATAATAATAATATTAGCACCGTGTCTCACTACCTGTTCGGGTTATACGCTTTAAGTAGTCACTACGCTAATGGATTAGGAATTGCGAAGGTCGAATTAGAGGAAGTGAGCCCGAATTTGCGTGGAGGAAGAGTGGAAAACCATTTAGGAAAAACCACCCACAGTTCACCCGATCGAGATTCGAACCTTGATCTCCTCGTCCTCAGCAGTCGAGCTCAACACGACAAGCGCGTTAGCCAACTACGCCACCGAGGCGAGTTCTTAAAATTACAAAGGTACGTAGCGTAAATTTCAAGTCTATCTAGTTTGCCAGAGACGGGGAGGTCAGGGCTCGAATCCCGGCTGGGTTTACTGTGGGTGATTTATCCTAGTCCCTCAGTCTTCCTTCACGTAAATCTATCCCGACCTACCCGCCTCAGTGGCGTAGTTGGCTAACGCGCTAGTCGTGTTGAGCCCGACTGCTGAGGACGGGGAGATCGAGGTTCGAATCTCGGTCGGGTGAACTGGGGGTGGTTTTTCCTAAATGGTTTTCCACTCTCCCTCCACGCAAATGCGGGTTCACTTCCTCTAATTCAACCTTCCCAATTCCTAATCCATTAGAGTAATTAGTACTTAAAGCGTATAAACCGAACGGGTAGTAAGACGCGGTGCTAAGTATTATTATTATCTCGACCTAACCCTATTCACGTAGTTGAAATGCTCATAGCTTGTGCGGGTATACCTCAATTTTTTTTACGAAATTACATTTGGGACACCTTTTAGAGAATATATATATCTATAATTTTTTTTTGCCATTATACTGACAACATCCGCCTATGTGGTCGCATGGTTTAAGGCGTCACACTCAAAACAAACTAGATTGCTGATGACGGGGAGATACGTGTTCGAAACCTGATCAATGTACCTAGGGAAGTTTTTACCCAATGTATTTCCACTCTCCCTCCAAGAAATGGCGGGTACACTTCCTCTAAATTCAACCTTCCTTATCCTTAACACATAAGGGTGACTAATACATGCGCGTATTGCTCAAACGGATAGTAGGGTGTGGGGATAAAAACAATAATAAAAATTGACAACATTTCTGATCCTAGTTTGGGGACATCTGCATTAGATGAATAATTAGGGTCCCAGAATAATCCAAAATGCGAGGATTAGGTGTGCATCGAGTTTCTTATACATCCAAATCCTAGACAAAAAATTATAACATGCCCATATAAACCATATGATTAATTTTTGGGTTCGTAAATTATACTACTATAAAGCCACACGGCTGACTCACTCACTGACATTAATGTTTACCCACTTCCAGATGAGCTAGAAACTTGAAATAGGGCAAACTAACAGCTTTTAGCCTGTAACCGACGGGATATTTTCCAAAAAGTTAAAAAAAAAAATTAACTCCGAAAAAATAAATCAAAATGGTGTAGCAACTTTAAAGTCGCTGTGGACCTTTCTTTGGAGGTCTCTTGTGGCTAAAGGGTAAGACCTATCAAAAAACTGCTCTGGAATTACATTAGTTTACATCCACGTGTAAATAAATCTCACTGGGGGTTTGGGGGTGGAGCCCCCAACGAGCAAAGCGAGTTTACTTATAAAACTAAAAAAAAAGGTTGACCACTTTCTGAATTAATAATACATAATATATTCAAACATAAAAAAATATTACATGTTACCTTAAAATGAGACACTCGTGTAAAAAATATTACAGAATAGTTGTGTAACGTTGGGCGGATTTGATGACGTCATAACGCGTTCTCTGAATTATTCAAACAGAGGGTCTGATGACGCAAATGAATAGCCCTCACAAAACACTTTGGGGTGGACTCTGTTTTCCGCTTCACCCCTAGGTTCAACCATCGCCAACATGCACTCTTATTATTTTCCTCACACGTGACTTGTAGCATTACTTAAATGGATTTATATTGATTTCTTCGTATTACCACTATGTTTATATAGATAGATATATATACTTATATATACATACATACATATATGTATGTGTATATATATATATATATCTCTCTCTCTCTATATATATATATATATATATATATATATAGAGAGAGAGAGAGAGAGATAGATAGAGATAGAGAGAAAGTTAAAAACATTAAGAAATTTGACATTCCATTTAAAAAAAGGAGGGAACCTAGAAAAAAACTTGGAAATAAGGCATTATTCAAATATTATCTTGCCCTTTCTAAACATACATTTTATGTAAGCATACGACTTAAAAACACCCTATAGGATATTACGCCAACACACACTGCACACCTCGACATCTTGGAGCACGACAGCATAACATACCAAAATTAATAATAAACAACACAACAGTTGATCTAAAAATTGGAATACGTTTTAAGGGTCATCATTAACGGTCCTTAATAACAGAAAGTGCTTGCCATCATTAAATGTGCAGTGCCGTGCGCCTAACTCCTATGCAACCTGCTGTACACGCATGGTTGCACAGCTTTGCTCTCCCGGCGCCGCCTTTTACGACGAAGCTTTGAACACAATTTAATAGTATTAGCACGGTTTGCCGGATGTAAATGTTTGAGGATTTTGTATTACTTTTGATTCAAACAAACTACACGTGTAGTTTGGGCTTTGATTTTCCCCATTCGCAGTGAGGAATTAGTGACTGGGGGCTGGGTGTGGTGTGTTCTAGATTTAACTCACTTTAAAAGCCGTGTGCTGATATATTCAGCAGGTTCAGAAATCGAACGTTAAATGCTTCAAATAAATGAAAATGAACAATACTTTTTTCCCCCCCCGAGAAGCCTATGTGTCGAAAGTTAATAACTGATCACCGCCTATTATTGTAATTTTAATGAAATGAGTTTATCTCCCCTGAGCATATGAGGCCATGATATTTAGTGCTGAAATTACTTACAACTCCACGTTTTCGCAATCTTGGAAGCTATTCACTAAACAATTTGTCAGTAATGGTCATAATAATAGAGTTGCTTAATATATTTTCTCTTGCATTTCATATCACCGGACCTCTTATGGGTTTTCGAATCTTGCAAAGTGTGTCGTAGCCCTCTGATGTAATCTGAATAGTATAAATATACTTGTTTTGGTTGAATGTAATTTTGTAAAGGTGAAAAAAATGGAGCAATAAACTTAAACCGCACCTAGCACGTCTATATAAACACAAATTCTTTTCAGTTGTTCGATCATTTTATTCACGGACCATTAAAAATAGATGTCAAGGCTTGACCTTTCCGTTAAAAACTTGGGAAAAATAATAAACCGGAGAGAGAGAGTTGACCAGCCCTCATGCTTAACACAAACACAAGAGCACTTTGAAAAATTAATGGTTCTTTCACCTGATTTCGTTCTGTGTGTCAATTTTGTTCCTATCGGCTGGAGGAATGGTAAGGGGGAGGGAGGGTAGTAAAGGATTCTCTCTCATCCCCCTCTTACTTTTTTTTTCCCCAGGGGAGAACTCCGCTCGCGCGGAACTGTTGCCTAGCCTGACGCACACAGCCGCCTGTGTCCCGCTCTATCGGCGAGGCTTGCAAACTTCCTGGCCGGCTCGAGACCCTGGAAAACGCGCGCGGGGAACAGTTCGTCCAGGTTAGGAACTTCAAAATTTCACTACCCCCTCCCCAACCCTTTTCACTTTTTTATCTTTCTCTCACTCTCACCAAAACCATTTTCAAGGTAGGCTCCACGATTTAAATAAAGGGTTATTGTGTGTTATAATCTCGTTAACGGAATACATGTAATCTCATAACTAATTCGCAAATAAGGTTTTCAAGTCTTATGTTGTTTTGTGTCTTTTGGTTTGTGAATGTGGTGGTATGTCATACTTGCGTGTAGGGAAATAGGTACGGCATGTTGGTAATAATGTGTGTTCTATTTGTGTACGTGTGACAATGAATTATTGTATTGTTCCCATCTTTTGAAAGGTGAAAGTAATTAACTGTGTTGAAATTCGCCGGATAGACTCGCTAACGAGCTAATTTCAAACGAGTAACCATTTAATCTATAATTTGTCTTGTGGCGTGGAACATAATAAACGTGGGTTTGAAACCAGACTATATCCTTCGTGGGAAATCGCAAAGCATTTTAAAGGTTTGTTTGGGTTTGATATTATTGTTCTTTTTTTTTAAAAGAAAATACGTTTTAGTCTTGTTGAGTAGTGATACTAAATGTCCAATCGAATCACCACAACAATAGCATAATCTGACAATTCAAAAAGCGCTAATGAGTACATAAATGTATATTTACAAGGTAAATAATGTGCTACAAAAGTTATAAATGGTAGTTTTGACAGAATTAAGATATAGCTAATAAACTTTTCTCATTGTTGGATGGATCCAGAGGCTTCTGTAGTTTTACCAAATCTGGGAAGGTATTCAGAAGAATGTTTAAGGGTTTTTATGGGTAGATCACTCGTTCATATTTTATACTTTTGAACTTTTATATCTCCCAAAATATTTATTTCTTCATTTACAGTGTATGTATTTGTACAGTTTGGCATTTAAATTTAATTTCTATTTGTTATTTGCAACATTTTACCAAATTAGGTTTTCGCAGGACCTAATTTATTTATTTTTTATTCACTTTCCTACATTTTGGTAGACGCCAACAGGTTGAGAGGCGCACGTCCATTAAAAATGTTTTTCGCGGGAAAGTGGGGTTCTATTTATTTAATTAAGTTTAGAGAAATTATAGGCCTATTTAAAGTATGTGGGTGACCTGGTGGTCTAGGGGTAAGGTGTCAGACTTCTGTGCTGGCGGCCGGGGTTCAATCCTCGGTCCCGGCACAGATTTATCTGATTTCCAAAACCTTCCTACACCTCTGACAAGACTTCTTGTGAATGTGTGGAATGCCAGGCCGCCACCGTGATTCGGATTCCACGTTAAACTGTAGGTCCTCCATTTCATCTCACAATCACCTTACCATTACACATTAGCGTAAGTGCGTATAACCCGAACGGGTAGTAAGACGCGGTGCAAATAATAATAATAATTTAAAGTAATTTTTTTACATCCATTATGGTTTACAGCCTGTAGTCTGTGGCAGGTTTTTATTCAAGTCATATATTTTCCACTACAGGCTTGCCAAATTTATAATATAACTTAATACTAGACTAGGACAGACACAACATCCAGTACCCGGCTGTTAATTAATTACTGTGAAACGCATTTCACCAATGTTAAATTTATCGGCCATGCCGGGAATTGAACCCGGGAACCTTTGCTCAGTAGACAGACACGCTACTGACAAAGCTAAGGTGTCGGATCTTTATATATTCTGTCTACTGTAAATTGTGTAACGCCGGGTGGGCTAAGACAAAGCCGTGAAGGATAAATCCTTTGAGGAGAAAAATACGAATGGTAGGGGAAGGTCCTCCAAATTAAAAAATAAGCCTAATATTTGGACAAGTACTTACCTTTAGTCTCTAAATTTAACACCATCTGCCAAAACGTACGGTCATATTAAACAGCCCTTTGTAGAAAGAATACACGAAAGTAAATTTTTAGATCTGCCGGGTAATTGTCAACAAGTGGTGGTCTGACTACATACACGCTTTTCCTGTAGCCAAAACGCACGGAAGAATCAATTTTATGATAAAATAATCTCTTTGAAGGCACAGTCTGATTTAGCTTAAAAAGGATAATTTTTAAAGAGCTACTTTAAAAGTTACTAAAAAAAAAAAATCCATACGTCCAGTAATGTGATCTGCAAAATGTATTTTCACATATATAGTACCAATACCAGTGAAAAAATATAAATAATCAACCAACTGAAATAATATAATTATTGACCGACTTTTTCTTCTACAAGTTCCTTTCTACCAAAACTCTACAAGAGGACCTATAGTTAACATTATATATAACCAAAATTATATTTATATATGGACTGTTCAGAAGCCAAGTAGTGTAAGTCAATTTTTTTAAAATTTGACTTAACATCATAAAGCAATTCATTTTCAACCTTTATTTTCAGTGGTTAAAAGATTTAAGTCAATAGTTATAAAATGTATTGATAGATTGCAGTACTTTGTATGATCACTGAAATAAAGCAATTACTATTCTGAAGCCAAACAGTGTAAGTCAATTAACTGCAAAGACATTTTATTTTGTCACTTTGTCTACAGTGTTATTAGTGTTTGTTTATGTTTTTATCTAATGTATAACACCTTTTATTCAATAATTAAGGACATGATGGAAGCAACTAATATCACAGCTTCAGAATCTGATTTTAGTGTCAGTTTATCTGAATATAATGCCTCTAATGTTGAGACATCAGATAGTTCAGATTACTCTAGTAAGTATAACATATCACATATTGTTTAAATTAATATAGAAATCATTCTTTGAGTTGTTGATACATAAAATAAGGAGCTATAATGTTTATTATTGTAATATATTTTCTTGTTCTATGATTTTGCAGTAGAAGTACAACCAAAAAGAAAGCTATCTAGAAAGGGAAATATTGATAGAAATGCTAAACCCCCAAAGCATTCAAGTGAGTTATACAAAAATATTATGTGAAATTTTATTTATTGTGGTTTTGAATTTGTACTACTTTTATGGTTGATTTTAAATTATTATTTAAAATTAACTGTTTTAATCACAGGCATATAAGTCAGTGCTGCACCAGCACATGACTTAATATATATTTTTTTAATATTGAATCTAATTTAATCTTAGTACAAGCCTAATTTTTATAAAAGCAATAAAACTAATATTTTTATTTTGTGAATATGTGCAGATGTTGCTATAGAGCCAATAAAGGATGATGTCAACCTTCCACACCAAGGAAAAAGTTTAGGTGTTAATATTGAATCTTCCCTACCTATAGTTCAAAATGAACAAGAAACTATTATTATAACAGATGACTTCCAAGAAAAACCTAGGGGAAGAAAAAGAGTGAAGAATGTACAAGAATGGAAAAGAGTAGTTAATACAAGGCGAAGAACAGCAGGTTTGAGTTATAGTACAAGGTCAGGTAGGAAAATTAAAGCAAAACATTTCAACAATGCTGATTGCCATTGCAGACGTAGATGTTTTAATAATGTCACTAAAGAAAATAGCGAGAAAATATTTTGTTCATTTTTAAAGTTGGATGATCATGTGACACAAAATATTTATTTGCGAGGCCTTGTACAGAGTAGTAAAGTCTCACAACGACGCTCTAGAGATAAGTCTAGGGAGCCGAAATCTATGAGTCTTAAATACTATTTAAGAATAGAAAATGAATCAATACAAGTATGCAAGAAGTTTTTTATTGAAACATTTCAAGTTAGTGATGGTAGGTTGTACAAGGCTTGTTCAAAAGTTGAAATAAATGCTGTACTTGATACACGGGGGCATAAAGAGCCCAGTAATAAATTAGACACAACTGATGTAGAAGAACACATAAACTCATTCCCAAAGTTTACTAGTCACTACACAAGGACCCAAAATCCTAATAGAAAATACCTGCACCCTGACCTAACAATAAGAAAAATGTTTGAGCTGTATGTACAGAAATGTAAACTAATAAACCATCAACCCGTAAAAGAAAAAAATGTATTACCATATTTTTTCTACAAAATTTAATTTACATTTTAAGCCCCCACAAAAAGACACGTGTCAACAATGTGATGCCTTTCAAATCATTATTCAATACGGAGAGTCCGATGAAGAAAAGATTAAAGCAAAACTAGATAAAGAGCTACATCTCCGCAAAGCAGAACAGGCTCGAGTAATGCTGATACTAGATGCAAGCAAATCTAACAACGA
The DNA here is from genome assembly GCA_902151445.1 of Timema monikensis. NCBI lineage: Eukaryota > Metazoa > Arthropoda > Insecta > Phasmatodea > Timematidae > Timema > Timema monikensis. The sequence goes on from CABFVZ010000011.1 coordinate 1,311,088, forward strand.
AAATTATGTATGCACTTTTGATTTGCAGAAAGCTTTACCCTTTCCTAAATTGAGCACTTCAACTGCATATTACAAAACAAATTTATATGTTTACAATTTAGGAATCCATGATTTCAACAACAATACCGGATTTATGTATATGTGGGATGAAACAGAAGGATCCCGTGGATCTCAAGAAATATCGTCATGTGTTGTAAAACATTTTCAACAACATGCTAAGGAACACACTCACATTGTTGTGTATACAGATTGCTGTCCAGGACAAAACAGAAACATTAAAATGGCACTAGCATTGATGAAATTTGTTCAAGATCCTAATACAAGGACTGAAAAGATTGACCATAAATTTATGGTTTCAGGTCATAGCTATTTGCCTAATGATGCAGATTTTGCAATAATAGAGTCAAAGGCAAAGCAGCGACAGCACATTTTTTGTCCACAAGATTGGATGGACATCGCAGCAACTTTCAAAAAAAGAAAATCATTTGTCATTGTAAAAATGGAAAGGAATGAGTTTAGGTCTACCAAACAGTTGGAAGAGAAAATAACAAACAGGAAGAAGACAATAGACGGCCATCAGGTAAATTGGCTTAAAATCAGATGGCTACAATTAAGGAAGGACTCACCATACACATTGTATGTTAAAGAAACCCTAAATGAAGATATGCCATTCTTTCAAATTGACATTGCCAAATCAGGTCGTGGAGTAAAACCAAATATTTTTAATGTCAAACAAGAAATAATGTATCCTCTACCAAGACCTGTATCTCTAAAAAAGAAACAGGATATGTTGGATCTTCTGAAATATATTCCACCTGTTCATCACGCATATTATCGTGCATTACCATGTGTTCCGAATGCTAGTACACGAGTGAATAAAAATGTTAGTTTTACAAAAGCGGTTATTGATGGTGATGGTGATGGTGATGATGATGATGATGATGGATACCAATTTCATTTGAAATAAACACCTTGTTTTTAAAAACACGCAATATAGACAAATAATCTGTTACACGAAAGGAAATTATCTTAAGTCATGTATTTTAAGTGTATAATTTTTCTGTGGACAAACAGTGTAAGTCAATATATTTTTGAATTGATAATGATAAAAATGTGAAATATGTCTTTGTATCTTTAATTTTGTATGTAACTGTATTAAATAAAGCATTATCAAACATACGTGGTTGAAAAAATAGTGAGTATAAATGTAGTTTTTTTCCAATTTAGTATCTAGTAAATCACCCTCTAACTCAAAACTTACATATTCTGACTTACACTACTTGGCTTCTGAACGGTCCATATAATATATATAATTATTTATATATATATAATTATATATATTATATATATAATTATATATATATATATTATATATATTTATATATGTATATATATTTATATATGTATATATATTTATATATGTATATATATTTATATATGTATATATATATATATATATGTGGTGTATGTATGTCCTTCCAGGGATTTTTCTTCCCCTTCCTATTAAAAGCTGAAACTTCAAAAATTCAAAATGGTGGATCCTATATGGTGGACAAAACGTACTAATTATGTCTTAGAGAGCTGAGATTCGGTATGGACGTTATGGATTATGCCATAGTTTTAAAAAGCATTCGAAATTTGAAAAAAA
>CABFVZ010000011.1:1314244-1330453 GCA_902151445.1 Timema monikensis
AAAAAAAAAAAAGAATTGGGTTGTAAATCAGACTGTAAATTTAATCTTGTATGTGTTCGAATAAATACCGTCCCAAGTAATCGCTGGCAGTGGTACTGATTGCTCTAATTACCCAACGATCTTACACTTCCTTCATAAACTCCTCCTTAAGGTCATTCGACAATAAGAATTACTCAGATTTTTTGAGTCTATAACACTTGGTAGGGAATTTAAAATAGGTGTAGGGAGGAGGGAGGCGGGTTAAATTTGAAAATATACCAAGTAGCGATGTCTCAGCCCTCTACAGCATCACTGACCAGGTAAGAAAGTTGGTATCCGCTTTACCTGGACGTGTCATTCATTAGTTGTGATTATCTGAACCCCCTCTCAGTCTTAGTCTGGCATATTATGTTCTGCAAGTCTGTGTTGTCTCAACAATCGATACAGTCAAAACAAGAAAGTTCTTGAAATAAATATTTCATATCTATATTTGCAATGATCAATTCGGACACATTCATGGGTGTAAGGAGAATTTAATTTCAAGGGGTGGGGAGAATGAGAGGGGTTTCAAAATAGTAAGTTTGTGACATGAGGTTAAGACTTACTTTTAAACTCTAAGAAATAAGAGCATTGTTATGTTATACAGTAGTGAGGGGGACTTTATTTGTGTGAGAGGGGAAGTGGGGGAGAGAGGGCAAATAAAAATTTTTTTTTAGGGTTTTTCTACCCTCCCCTCCTCCAATTAATGTTAGAAAATTGGATGCTCCTAGAAGCTATTTGTAGCTTTCCTTGTATGGACATTTTTTGCAAATTATACACTTTTAAAAGATTTATAGAATAGTGATACCCCTTGATTTTTGTAAAATTTTGATACTACTAGAGGCTATTTGGTGTAGTCTCCTTTGGCAAATTTTTGAAATTCGGATGCCTCTAAACAATAGTTAAAAAATGTAAGCATTTTTTTAAATAAACATATTTATTAGATTCTCTATAATTTATTTTAAGTGGTCCCCACCCAGAATAAAAAAAATAAAATTGGATGCCCCTAGAAGCTATCTGAAATAGTCCTCCACCAGAAATGTTTTAAAATTTGATGCCCTTAAAAACTATTTAGATTGTCCTCGTCTGGATTTTTTTAACTAGATACTTTAAGAACTTATTGATAGTATTCCTCCCCTAACACATTTTTGAAAATTGAATGCTTTTAGAGGTTAGTTCGAGTAGTCCTCGCTTGGATTTAAAAAAAAGTACATGCATATAAAAGCTATTTGGAGTGGCCCATTACGGTTATTACAAAAATTGGATGCCTTTAGAATCCAATTAGAATGATATTCACCTGGATTTCTTTTTAATATAAAATATTTTTAGAAGCTATTTGGAGGGATCCTAGTGGTCTAGGATGGTCTAGGGCTCTGTATTAGGGGTCTGTGGTTAAAATTCCAGTCTAGGCACAGATTTATCTGATTACCAAACCCCTTCCTTCTCTTCTAGCAAAGTGTTGGTTTTCATGCTTTATGAATGTGAGGAACGCCAGGCCCCCACCATGTTTCGGAGCCCACGTTAAACTGTAGGCTCCCTCTGCTTATATCTTATTTATAACTCTTTATAACATAAGGACTTACGGCTAAACTATCAAACATTAATAATTATAGCTTCTGGATAAATACAAGAAAAAACTAAATTAGGTTCATACAAAAAAACTACTTGGCGTCTACCCGCAATTGATTTCTACCAACCGATGTATGTTGGCGAACATATTCCAACATTTGTGGATAGAGGGTGACATCTGATCAGCACAACGAACATACGAGATGTTAATCTCAGTTTTCTATACCGGAGCCACTACTTCATTTAAGTAGTTCCTCATAGTCCTAGTTTGATCTGGTAACCGATCCACAGCTAAAAAAAAATCTTGAATCGTCGGGGTTTGAACCGGGGACCTCTGGATATGTAGACAGGAACTCTGGCCACTAGATCATAGAGGGGGTCATTGTAGGTATATTATTTTGTTTAATCAGCATCCCCTCACCTTAAAGTTGTTATCCCATAACTATTTGGCCAAAGATATGGTCACCAGCATTTTTGAAAAATTACATAGTGAAAAATAATGTGAATATTCGTTTGAAAAAAAAAAGGATTGTTTCTCTCTTTATCTGACTTTAAATAAGTTTTCTGCCCATACTGCCCACGCACTCTCTTTTCATCTCTAGAGAACTCACTTTGTTCTTTATTTGATTTAACTGGAATGTTCAATTACCGGTATTAAGCAGAATATGGTATTGTGTGAACAAGACGAAGCAAAAAGCAAAAGTTATTCTTCCAGTCTATATATTACATATAATATGTTATTTATCGTTTAATTATTTTCAAAGTTTTAGCATCTAAATTGGATTTTTACAAGTCCTTATATAATACTAAGGTTTGTTCTAAAATTCTTTTAAACTTCAACCAGTTGGAGTTCACAAGGGAATAGGTAGAAAACAATTTAAATATAGCAATAAATGAAAAAGGAATAATAAATACTAATCCAAGAATTTTAAAGGTACATTCAATCATAGTTTTATTTTTTATTTTTTGAGTTCTTATGGTCTAATTTTGTCGACGTATCTTAAATTGTTTAAAGAAGTCCTATAAAAGTATTGATTTGAAGGGGAAAAAAAAGATAGCATTTCCTTTGAAATAAATTATCCTCTAGACCAGCGGTTTCAAAACTTTTTAAATGGCGTACCATCCCAACACTTTTAAAAGTTTGGAGTATCTTTAAGTTAATGTTGAATATTTATTATTTCTTCGATACATTTTTAATGGTGCTCAGATATATAATAACATAGACTGCATGGCTGTACCGGCTGTTTGAGCTTGAATCAATGTTGCCACCCCTCCAACTACTATTTAAATATATTTTACTTTTTCCAAAAATTGGTCTGAATACAGTTATAAGATTGGATGAAGTCCTCTTTTTTTTACACTTGTTTTATTTGTCTTTTCGCGACGTGCTACCGGGAATAATAATGTATGAACCACGGATGCTACGCGTACCAAAGTTTAGAAACCGCTGATCTACACGATATTTGTGTATGTAATAAACATCACGTTAAAAAAAAAAAGTCGTTCACAAAACTAAGCAATAGTTATAACTTTTGTGTGATTGCGTTTTTATATGTTTTAACGACTAGTGATTGACTTTATAGGGTCATGAAATAACTTTTTGCTTACTATGTTAATTTAAACTCTAAAACAAAAGAATATATAATTTTAAGTTAAATAGCTTAACCACGGGACTCAAACTCGAAACTTTTTAATTTGTAGGTAGACACGCTACCAATTGGGCTAAGGTGTCGGAATTAATTTTTTTAGCGAGGAGAAAAAGTTTTGAGCAAATTGTGCAATGCTTACAAGAAATCTTGTATAGAACTAAACTAAACATGTTTACTGAAAGCAATAGTGTATTTATTTTAGCCAATGTATGACGGTTCTTTTAATAAAAAACCCCTGTAAAACTATGGACCTTAACCATTCCACATTAATGACGTGATTTAGCTCGTTTACCACCTAACGGTCTCGATCACCCGTCCTTTACCGAAGACCGAGTCCAACAATAACCGCATGAAGTTTTCAATTTGGTCCCGTAGTGGGTGATTAAACGCTAAAGGGAGAAAATAAGTTGCTAACAAAATGAAATGACAACAGAGCTTTCTCTCTTTCTTTCCCTTTTATTCACTGTTATGAAATGATAAAATTCACCAGTTAATCGATTCCAAACAGTTTTCGGAAAGTGGGCCTACACAATACCCTATTACCCTTAATCTTCGGAATTTGTCAAAGGGTTGCGTGACAGTTACGAATGACGTACATAAAACAGTTCTTAATCCAACGGTGGGATGCTTCACTTTATTTTTTTTTTAAATCAATTAGTTCAATATCAAAGGGTAGGTATATGTAAGGTAAGTCAGAATAAATGCACCTACATTAGCTTGGAGAGAGTATGAGAAAAACTACGGTGATAAATCTCCACCAGCAGTGCACCTGCAAGAGATTATCACCTTGATCTACGCGATTTGACGCCTTAGATCGTTTGGTCACAGGTGCGGGTATTCCCCTTGGTCGAGGACGTGATGGTTGACTTATATCCCACCTTCAGTGGACGAACAGTCTACGGCGTCACTCTCGGGTTGGACTGGCCTGCTGATGATGGGGAGATCGGCCTTTGAATCCCGGTCGGGTCTACTGAGGGTGGTTTCCTCATTCTTCTTTCCACGCAAATGCGGGTAAATTACTTCTAAATTGCTCCCTTGCTCAGCAATACCTCATTAGAGTAATTATCATATATGTGTATAACCTGAACAGGTATTAAGACGTGGTAATAATAATAATAATAACAACAATAATAATCTATCTCATGTTAACTCATGTAAATTTATATCTCACCTAAGGTGGGATGGAAAATGACGCGAGAAAAGCCAGTGTTTTTACAGCAAAACATTATTTTTTCTAGAATAAATAAAATATTGCTCCAGTAAAAACATGAAATTTAATTTTCTTCACATGGTGACCTCAAAATTTGTAGAATATCTTTCAACGGTGTTATGAAATTTAATAACAACTTTTTCTTTTTATTTAAAAAAGTTTATCATCTAATGTTCATGACAGATATTCAACAACTGTTGATATAATCGTGTGAAGAAAATTAAACTCTAGGTTTGTACTGAAGCCATATTTTATTTATCTTAGCAAAAAGAAAAAAAGTTTTGCTATAAAAACTGCAAAAACATTGGTCTTTTCTCGCGTCCCCTGCATCCCCACCTTAAACCCGCCATACCGTTGTTAAACAAACTCACAAGTCACAATATATAATTATTTTAAATTAATGTACAACCTGCCATCCCCCATCCCTAAACTACCGACCCTCTAGCAAAGATGTGCTCATTCATCTTCTGTTCTTATTAGTAAATTAATATTCTTCTCTAGTTTTCTTTTGTTATAAGTTCTTTATGTTCAGTTCATTTTCTTGTCGAGGTAAGTTTTTAAGATAGAAGGTAGAGAGAGAGAGAATATTCGAAATTATAATGTAGTAACCTAATAATGAAATTTTTCATTCCACATTTCTTATTGTTAGGAATTGCTCTGGGGTAGTGGGGACCAATTAAAATGAAAGTACTAGAATTAATTACGAGAATGGTTGGAAGCCAATTCAGAAACATGAAAGAACAAGATGAAGAAAAGTACGATGGTGTTTTGCAAATGTAAAAGTACGACTTATTTTAAGACACATTCTCCCTGATTCGAATTCTATATTTGTCACTGGGAAAAAAAGTTATAACGTTACAAACATTATTATATAAACGACGCGTCTGCCGTTTCTATAAAATCAGTAAAAAGGTTTATAAATTAAAAGTATAAATCATTCCTGCTATGACAGTTTGTAGCGAGAGAATGTAGGTTCGATTCTTAACTCTGCCTTAAGGAATGTGTTATTTGTTAAAGGATTTGTCGTTGTTCTCCTAATATGATAGCACCTAACTTTTGTGTGTGTGTGTGTTGTGTTAAATGTTGTAGTATATTAAGTTAGTTTGCGAGTCATTTGCATTGTAATTTTTAAAAATCCCTCGTCCACTATTTCTTTCTATCCATCCATCCATCTAAAGTTATCCCCATATTCATGCTGAAGGTATGGTGATGAGAAAGGTATAATTCGGAGTAAATGTGTTCGCACTTGCGTGAAGGTCGAAAACAATTTAGGGGAATAAAACACCTCGGTGCATCCGCAAATATTCGATCTCCGAACTCCTCCTCACCATTTATCCAGACGAGATCATTCTGATGCTTTTATCAACGTGGCTACCTTCATGGGTCTATGTTTAGAAAGTGCGTGTTAAATAATTCAAATAAAATTTAAAAACTTTTTACGACAAAGCTTCAAACTTGAAGCATGAACAACCGTCAATATTTTAAATACTAAAAACTTTTTAAATTGATTTTTTTATAACAGCTATGATAACGTTTGAACGTACAGGTGTGTTTCTCCCTTGATATATTTTTCTTGTCTGGTTTCATTATAAAAGGGAGTTTGAGGTTCGATAACCGGTTGAGTTTATTGAAGTTTTTTTTAAAATCTAAATGGTTTCTCACCCTACGTACACATAAATTCTGATACACTGCTTATATATATTGAACATTGCTCTTTAATGTAAATATTTGGATATTACGGATGGGTAGTAAGACACAAAACACGAAGGAGGAGTTGAAGGTGGTGTATTTTTGTATTCATATGAAAGGGGCTGCCTACTTGAGCGTTGGGACGAGTTTCAGGTTTCCAGAAATCCAGAATTTTTAAGAAGTACCTATAGCATTAAAAACCTTCCAAATTAAGTGTTAATATTTAAAAAAATCTACGATAGCGATCAATTCATTTTTACCCTCAATGTTAGAGTTATGAGATCATGGTAAATTTTGAGAATCAAAGATTTAGCCTTCTTCAAAGACAGGGAGTCAAACCGAAACCAGAAGTGATAACAAACCTTAAATTTTGTTTTAAGGAACCACAATTGGAACAGGGACCCTAAAAATAAATTATCTAAGAACGATAATCGGAATTTGAAGCAATTTATATTTAAGATCTTAAATATTTTTTTAAAATTGCATTTTATTCCCTTCTTTTTTTAACTTAATATTATTTTGAAAATAGTTTATTTTTCATTTTATCTGGTTTTTTTTTGTTAAAGGCGGATATATTCCTTTGTATTTTTTTTTATAAAGTTAACTTTTAATTATTTTTGTTGTAAATTATTTTTTAATGTGTAACTTATTGTTCTATTTAAAAAAAATGTTATAATGGACGTATAACTATTAAATAAAGAATTGAAAGGACCGGAACCATAAACGGAACCTAATTAAAAACCAAAAAGAATGGTAACCTTAGTCAGAACCGGAACCGATACATATTTCGTTTCGACTCCCTGCTCAAACATATAGTTCAACGCCGATCAAATTAAACAAATTCAATGTCTTTCAGATAAGCGAAAATTTTGATAGATTAAAGAAAATGTACTATACACTAAAAATACCACTATGATTAATACAAACTAAAGATTTAAAAAAAAGAAATAACGAATTAATATAAATTGAATAGTAATAGCCAGGAATAAAGAACACGTGGACTCAAAGAGTGGATGGACTTACGTCTTGGTTGCGGCGATTTGATTAATTAGTTGACAGAATGCTCGGTGGCGTAGTTGGCTAACGCGCTAGTCGTGTTGAGCTCAACTGCTGAAGACGGGGAGATCGAGGTTCGAATCTCGGTCGGGTGAACTGGGGGTGGTTTTTCCTAAATGGTTTTCCACTCTCCCTCCACGCAAATGTGGGTTCACTTCTTCTATTTCAATCTTCCCAATTCCTAATCCATTAGCGTAATTAGTACTTAAAAGCGTATAACCTGAACGGGTATTAAGACGCGGTGCTAATATTATTATTAGTTGACAGAATGATCGGGATTCGGATGGTTAACATTCTACTGTAGTCACTTTTTATCAGGTTCACAACCACTTCGGTGGCCGCATGGTCTAACGTGCTACCCTTGCAGTAGACTAGACTGCCGATGATCGGCTGGGAGATCGAGGTTCGAATCTCGGTTGGGTGTACTGATGATGGCTTTATCCAAACAAGATGTTCACTCTCCCTCCACACAAATACGGGTACACGTCCTTAAAATATAACTTCCCTAATCCTTAAAATCATTAGGGTAATTAGTACATAAGCATATAACCCGAACGGTTAGTAAGACGGGGTGATAAAAATTAATAATTAAAGAAGCACGGTCACAACAGTTAGAGGCAAATTTGAAGCGAGGCAAATCAAGGCCAAACGAATGCCTCAACTGGACTGACTTCCATACGCATGAGGCGGTATTTAAGAAATGTCCTTGACCCGAGATAATACCAGTCGCTGAGGCAACGATGTTGTTTTTGATGGAATTGATTGCCTACTGCTATCGCTTTATATTATATATATATATATATATATAGTTAACGTGGAATGTAAACTCTTAAAGCAATTTAATTCGATAAATCTTCCTTAAAAAAAAATGTTTAAGTATTGCGAATGTTTGGAATTCCAAAGCAACTTATTTCTTTTACACTCCGCGATTAATTCTAGTGCACTTTCAATTGTATTCTCCATTTTAGCAAACAAAAATAAAAATAAAACGGTCATGAATATAACAAATAATTGAATGCCGGTCTCATCTCACTAATATTACTGTAGGCTACACACACATGCCTCCATTTTATGTGCCGATACGAGATTGCTCAAGCTCACATTGCCTCGGCTCTGTTTCGTCAAATGGACCAAGGATGCCTTGAGTTCCGTTTACCATTAGTTTCCAACCTGGGGATGGCGGGTACGTTTTGCCCGGGGTCGCACAACTCTTTATTATTATTATTATTATTATTGTCACCGCATCTTACTACCCGTTCGGGCTATACGCACTTACGCTAATGTGAAACGGTAGGATGATTGTGAGATGAAATGGAGGACCTACAGTTACACGTGGGATCCGAACCACGGTGGAGGCCTGGGCATTCCCCACATTCACAAGTTTTGATTAATACACGTCTTGTCAGAGGTGAAGGAAGGGTTTGGTAATGAGATAAATCTGTGTCGGGACCGAGGATTGAACCCCGGACCCCCGCACAACTCTTGTTGAGGGCTGCTATCATGATTTACAAAATACCCATTGGGATCGTTGATTCTATTTTGAGACATCTTAGTCGCATTCATAATCATTATATAAGTAATTCATAGAAATTAAATCAAGCACATGATCTTAACGTCACGATCATTTGGTTTGTTGGTGATCATCAGGTCAGGATTCAAATTCCAATCGGGGGTGACTAGAGCTGATTTTTCCTAAATGGTTTCCCCCTTCTCTCTCCACACGAAAATAAATATATATTTCCTCTAAAATCTACCTATCTCACAAGTGTAATTAAATGCGGATAGTGAATATAATAATTTAAAAACAAGACTATCGACGCTTGTACGTCATCAAGGGGAGGTAATAGTATAAAAATACAAAATTTTGGGTCAAACCTTTAGAAAAGGTTGGAAAGTACTAGATTTATGCATTCGTTTGACCTCAATGTTCCTCACTTCAAATTTACCTCTGATATATGTACACACCTTTAGCTAAATGAGGATTGTTTTAGTGGTTTTGAAGCTCCATAACTGGTATTCTTATAAGAAATACCACAGTGTGAGAATATTTCCCTTTGAAAGATCGGTGTCTTTAACTGTAACTTACTTGACCTCGGGGGTGTTGGGGTATAGTTCTCACCTCAGGGCCTGAGGTTCTTGGGTTCAAACCCAGCTGAGGTTGACAGATTTTTCTTGGACTATAAAAATTCGTAGCACAACTTCTTTCGGAGGAGAAGTAAATCCGTCGGTTTCATGTTGATTGTGACATGGAAGTTATATTTCCCGGCAAAATTGGTAGAAAGTTTCTATCATAGACATTCTCGTGTTCTTATATTATAAGCTGGTTCATAAAATGCACGTTCAATACTATAAATAAATAAATACAAATTAAGGCTTAATTTTGATAGTGTTTTTATCGAATAGAAACCAACCATATCCCAAACGGTCCCTCCCCACAATCCTCTTCTCCTCTTTTTTACAATATTTCTCCTTCAAAACAAACACTGTGACGCACGCTTCATTTCCTTTTCAGATTACCAGCTAATTCACACCCTTTTGGCAGCACAAACGCGTCGACGGATTCAATCAATATGTTAATAACGTGCATTGACGGATTTTTTTTTTCTTCAATGGATGTAACTATACTTTGGTGACTCTCCGAGTTAAAAAAAAAAAAGTTATCACTTCTCATATACCTTGATTTTCTCACGAATTTACAGGATGGGGCCTAAACAATTAGATGATCTATGGTGAGGAAAGTGATGGACAACGTGCTTTGTCTCTGACGTCCGGGGGAGCTCATCTGAGATAATTATCTTCAAAAAGTGAAAAATTATAATAAAAACTTATGTAGTTTGCTTTTATTTAACTAGTAAATATTATTTTTCAATTAAAGTGTTTATTCTTAAGTTATTAATCGTTTAATTGTTTCGGTCTCACTTTGTACAATAATTAAAATACCTTTTAGAAAATAAAAACATCTCTTTTGCGGTCAACATTGATAATATTTACTATTTTATTAGTGTTATTTAATAGGTATTGATATTATTTATCAAAAGTGACAGATGAATATCAGATAACTTGACGTATGAATAAGCGAAAGTAGATCTAGCTGTAGAATAATACCTACTGGGAAAATTGGGCTGTAAGTGGAATTGTGACAGCAATGTATACCCCATTTTTACTTTCTCGCTATCTAATAGGTATAGAAAGTATTGTGATCGTCAAAAAAATCAAACTCGAGATTTTGATGATTCTCGAGGTTCCATAACCCCCCGAATCCGAAAAAGTAGTTTTTGAATTTCCGATTGTCTGTACCTCCAACTAGAGCCTAAACTATTTTACCGATCAGGCTAAAACCTTGTATCTAGGGTTTTCGTAGGGTTGCCCCGAGGGGTTTTGGAATCTGATATCTAACCCTAAAATTAAGGGTAGTTTACTGAAGGGCAAAAAGAGAAAAAGTCGGTTTTCTCAAAATCGGCTGTAACGATTTTGATTAAATTTCATTTATGAACATCTATAAATATTCCAAACAAAATGGCTACTCTAAATATTTTGGAAAATTAAGGGTTCCGGTCTTATGCGTAAATTCTTATTATTTATCATATCTTAGTAACTCTTTGCGATATAAAATTACTTATGATTGCAAATATTTAGGTCTATTTATAATACAGTTCTTTTATTTTAAACATATTTTTTATAAAACCAATAACTTTCAAGCTATACACAATTATAAATATATTTTAAATTTTTGAACACTAAAGGTAAAGTATTGCAACCGTAAAAAAAATTTAACCCGAAATGTTAGTGGATGTCGACGTCTCATGACCCCCTGAACCCTAAAAAGTGGTTTGTGCAATGACGTCTGTCTGTGTGTCTGTTTAACTCTAAAATTGAGAGTAGATTAATAAAAAGCGAAAAGAGTAAAGACAGATTTTCACAAAATCGGCCCTAAAGATTTTGATTAAAATTCGTATCTAGGCGTCGATTAAGGTTATAAATAAACTGGCTATTTCAATTTTACTATGAACATGAATTTTAGGGTACTTTACAGAAGCGGAAATTTCTGTATTTCCACAAATATTTGATATACTAAATAACTTATTATTGCAAAAATTGTAGTACTATTAAAAATAAAAAACTTTTATTTGAATTATATTTTTATAAACCAATATTTTCTGAGATATTAGCAAATATATTACTACATTTTTGTGAACTTTAGTTATAAAGAGATAATACAAGTTTTAACGCAATAATTCTATAATGCCATAGAATAATTAAAAATAAGTAAGTCTCTCAAAAAGTTTGTCATTTTTCCTTAAATCTTTTAGTAGAAATGTTTGTACAACAATGATCTATATCCACTTTTTTTATTGGTCAAAATTTATAAATGAGGAATTGAATAGCAATGCGATTACCTGAAGATGTAAAACAACTAATAAAATGTTAAATTTTAACCAGAATTCGAAATTTTAGTGTGAAGTGTTGACCCTTGTGGACCCAAAATTGATAATTTTTATTGGTCCAAACATGCAAATGAGGACATTCTTTGAAAATAAAACTATAAAATTTAATACTGGAACTCAAAAAATGTTTTACATAAGTATAGTGCAATTTATGCTTGGGTTTTCTAGTGTATATTATCTAGTTTCACATATATTACGAGTTTATAGTGAATATCTCCATTTTTAAACAATAGAGCGAGAAAGTCCGTGTGGAGTTCCGTACTAGACCCGGCCAAGATTCGAACCCTGACCTCTCCATCAGTGGGAAAACCAGACCAAACGAGACTGACGCCTTAGTCGTATTTCCACCCAATAGCTACTAATATTACTAAAACTAAGTTATTTTCATAGATTAATACCTCAAATTATATAAATAAGACGTGGCATGACCATCCTTTAAGAATTTTTATTTCGAAAAATACCCATTAGAATTTTGAGATAATCTTGGTATAATTTTCTAGTAATTATAACTTTTATATTGTAAACGTATAAAAGTAATTAGTATATCACTTTTTATGTTATTAGTGTGATTAAAATATATGTCATAATGAAGGCCACACAATAACCGTGGAGAAGAAATTGATTGAACGCTAGACAAGAAGGATTTAAAAATGTTCCGAACCCAAGTCATTGTTCTCAAAGTAATCATTGGATTTTCAAGTTCATTGAGCCTCTCCTCCCCTCTCCTCTTATCCTTCAACTTGTATCCGTTGTAAGCTGCTTTTGGTTAATCTTCTTTTTTTTTTTCTCTCTCTCTCTCTCCTTAGAGACTCTATAATCTTCTTCCACTAACAAATCTTTTGTAGACAAAAGTGACAAGTTTCTTTCTGTTACAACCACAAAGTAAATTTGTGGGGGGATCGAGTTGCTTTCAGAAAATTATTTTTGGATCATTAGGAGTGTAAGGTAGGTACTGAGCTGCGTCTAACCCGAGAGAGGGGTACCAAGTTACGTCCAGCCGTGTCTCACATATCTAGCTCTATTACTAGAAATTAGGTCAGTTTACAATAATAACACGACAAACATTCAATCTCTAATTGAATTCTGCCTGCTGTTTTGCTCGCTAGAAACGTAAATTGTAGCTCACCATACGAGTTGGTGAAACGGTGTTGAAATGATTCCATTCGTATATTTCTAACACTAAAACCATCTTTGTAACATATTTTTAATGGCAAAAATCATTTCTTCTTTCGTATACATTTTTAAGGACATGAATCAAAACGACAAAAGCTAATCAACATGACCTAGATGATTAAATACATTCATAACAACTGATTTTATTGGCTAGCAATGAACTCTAATGATTACTTCACTATCAATTGTAAATAAATAGTGGGAAGTTTAAAATATATGGGGCGATTGAAAACAACATTTCCTTAGTGTAATTGCATTAACATTGGCTTAGTATAATTATGACCACTGTTGAATAAGCATTGAAATGGGTAGTGACTTCTAGTCCATAAGAGATAGTATGAGTGCATGTATGTATATGTATAATGTATGTATTTTTGAGCAATTTTTAATTTCTCATTGAAATATTATTGTTATCGTAAAAAAAAATCCGCTTTGACCTCGAGATTATGTTGAATATTTTAATTTTTATGTGAAACCGAGCCCCATAAAAGTGTATTTTACAATCCTGACTGTTCCTCATATATGTTTGTCCCTGGGCATAAATCCGAAACAAAAAATGGCTCTATTAGACAATATGTGAGCAAGTTTTTACGATTGTGTCCTATCATTTATTTGAATAACTTGTTGGTGTATTTTCAATATGAAACGATAGCCTTCATGTTTATAAAACGATCTTCTGTAAATTTAAAAACATATATATATATATAACAATGCTAATAAAACGTGCCCCACGTCTTAACTACCCGTCTGGGCTATTATCATAGTTTACTCTAATGGTGTAAGCACAAGGAAGATACAATTGAGAGTAAATGTAGCCACATTTGCATGGATGGAGAGTGTAGCAAGATTTATAAAAACAAATCTCATTACATCCTGATGGGATTCGAACCCCTACCTCTCCGTCACCGGAAAATCAGACAAAACTAGACTGACACCTTTGTCCGCGTACCCACTGGTGTGGGGGTATGTTGGAATTATGCTACTTGAGTACAACATCTACAAATACAAACAAAGTTATAATATTTTAGAAATCGGTCATTTTAACGAGTCTCTAAATCATTGTATTATTTCAAAGAATCAAATAATATATTCTGAGATACTTTTATAAACAGTGTCCGAATGGTCTAATCTCTAAGGGTTCGGCCGAACTGCCAAGCGAGTGAGTTTTCCTAGCAGGCAATGAACCAACATACAATAATATTGCCCAGCGCCTCTAAACTAGACTGTTCCGGCTCGAGCGCGCGCGCTTGAAAAAGTAGAATCAGTTCTATCTATCAAACGGTGTCGCTCGGGTCAGTCGCACGCTTCAGTCTGGTTTTACACCAAGGCATGCATCACTATCGTGTCAGACTGTCCTGCTGATGATGGGTAGATCGGGGTTTGAATCCCTGTCGAGTTTATTGAGAGTGGTTCTTCCTAATTGGTTCCCCGTTCTCCTTCAACGAAAATGCGCCTATATTACCTCTAAAATGCTTTATATATCATCCCTACCCATTATAGCTATCATATATGCTTATAACTTTAACAAAGATAAAAGAAATAAGATAAACACTGTTACATTACGTATACTAATATGTATCCACAATTTTTTAAATATTTTTATACAAAATAAATGTTAAAAAATGAAGTTCTTGTGCCAAAACGCGTCTTTAAATATTTAGGGAAGGTGTTGTCTTTGAAATTAAGTGTTGGTATCGTGTCGACAACACTCCCTCATAAATGTGACGTCACTGTTTGCAGCATCGCTCGTTAACGAGTACATTAACAAGGGCAATGTCTGAGGGTTTCGAGTTGTCGGTGGGGGAGGGGAAGTTTAAACCTCCGGCAATAACTTGGAGCTTGCTTTTGTACAGTCGGGAACAGAAGTACGTTCAGTCAGACGAAACCCTCTTACCCGCATCGGTGGTCACATGGTCTAAAGCGTCACTCCCGTGTTTGACTGGCTTGCTGGTTATGGGTGGATCAGGGCTCGAATCCCGGTCGGGTTTACTGAGTAGTGGGGTTATTAATTTATGGGTTCCCACTCTCCCTCCACGCAAATGCGGGTACATTTAATATTAAATTATTACCTTCCTCATATATTCTTAATCCATTGTAGCACAGTGAATGCATTCGTGTAACCCAAAATGATACTAGGGCACGGGATAAAAAAATTAAATAGAAAATTTAACTTTTCACTGTATGTTTATAAGTTACTACACCACCGTTTAAGTCGTTAGTAACCATGATGTTAAGGTGGTGTGGAAATGAACGCGAGTTTAAGTCAGTCTTTTGGCGCAGTTTTTTTTTTATAGCAACGCACATTTTTTCGGAGACAAAATAAATAAAACATTACCTCAGTAGATGAGTCTAGTTAAATTTTCTACACACAGTGAGCTCAACAATTCTTCAAAACCCGCCTCGGTGGCGTAGTTGGTTAACGCGCTAGTTTCGTGTTGAGCTAGACTGCCGAAGACTAGGAGATCGAGGCTCGGATTCCTTGTGCTAAAAAAATAAAAAATAAAAAGTTCAGGAGAAATATTTGATTTCTTTTGACAAAAATATTTTGATCTAAAGAATGCAAAAAATAAACTACCTTTGCTAAAGTCTTTACACTCTCACCTTGATTTGCTTCTTTTTCTATCCCACCTTAGTATGCTTATTATTATTATTATTTAAATTGGTAAGAGGTATTGTTGTTTTGCTATGACTGTAATACGCCTTGGGTAAAATACCTTGTACTCAGTTCACAGGAGGGCTAAGAGGGGCTTACATTTTTTAGTAACTGGCATCACATCACATTCTCTGTAACATTGAAGTCTACTCCATGACTGTTTTCATTTTGTACCGCACGTCTATTTACACGTGAATACCTTCAATAAATCTACCTCGAACAAGGTAAAGAGAAGGCGTCTATGTTCGTTTATGTGATTTGCCATTGTACTGTGGTATCAAATGCAAATTTAATAATATTCTCGAAAATGGATTAAATGGAGCTCTAATCGCTCATATGATCACTTCCAACTCTCTAATTTGGTTTCCTATATTGTATTTTTGATTCTTCCCATATCAAAGCCGAGCTAATAAAAAAATGCATGCTTTTGTAGTTATAGTTGTGATTTTTTTTAAAATAACTTTAAATATCAATATCATACAAGCAAATAACATCCATTAGAATAGTAAATATTTATTCATTTTGTAAGCCATTTAAAGTGAAGTGCTAAAATTTATATTGATTGTTCCACAGACAATAATTTAAGTTTGGAATAGTTTTATTTTTAAACGACGCTTTGTAGGTTACTTCTTTTATGTTCACTACACTCCTGTCCGTCCCCTAATCGCAGCAGGTAGTGTTTCCGCTTACTAAACTAGGGGTGCAATGTTAGATTACTGGCATGGACAAAAAAAAAAAAAAAAAAAG
>CABFVZ010000011.1:1337835-1353204 GCA_902151445.1 Timema monikensis
TCTTAAGTGTTTTACCATACCACTCTCGCTCCGCGTTAATTCTGGTACATTTACTTCGAGCTATAACTCATTACTACTCCATAAGTGTTACCAAAAAGTTCCTTCCTATCTAAATCGGACTGTAAACTAGGATCTTGGTAGAAAGGATCATTTAGAAAATACAATTTTTTTTTGCTGTCAACATTTTACTACAACTGTTCAGGCTATACGTATACATGATAATTACGCTAACGAGCTAAGGATAAGGAAGGAACTGTTTTAGAGGTAATATACCAGCATTTGCGAGTAAGGAGAGTGGGAAACTATTTAAGAAAAACCACCCTCAGTAGACCCGACCAGTATTCAAACCCCGAAATTAGAGTGACGGTTTAGACCACTCGACCATTGAAATGGGTATTATAAGTGTTGTTTTATATGACTTTTTCTAGCACCGCGTCTTACTACCCGTTCGGGTTATACGCTTATATATTAATTTACTATTGGTTTTGGGGATTATATAGGTTAAAATTAGGTGAAGTGTATCTGCATTTACGTGAAGAGAGTGGAAAACAATTTCGAAAAAAAACCTCAATACATCCGACCGAGATTCGAACCTTGATCTCCCTGTCATTGGCAGTCTAGTCTATTGCAGGAGTAGCGCGTTAGACAACACGTCCACGGAAGCGGGTTGTATTCGAGATATTGATTTTGTCATCCATAAAAAGTGACAGCTGTAGATTACATGAGTTGATTTATTAGTAACATTAATGCAATTTTTGTAACATTTATAACTATCCGATATTATAAAAATCCTACTTTAGCCGATGCACACCTGAATTAGCTGATTTTTTTTTTTAAATAAGTTCGAATCAAACTATTTGTTGCGCCTCAAACATTGTATAATAATTATAATTGTATTCGAATAAGGTGACCTGGTGGTCTAGGGGTAATGTGTCGGACTTCTATGCTGGCGGCCGGGGTTCAATCCTCGGTCCCTGCACAGATTTATCTGATTACCAAACCCTTCCTTCACCTCTGAATTCATCTCACAATCACCCTGCCATTACACATTAGCGTAAGTGCGTATAACCCGAATGGGTAGTAAGACGCGGTGCTAATAATAATAATGTATTCGAATATGCACTGTTGCCTAGCTCTACAGACAAAATGTGTGAGTTATGACTTGATATATTAAAAGGCTAGACTGTTTATTTAGCTCAACAAACCCAAACATTTTGGTTTTAACGTCCGTTTCAAACGGATTTATTGAGGCGTTAAGTATAGTTTGAAAGTCATTTCAACAAAATATGTAATCATGATAACGTTAGTTCATTCCTCTTTTCACTGTTCATTGATCCAACAATCAAATTTCAAATTATTCAAATGTTTGATTACACTTCAATTATTCAATGTATCAGTCACCGTGGGCGAAAATCTCGGAGAGATGACGTGATTTCCACGCATCTGAAAAAAAAAACACGGGGGATTATTTGCGTCAAGAAAAAAAAACCCGTTAAAAACCGGAGATTTCGCAAAAATGTAGTAAACACTCTCAGGATAACCACTGATCGGGAAATTCATGAAAACCGAGAATTATGCTTGAATTTTGTGGATCGGGGGGAAAAAAAGTCCCGGGAATAGTGCTTTAATTTTTTCGTCTGTCGGGAATCTTAAAGGGAAGACCACTCTAAATAACTTCTAAAGGGGCATATAGACTTTAGCGTAGGATTAAGGTGCCTCAGTCAACGAGAAAGTATCAATCGTTCTCAGGCCCCACGGATTAAAATAGAATGGTCGCTCTGGTTTTCTGGAATTAATTCTCTATTCTAAGCTTATATTCCTTTTTCCCCTTCATCTACAACCATCCTTTGTCATGTTAATAAGTAAGAAAGAGAGGAAAGAAAACTACGAAACTTCTTATTTCAAGATAAAGAGGAAAGCTCGCTGCTAGGCTAGTTCTCAAATATCTTAACGTTTTATATTGTGAGCTTTTAAAAAAAATATTGTATGTGTCAGAAGAAGTCTAGAATTAGATCCCCTTTTAATCAAGTCTAGTCTAATAGCTCCGCCAATTTGCTTTAAATATGTTTGAAAATGTTACATGTTCACACAGGTTGTTAAGGAAAATGACAGCTTTTGGAATATTTCGACTTTATTTTGGCATGAACCTTATTTTGAAATAACGCATTGTAGAATTAAATATTTCATCAGAGATGAACGTCTGCATGGCAGTGACCTTTCATTTTTTATTTAAATACTTTTTTTTACCTAAATAAATCAACCCTTTCTACGGTAGAAACATAGGGTTTAATTTTATTCACATGGTGACATTAAAAGTTGTTCAATATCTGTCAAAGGTGTCCTGGAATTTAATAACAACTCTTTCTGTTCATTTAAAAAGTTTTTCATTTAATGCCACTAGGCTCATGATAGATATTCAACAACTGTTGATATCACCAGGGAAAGAAAATTAAACTTGATGTTTCTACTGTTAACACTGCCCCCCTCCCCCCCCCCCCCTTTTCATTAGCACAATATGTACTAGTTTTATAAGCATACTCGCTTTGCTCGTTGGGGGCTCCACCCCTAACCCCCAGTGGGTTTCTTTGGAAGTGGATGTAAACTAATGTAATTCCAGAACAGTTTTTTGATAGGTCTTACCGTTTAGCCACAAGAGACCTCCAAAGTAAGGTTCGCACCGACTTTAACCTTGCTCCGCCATTTTGAATTTCTTTCGGGAGTTAAAAATTAATTTTTATAACTTTTTGGAATTTTCCCGTCCGTTACAGGCTAGACGCTATAAGTTTGCCAAATTTCAAGTGTCTATCTCATCTGGAAGTGGGTTAACATTAATGTCAGTGAGTGAGTCATCCATGTGGCTTTATAGTAGTATAACACGCAACTAGTGAATAGGCTTGGGTCCGAGAGTTGCAATTTGGGTTTTTGCACGAAGTATATTTCCTGTTGTTTTGATATATTTTTCAAAGCAGGGGGTAGCGTGATTTGTTTCTTCATCTCCGCCAAGTTATTGAGGATTTTTTAATTTTGGTTTAGGATTTTTGTAGCCCCATGGCTTCTTTGGTGCTGACTGACAGCTCACAGCTGACTTCTGATAGTCAAAATTTAGAATACCTCCTGCAAAAAAAATAAGTTTTTAGAATTTTGGGGGTAACTACAACACATGAGTTGACCTTGCTGATCTAGTGCTAAAGTTCTCGCCTCAAACCGCTGTTCGTGGGTTCATACCCAATCGTGGTCGATAGATTTTCCAAAAATTATACAAATCCATAGCACAATTTACTTAGGAGGGTAAGTAAAGCCATCTGCCCCATGTTGATTGTGGCAGGTAAAATAACCCTAGAAGGTGTGTAAAAATACCGTTCCCGCCAAAATTATTGGTAGGCCCTTTCGTTCTCGTTCATAGAAATTATCATGTACTGATATCATCAGTCGGTTCAGAAAGTACATAAATAATTAAATAGTTTTATATTTAAGTAGGTGACCTGGTGGTCTAGGGGTAAGGTGTCAGACTTCTATGCTGGCGGCCGGGGTTCAATCCTCGGTCCCGGCACAGATTTATCTGATTATCAAACCCTTCCTTCACTTCTGACAAGACATCTTGTGAATGTGGGGAATGCCAGGCCGCCACCGTGGTTCGGATTCCACGTTAAACTGTAGGTCCTTCATTTCATCTCACAATCACCCTACCATTACACATTAGCGTAAGTGCGTATAACCCGAACGGGTAGTAAGACGCGGTAATAATAATAATAATAATAATAATAATATATTTAAGTACCTTAAAAAATTAATATAAAATAAAAATACAACAATAAGATAATAAGTAACAATTAAGTTTCAGCTTTGTACACTATCGGAAAGTTTAATAAACATTCTAGACAGACAATTTAAGTTTTTTATAAGCACTGCACCCTACTTCCTGTTCGAGTTGTACGCTAATGGTTTTTAGGGATTAGGAAAGTTATATTTAGAGGAAGTTTACCCGAATTCGCCTAGAAGGAGAGTGGAAAACCATTTTGAAACAACCACCCTCAGTACAGCCGACCGAGATTCGAACTTCAATCTCCCCGTCAGCGGCAGTGAAATCTATTGCGAGAGTAGCGCGTTAGACCACGCAGTCCACAAATCATTTATAAAGCTGATACTCCCGTTAGATAAGCTCTAGTTACCGCTGCTCCCAATCAAGTACCATCTCCTATTTAGTGGGTCGCAAGTCACTACATCGGAAAATGTTAATTTTTAGATAACCCTTCTAGTCTTTATCAGCCCTGGTTCTTAATAATCTACCGGCCTATTTGATTGCGTCATCACTAATTGTTGAAGCCTGTGCTGCAAATCTTTTCTCCTCAAATCACGAGTTTGGTCCGACAGCTGCCCCTACACTAAACTACTCGAGCAAGAGGGACATATGTGACAAATATATTTTATTTAGTAAAAAAAGTTTGATTTATTCGTAGAAGTGAGATAAAAATAAATAAAACCTGTCCTCAAAAGTAATTTCATGTACTTATGTTTTGTATTACTAATAATATATTTAAGACAATTCGTTATTTGACCTATTTATGCGGTCTTTAAATGGTTCTGATTAGGTGTTATTATGATGTTTAGGTTGAGACACTCTTCCTCAGAACGTTCATGGTCTTGGCAACAAGATGATAACAAACTGAAACCTACCTCTAGCACTCCCATTGGAGGGATTCAGTTGGCCAATCACAGATAAGAAAGTGCTTTCTTCTTCACCTTTATAAAAGTTTTGTTTGAAGGGTGGTGTAGTTTTATTATTTTGATCGTTCATTTTAACGGTTTGGCAGTTATATTTTTATTTAAACTGAACTAACCCAACGTATTATATGATATAAAAATATGTGGTTTTAAAATAACATAAATTTGTGTCTTTAGTGCGTGCATCTTAGCTAAGTCTTGTGAACATTTTTATTCGTTTGTAACATTAGAGAAAACCATACCTCCATAGTTGATGAACCCGTAAGTAAGTTACATAAATTATTTATCCTCTTTTGTCTTTAAGTTCTGTGTTGCCATTCGATTTAATAAAAAATATTTTTTAATCAGCTATTTTTAAGTGCCAGTATGGAATGACTTATTAAATCTAAGAGAGTAGGATCAGGACTGTGTATTTCAAATAAATGAGTAAGATTCCGGCCGGTGTATTAATATCAATTTAAATAATGAACTCAAGAGCTCTTATATTGTTCTTATATTGTTGACAAAAGTATTGTATATTCTTCCACATGCCATTAAAATATCGAATGGAACAATAGGGCCTACTTTAGGGTGACCTGGTGGTCTAAGGATAAGATGTCCGACTTCTGTGCTGGGGGCCCGGGGTTCAATCCTTGGTCCCGGCACAGATTTATCTGATAACCAAACCCTCCTTCACCTCTGACAAGACGTGTATTAATCACAACTTGTGAATGTGTGAAATGCCAGGCCTCCACCGTGGTTCGGATTCCACGTTAAACTGTAGGTCCTCCATTTCATCTCACAATCACCCTACCATTACACATTAGCGTAAGTGCGTATAACCCGAACGGGTAGTAAGACGCGGTGCTAATAATAATAATAATAATAATAATTTTATCTTCGCCATCTCTCAGTTAACTGTTGCCAAATCTCCTCGCTTTCATTTACGCCGGAAAGTGGTGTGCTGGGGTAAAAAAGAAGCTACAGTCAACCGCGACTAACCAGTGTTGCGAAACTTGTCTTGTATATGAGGCGATATTGACCATACAAGAACAAGAAAATGACAATGCTGTTTCCAAATTTAGTAACCATGCAGGTTCCCTTAGTGATGTTTTTTTTTTCTATCTTAACTTATTTTTCTTTTATTCTTGATCACAGTTTGAAAACATCTTGAAGTGCTTTTTGTTATTAAAATTATGTAAACACTAAATTAAACTAATATTTTGTGTGTGCGTATATTACTGCAAGCCGGATAGTAATATAAATGTATCACAGAAAAGCGGGCCGGTCAGATGTGTCTCGAGGGCCGAGGGCCGTGAGTTTGCGAGCCCTGGTATAAGGCATCATTCTCATGTTAGATTGGCCTACTAATGATGGAGAGATCGGGGTTAAAATCCCGGTCAGGTCTAATGAGGGTGGTTTTTCTTCAATGTTTTCTCACTATCCCTCCATGAAAATGCGGCTAGATTACCTCCTTCCTCATCTTTATCTCATTAGAGTAATTATCATATAGTGTATGCGGTTAATATGAAGAGGTAATAAAACGCTGTGATAAAAATAGCTTTTCCTGTGCATAGGTGGACTGTCAACTGTCCTTTTGTATATATACTGCAAACTGTCCCTGTGTACATTCAGACTACCAACTGTCCCTGTCCATAGACAGATTGCCAACTGTCCCTGGGTACAAATATAATGCCATTTGCCCCTGCGTGTAGACAAGCTGCCAATTGTCTCTGTGCACGGGCAAACTGTCAACTGTCCCTGCGTATAGACGAACTGTCAAATGCCCCTGCTTATATACGTCCAAATATCCCTGTATACATACAAACTACCAACTGTCCCTGTGTACAGACAGGCTGTGTACTGTCCCTGTGTACAGACAGGCTGTGTACTGTCCCTGTGTACAGACAGGCTGTGTACTGTCCCTGTGTACAGACAGGCTGTGTACTGTCCCTGTGTACAGACAGGCTGTGTACTGTCCCTGTGTACAGACAGGCTGTGTACTGTCCCTGTGTACAGACAGGCTGTGTACTGTCCCTGTGTACAGACAGGCTGTGTACTGTCCCTGTGTACAGACAGGCTGTGTACTGTCCCTGTGTACAGACAGGCTGTGTACTGTCCCTGTGTACAGACAGGCTGTGTACTGTCCCTGTGTACAGACAGGCTGTGTACTGTCCCTGTGTACAGACAGGCTGTGTACTGTCCCTGTGTACAGACAGGCTGTGTACTGTCCCTGTGTACAGACAGGCTGTGTACTGTCCCTGTGTACAGACAGGCTGTGTACTGTCCCTGTGTACAGACAGGCTGTGTACTGTCCCTGTGTACAGACGGGCTGTGTACTGTCCCTGTGTACAGACGGGCTGTGTACTGTCCCTGTGTACAGACGGGCTGTGTACTGTCCCTGTGTACAGACAGGCTGCAACTTAGCCCTGCACCTCTGCTGAGTTTAAATTTAGCTCGACTCCCCCCACCCTCCTTACAGGGCCTGAAGGACAGCTCCTCTCTCTCACTCTCGCACAGTATGCTTGCGTCACCTAGGGATAAGGAAGGACCCTGGACTTGACCTCTCAAGTTGCCGGTTTTTGAAAGGTTTCCGGCCAAAAACAACTTGGAGAAATATCGTGCGAGGGATGGTAACCCTAACGCAGAGAACATCCAAGTGGATCTCTCGTGGTTCACTGGCTGGCGAGGTTTATTGGTAGGTCAAGGCAGTGGCGGTTCATGGATTGTTGCTAGGGGGGTCACTGGATCTACGGGACTGTACTTGCCATAAGTCCTAATCAGATTATGCAAAAAAAAAACATATCTGCTATATAGGGGCCTAAAGTTACTTAAACTAAGGAAACAAAATGATTAGGTTAAATTTAAATTAAGTGCATCACTATTCTCTCGAATAGAGTATTTGAAACTACATTTAAAGGATTGACTAATCACAATACACCCGACAGAGATTCAAATCCTCGACCTTTTTGTCAGTCAGGAGTGATAACCACGAATTCCGCCCTAGTGATAATTTACGAGACTACAATTTATTGTGGAAAGTATTAGTTATTATTAAATGTCTACTTATAAATAAAATCACTAGCAAAGTAACATTTTTAATTATAGCTTTTGATTAAAAAGTAAATTCGTTTTCAAATAATACCTTCACTAGTGGTCACATGATTTATGGCGTGAGGCTCACATTATACAATTTCGGGTGATGGGGTGGTTTGTCAACATGCTATTTATTACTCATCACCATGATTTTCCCATCCCCTATCCGCGTTAATTCTGGTACAATTCCTTTAATCCACCCTTCTCTCCCCTAACCCTTGTATTAATTCGTCAATAGGCTTGTTTTTAAATACACCGATTAAAAAATTGTTCAAATAATGACTTTTTAAAATGATTTTTATCAAACTTAAGTTCGACACTTTATCTCAGTCAATAGCGTGTGTCTCTACAGGGTTTGCTTGCCGGAATGCTCTAAAAAGGTATTATAAGGTATTATTGGTGAAATGTCTTTTTACATTGATAAATTAACCGCTGGGGGCCAGGTGTTGTGTCTGTTCTAGATTTAAGTTAGTTTATAAGTTGCGAGCTGATATTTTCAGTCGGTTAAAAAAGGGCGCGTTAAATACCTCAAATATAAAAAACAACTTTCCGATGAAACCTATTCAAAAAGAAGTATTTTTAAAATTATTGAAAAAAAGTTATCTATTGAATATTTGATGTTTGCTTGAATAAAATAAAACTGTTTCTAGATAATTATCATCAAATATATTAATAAAATAAAATAAAATATTTTAAGCTTACTCTTAAATAAAAAATTTCAAGGTGATTGTTTTTCCACCGCATAATACGCATATGAGGTTGCAATTAAATAGAAAAAGGTTAGTTTAAAATAAAATAAAACTATGAGCTGGAATAAAAACTGTACTATATTAATGGACGTACTTTTTACTTTACGAATTTCTACTCCAGTAAACTCTTGTTTCCAATATTAGTGAAAATGACACTAATTCGTGTGATAATTACTAAAAAACTATTTACACAAAATACTGTTCTAGGTAAAAAAAACTTGGCCCATATTTATTTATAGATTTAAAAAATGAAGATTACTAATTAATTCTTTAAATATCAAAGATTTTCAATTACAACCCGCATCACTGAACATAATGGTCTAAGCCCTATGGCGACACTCTCACCATTTACTTGATTTCTGGTGATGAGGAGATCAGGGTTCGAATCCCTACAGGTTGTTGTGAGGATCGATTTTCCCACTCCCCACTCTTTATCCACGCAAATTTGGGTACATTTCCTATAAATTACAACTTACTCATACCTACCCTATGTATAAAATACGAATGTGTACTAAGCCGCAGTGTACGTACACACACACACACACACACACACACGCAGCTATTTATTATCATTTTTATTTTTTTATTTTACTCTTTGATATTAATTTGAATGTCATTATTATTTTATGACTATTTGTATGAATAATATTCTTTTTGTTTAGCCCCGTGTCTTACTACCCATTCGGGCTATACGCTTATATACTAATTACGCTAATGTGTCATTTGCGTGGAGGGAGAGTGGAAAACAATTTAGGGAAAACCACCCTCAGTACATTCGATCAGTATCGAACCCCGATCTCCTTGTCATCGGCAGTCCAGTCTATTGCAAGAGTAGCGCCTTAGACCATGCGGCCACTGAAGTGGGTATTATAATTATTATTTTAGGATATTCTTTATATTTTGAGGTCCATTTAAATTATTTCTTTTCAGCCTTTGTATTTTAATTTTTTTTATTTGCATGCTAATTTTGCCTATTTTGTTATTTATTTGAATTATCTCTTTAATATGTTTGTGGGATATCTTACATCTACATGTTATTATAATTCACCTATTCGGTGATTGTACCTGTTTTGAATATTCATTTGAACGAATCTATTTATATTTTGAACCAGAAAATATTGAGAATTACAAATAATGCATATTTTTTTACAGCCACCTCTGGCTAGGTTATATCAGTGTGTTGTCTACTTTCTTATGTCTAAGACTGTACACGATTGCTGACGTATGCACGTCCAATCAGTATTCAAAGTTGTCGTCGACCAGGGGCACAACTGTCACAAATCGATTCTATCTGCCGGCTGTATCAATATTTCTCTATTGGAGTAAGGGAAGGGACACTTTTCGAATAACTTGAGATACACTAAAAATAGAAAAAGAGTTCTTGAAGGTAGAAAAACTATACCTGTATCGTCATTAATGGATGCGCCACCAAGTATTACTATTTAGACCCGCATCTGTGGACACGTGGGCTAAAGATCAGGCTCGTCTGGTCTGGTTTATCATTAAAGAGTGGTTTGGGGTTTGTACCCTGGTCGGGTTTACTGAGAGTGTCTTTACCATAAACTAGGTCTCATTCTTTCCACACAAATGCCGGTACTTTACTATAAAGTTGATCTTACTCATACCTACACCATTATTGTAGTCAATCTGAGAATGATCTAGACAGGTAATAAAACGCGGATAGAAAAAAAAAGAAGAAAATACCAATTCAAGGTGGGTAAAAACGGGGAAAACCTGGAAAAGTTTGATGAATTTTTTGATTTCAGGGAAACCAGGGAAATATCAAGAACTCGAATAAAATTAGAGAAAAACAGGAAAATTTAAATAGCTAGCAATTAATTTCGCACTTATACACTAAAACAAAAGTGAGATATTTAACCTCTCTTATGTCAACAAAATGTATTTTCTAGAAATGTCATTCTAGCATAAGTCGTGTGTTATACAACGTGTTTCTTATGTTATATTTACATATTGCCACAAATAATACCTAAGAACATTTAGTACTTTAAAAATAACTTATAAAAATGTTGTCAAGTAGCTGTTAGCATTTTTTTTAAAAAGGTGATATATGTAGAAAATGGAAAAATTGTCCTTCTGAGAGGAAAACTTAAAAAGGGTTTATTAGATTGCGAGTGTAAGGGTCTTGAAAAAAAGAGTGTTTTTTTAGTGGTTTTTGATCAAAACATTGTTTTGTCAAAATAAATCAAATATTTCTCCAGTGGAAACATAGTTTAATTTTTTTCACATTCATCAGTTGTTGAATATCTGTCAAGGGTGTCCTGGAGTTAAATAACACATTTTTCTCTTCATTTAATAAGTTTGTCGACTGTCACTATGTTAATGACAGATATTCAACAACTGTTGATGTCAGCAAGTGAAAAAAAATAAACTCTGTTTCCATTAGAGAAACATTTGATTTATTTTGACAAAAAAAATGTATTGCTATAAAATCTGCAAAACACTGAACTTTTTTTTTGTCCATATTAGCACCACATCTTACTACCCGTTCGGGTTATACGCTTTAAGTACTAATTACGCTAATGGATTAGGAATTGGGAAGGTTGAATTAGAGCAAGTGAACCCGCATTTGCGTGGAGGGAGAGTGGAAAACCATTTAGGAAAAGCCACCCCCAGTTCACCCGACCGAGATTTGAACCTCGATCTCCCCGTCCTCAGCAGTCGAGCTCAACACGTCTAGCGCGTTAGCCAACTACGCCACCGAGGCGGGTTTTTTGTCAATAGACATTGGAAAATGTTTTCTGAAAAACCTGGAAAATTCAGGGAATTTTATAAAAGAAGTGTTGTAACCATCCTGTAAATAGGTAAGAATAGGGTGAGGTTTGGAAATAACATTTGGAATACACCACACCCAATACAATTAGTCGGGACTTTACCCCATTCGACTCATTCAGGCACACTTTCCATGCGGTTCTGCATTTGTGTTATTTTTGAGGTTCTTTGTAGTTTTAGGCACTCGAAAAACTAGACCATTGCTCATTTCTAAGTTTTTCTGTTTGCAGTGATTTCGGTAAAATTATCCGTTATTATGAATATCCATTTGAAATCCCCCGACCAGGATTTGAACATGATACTCTTGATGCATCTCGGTCAGGGCCTACTATTTGTAACAATTTAAATTTATTTTAAATTAGAATTTTCTGATATCTGCTCCACAAATAAATCCCTTCCCAACCTCTCAAAGAAGAAATGTTGTGGTTTTATATTTTGTGGATGCTGACGCTTGAATTCGGTGAGCGTCGCTTTCAAATCTTGTTTGCGTCTGTGGGTGAGTGGTTGTCTCTGTAGGGGTGAGGGATGTATCGATCTTACCTGGGTAGACCTTCTCATTCCCCTCGCTCCCTCCTCCTAACCTGCACAATCATCTGGTCACTAATTTCCTAAACAGTCTAAACAGCAAATAGACAAAGTGTGGTCAACAACTAGTAGCTCTTGAGCCAGCGTCATGTATCTTACTACGTGCGTTCACTTCTATTAGTTTAAATAGTCATCTTGATTCTTCACTTTATTTACTGAAAAGTTGAGTTATCCCAATCCTTCACTTTCTGTCCTGGAGAATTGTGTCATCCTAATCCTTCACTTCATGAAATTACTGAGCTATCATTATACTCCACATCATATACGGGAGTATTGATTCATTTTTAATCGATCAATTCCTGCTTTATAATTTTGAGTTATCCTGAGCTTTAACTTTTTATATTGGATTATTGAGCCATTCTGATCTTTTACTTCTTGTACTAAAGTTGAGTTTTAATAAGTATTGAGTGTTGACCTTCCCTCGACTACAACAACAAACGATAAAGGGAATTTATTTGTAGCTTGAGGTTCTAATCCCTACAGGGCATTCTGAAGATGTTATTTTCCTAAACGCTTTCTCCCACGTTCTTCACGAGAATGGTGGCATATTTCCTTTAAAACCCCTACCTTTCTCATCCCATCTCCCTAAAGGAAGCTCTGTAAATTGCGCGGCTGAGACGTTGTATGCAAAAATAAATGTATATATATTAATTTATTGAGAGAAGTTTTGACAGTTTTTTGTTTACCTTTGTGTGAGCCCGTGGTTTTCGAACTGTGATCCTCGGAACATTGAAGAATGTTTGTCTCCAGGAGTTGTATCGGATTATTCTCCTTCCATCCTCTTCTCATGCGCAAGCCGCTTTGCTTTTGTTAAGATGTTTATACCCCTATATTCCCGTGGCTTGCGTAGACGATTTAAAAAAAAATGTGTCCCTTTTTTCCTCTTATTGGCCTGTGCAACTTTTAGACACAACCTGAGATCAAACACGCTAACCGTAATGCATAAAATAATCTGGAAGAATAATTTTGCTCTATGTGGCTGTTTTTTACTTTCTTGTGTGAAGAGAAGGTATTGTAATCGTGAACATTTTTTAACCTTTAGATTATGATGAATCTTTACGTCTTATGTGTTCCCAAACTTAAAAAAAAAGTGGGTCTTACTTATTCTATCCGTCCCCATATTTGTCCGTATTTCTTGTCTCTCCCTGCCTCCAAATCCGAAACGGTTCGATGGATTTTCTTCAAACTTGATATTTAGATATTATATGGCAATATATTTCCTAATGTTTTTTTTACTTTGTTATCTAGCCCTTAAAGTTACTGGTGGGTGATTTTAAAAACCCTAATTACCTCAATGACTAATGATTATGTTTAAAAATGTATATTGGGGGATATTTTTGACATGAAAAAAAACCAAAAACTTATTTTTTCGGTAAAATATTTGTCAAAAGATTGGCATACTGATGACGTTTTTGTTCCATAGTTTGACATATTTTTAAAATGGCTCTAGCGATTTAGTTCAAAATAGGTAGGCCTATGTGGTTGGATTTTTAAAATATACATAATTTTATAAAGGCTATTCGTTTTTCTTTTAAAAATCATTTTATAGTCTGTTGTTTTCTGATTTTTGAAACGTTTGAATTTTTTAAATAATATATAAGGTGATTTTACTCAAAATCTGTATCTATGGTTTATTTTACATAAATAAATAACACCTATGTTTATTTTTCTAAAATATTTTAATTTTAAAGGTTCAACTTAGGATACATTTTAGAAAATGGCCTTAACGAGTTAGTTCAATATTAATATATGGGAATTGTTAATAGTGATACTAAATAATAAGTTTTAGCCTAATTTTCACAAATTAAAAATAGTTTGAGGATTTCTTAGCAATTAAAAAATAAATAAAAATTGAACATATGTGTTTAAAATCTGTAAATGAAGTTGTTTTTTTTGTGATTAACAAGTTAATGTTTGTTTTTCTGAGAAAAATTTGTTCCCAGTTTTAATACACTAAATCAGAATATTTGTGCGTTGTGTCATACTATGTATATATTATTAAAGCCTGTTCAGCGTAGGAATTGTTTTCTGAAAGGCCTTTTCCCCTACTATTATATAGTAGGATATTGGTAGGAAAAAATACGTTTCAGAGAGTAACTCCTACCGTGATTGAAGTTTAAGTGTAGATCAGTAAATAACATATAATTTTTATGTAAACGCATTTTTGTGGAGAAAAGATTATAAGAAGATTTCTAATAACAAATTTTTATGGCGTTTAAAATTGATAAAATTTGATATTGATAGTATCTATACATAAATGGTATGGTGCACCCCACGAAACTTCTCCCTTAAATTTAGGGTTGAATATCTTAGTTCAGCTTAGTGAAATCACTTGTCTGTAACTTGGGTAAACATGTCAAATGGGACACATGTTTATATGAAAGCTTTTCATTGTTTTTTTCTCTCTTGTCCACCGCTAAAGTGGGTCCCACATGTTATACGATACACCATGTCCACATGTGTGTGTGTGTGTGTTGTAACCCGAACCTATAGTGTTGAAAGTATTATATATAGGCTACAGTCAAAGCGGATAGTGAGATGCCGTATTAAAAAATAATCCATACATATTATAAATGATGATATTCCTGTACTTTTAAAGAACAGAACCTATTTTGTAAATAATAATTTCCTCTTTTTATGCTAACCCTGCCACTCGCTTGTCCTAGTACAGCTCTCTCGGGAATCTGACCCATCTCAGCCCGTCTCTTCTAATTCAAAAGAGGAGAAAAGGGAGGGGGGTGCGATTTGGCTTAGAATAGGCAGACGCTGATGAGGGATTTATCGCGGACCCGACACAAGATATACAACAACATGCACACTGGGCCCAATATTTCCCTTGTGCACTATACCTGTATAGATAGCTGTGTTGACCACGGTGGTGAAACACTCGTTCGACTTCTAGGGAGGGGGGGGAAGAGGGGTAAGGGGGGTGGTATATTGACTAACGCCCATTGGGACTCATCTATTGCGAGTGGGCACCGGTAGGATTTGTGGTCGCTGACCGCAATGCCGCACTAGGTATGGATAAAACAACCACTGAGGACGTGCATGTACGCTGGATTATTGCTAAACTACATATCATCTCTGGCGGTAGCGGTCACGTGGTCTAAAGAGGTCCGTATATCCGAAAGGTACGTATCAAATGTCCTTCACAGTAACTTTTATTTTATTATTTAGCACCGCGTCTTACTACCCGTTCGGGTTATACGCTTTAAGTACTAATTAAGCTCATGGATTAGGAATTGGGAAGGTTGAATTAGAGGAAGTGAACCCGCATTTGCGTGGAGGGAGAGTGGAAAACCATTTAGGAAAAAAAAACTAAGTTCACCCGACCGAGATTCGAACCTCGATCTCCCCGTCCTCAGCAGTCGAGCTCAACACGACAAGCGCGTTAGCCAACTACGCCACCAAGGCGGGTTTCACAATAACTGATTGATGTGTACAAACG
>CABFVZ010000011.1:1354327-1378178 GCA_902151445.1 Timema monikensis
CCCCCCCCCCCCCCGTCCCCTTAAGATTAATAAATCAAGCACACAATCTAACTGTATAAGTTGTACGTACCGTATCTTCATTGATCTATCTTGTAATTCTCAAAAAAACTTTTTTTTTAGCACCACGTCTTACTATCTGTTCAGGTTATATGCATATGTACTAATTATACTAATGTGTTAGGGATGAGGAAGGTTGGATTTAGAAGAAGTGAGCCCACATTTGCGTGTAGATAGATTGAAAAACCATTTGAGAATAAACGCCCCCAGTATACCCGAACGAGAGTAGAACCTAGATCTCCCTGTCATTGGCAAAAGTGACGCCTTAGACCATGCGGTCACCGAAGCAGGTCCCAAAAAAACTTCAATAAATAAAGGCAATCGTTGTTTTAACTAAACCACAAAAAATAAAGTAATGACGATATTGATTGTATCTAGTGAATTTGCAAAAATTGATCTTCATTTAATGAGTTTGATTGGACAAAACACAACCCAATCTTCATAGGAAGGACAGCTTTAAAAAAATACTAGGTCCACGTTCACGTATTCATTCTTTAAGTCATGTGATCTGCAGTTGTTACTTTTTATTATTAGAGATACCTATAAAATATCACTAATTAAATTGTAAAACTGTATCAATTTTAGCCGCAAAAATACTATATGTTTGTATTTTCTAAAATATTCTTCCTATGAAAAAGGTTTCTTATTTTCAAGGTAAATAGAGTGTACAGCCCAGAATAATTCCATATACCTCAAACCACTCAGCCATAGAGATAGAAATAAATGGTACGTAACTCCGCACGGACTTTCTCGCTCTATTGTTTGAAAATGGAGATATTTACTCAAAACTCGTAATATATGTGAAACGAAATAATATACAACTAGCAAACCCAAGCATAAATTGCACTATACTTATGTAAAACTTTTTTTTTTTAGTCCTGGTTTTAAATGTTATAATTTTGCTTTTAAAGAATACATTTTCTCATTTTTATGTTTGGACCGATAAAAAATATCAATGTTGGGTCCACAAGGATCAACACTTCGTATTAAAATTTTAACTTTTAGTTAAAATTTTTGACATTTTATTAGGTGTTGCAATTTTCTTAAACTACTCTTAATTTTAAGTTTAAACAGACACACAGACAGACGTCATTGCCTATATAACTTTTTAGGGTTTGGGGGGTCTTGAGACGTCAACATCCATCAACATTTCAGGTTAGATTTTCTATTGTGGTCGCAATACTTTTACCTTTTGTGTTCGAAATGTTAAAAAATATATATATTAACGTATAGCTTGAAAGTTATTGGTTTTATAAAAAATATGTTTCTTATAAAATATTTGAATTATAAATAGACCTACATATTTGTAACGATAAGTAATTTCATATCTCAAATAGTTTAGAAGATATAAACAAAATTACGCATTAGACCGAAGCCCTTAGTCATTTTGCCGAAATATTGAGAGTAGCCATTTTGTTTGGAATATTTATAAATGTTAAGAAATGAAATCTAATCAATATCGTTAGAGCCAATTTTGAGAAAATCGCCTTTTTCTTTTTTTGCCCTTCAGTAAACTACCCTTAATTTTAGGGTTAGATATCCAATTCCAAAAACTCCTCGGGGCAACCCTATGAAAACCCTAGACTACCAAATTTTAGCCCAATCGGTAAAGTAGTTTAGGCTATAGTTGGAGGTACAGATAGACAGACGGAAATTCAAAAAACACATTTTTGGATTCGGGGGGTCATGAAACGTCAAGATTCATCAAAATTTTGAGTTCTTTTTTTTTGACGATCACAATACTTTCTCTACCTGTAAGATAACGAGCCATATAGGATGACAGGGAATACATAACATGTCTAAATAAATTAAGATCGATGACAAACGTTCAGCATGTAGGCCTTTTAGTTACCGCGATCGATGCGTGTGTCCCGGAATCTTATTATTATTATTAGCACCGCGTCTTACTACCCGTTCGGGTTATACGCACTTACGCTAATGTGTAATGGTAGGGTGATTGTGAGATGAAATGAAGGACCTACAGTTTAACGTGGAATCCGAACCACGGTGGTGGCCTGGCATTCCCCACATTCACAAGATGTCTTGTCAGAGGTGAAGGAAGGGTTTGGAAATCAGATAAATCTGTGCCGGGACCGAGGATTGAACCCCGGCCGCCAGCATAGAAGTCTGACACCTTACCCCTAGACCACCAGGCCACCGTCCCGGAATCGAATGGAACCAGTGGCATGGCTTGATAATCCGTTGACTGGATGCGGTCTATATTTAGCACCAACTTCGCAGCTGAGTTCATATCCGTATGAGGGGGTAGGTTTCACTTCGTACTCTCTATTTCATTATAGGTATGGAATTTATCTGTCAAACGGAAAATGTTACTTTCTATATTTTTATATAGTCACTAATTTTGTTAATCACCGCATTTTACTACCGGTTCAGGCTATAAGTATATAATATGATAATTACTCTAATGATAGATACATGAAGACGGGAGCATTTTTGAGGTAGTATGACCGCACTTGCGTGGAAGGAGAGTGGGAAACCATTTGGGGAAAAATACCTTCAGTAGACTCGACTGTGATTCGAACCCCAATCTCCCTGTCATCAGCAGTCCATTCTAACACTAGAGTGACGACGCCTTAGACTATTCGGTCACTGTAGCGGGATATTCACTATTAATTTGTCAATATCAGTTTAGTTTGTAAATAATTTTTTTTATTTTAAACTTTTTGCTAATGATGAAATAATTATAAAAATTATATATATATATATATTAAAATATATTTTTTCCCACCGTGTATTATTACTACCCCTCCAAGCTATGCGCATTTTCTAGGCGACATCGTAAACTATCGATGATTTGTGAACACACTCCCACTTTCTTCTCTTTAGATTTTTGTCTGAGTATTCAGCACATTTCAGGTCATACAAATAAAGATGTTGTTGCTCTAAATAAATTAACTTATCACACTTAATCTCCATTGACAACAGATTTGAATTTCGGAAATTAAAGAAAGAAGAAACCCGCTTCGCTGGCTGCATGGTCTAGCGCGCTATTCTCGTGTTGGATTAGACTGCCAGATTTCGATCCCTGTCTGGTGCACTAATAAATTGTTTTCCACTCTACCTCCCCCTCTATTTTGGGTGCACTTCCTCCAAATTAAAGCTACCTAATCCTTAACAAATTAACGTAAGTAGTGCATAGGCGTATAACCTGAGCGGTTAGTAAATGTGATAAGAAGGAAATGCACCAACACTTGTTTCATGGCAAGTTTCCGAATAACACCACAACCACCTACAAACTGACGGCGGTCGGCTTCGTGTGCGGTCGCTAGTGGTCTGCCTCAGACGTCTGACAAACTTTCGGTCGTGTGTGGTGTCCGGATACCGACCGTACTACGAAATTGTCTGTCGTGTGCGGGTGGTCGTCCTAAAAGTTACTAATAATCATTTCGTATTCTTCCTCCTCGAAATATCTGTCTTGTCACCTTGACAAGGTGATGTAAACCGACTTCATATAATCCCATAAGGTGATGTTAACTAGCTTTACTTGTTAACGTGATAATACATATTTGCGAGGCGAAGGAAGAATACAAAACAGATTTGTAGTATCTTTAGATCCATCATAGAAAAAAGATAACAATTAGCATTTTTTTTCTTCTTTGAAAAAAAAAATTGAATTTTTTGAAAGTGATTTTACCGATTTTTGAAAAAAAAAAGTTTTTCTTTCGTTATTTAAGTGTAAAAATAGATATATCATGTTAAAAATAGTGAGGAAATCTTTTCCTGTTCCATTTTAAAAAAAAGGTAATGTATTTCAATATTTTACATAATATTTTTATCTATTAGAAACATGAAATTAATTATAATTTTTCGAATATTTCGACACCTTTTGGGCCATAGTTACGGTGAAAAGGATAAGCTTTCATAAAAATGGTACATTAAGGAACTAAATATTGTTTACCATGTCTAATTTAATCATAATCTGTCGATTTATTTTTAATCTAGACCAGGAATTTCAAATTAAGATGAAAGTACGTGCGAGATCAGAAGACCCGACTCTGTGAACACGTAATCAAAGGCGTGAGTCTTGTCTAGTATG
This sequence comes from Timema monikensis, assembly GCA_902151445.1. NCBI lineage: Eukaryota > Metazoa > Arthropoda > Insecta > Phasmatodea > Timematidae > Timema > Timema monikensis. The sequence goes on from CABFVZ010000011.1 coordinate 1,358,442, forward strand.
GGTTTTCAAGGTAAAGGAGAGATCAAGTTTCAAATTCTGGCTCGGGTTTACTGAGTTATTTCTTCTTAAATTTTTTCCCGTTCAACCTATTCATGACTTCTGAAACATTTCCTCTAAATTTTACATTCTTCATCCCTATCATTTTAGTGTATATATGCGGATTCCTTTGATTGGAAGTAAGATGTAGGGAACACAAAAACAAAAGTAGTAAGAAGGTGCAGTTGGAAGTTAAAGTAAAGGAAAGGCAGAATAATTCTTACTCTCTCACACTTCTAATAAATCAATAATAATAATAAAAATAATAATAATATAATCGTGTCTTACTACCCTTTTGGGTTATACGCTTTAAGTACTATTTATGCTAATGGATTAGGAATTGGGAAGGTAGAATTAGAAGACGTGAACTCGCATTTGCGTGGAAGGAGAGTGGAACACCATTTAGGAAAAACCACCCCCAGTTCACCCGACCGAGATTCGAACCTTGATCTCCCTGTCCTCAGGAGTTGAGCTCAACACGTCTAGCGTGTTAGCCAACTACGCCACCGAGGCGGGTTTCTAATAAATCAATAAGAAGCCATGACCCATTAATCTGAATATAACTCCTCTCTTAACACCTCCTGAAGCTCATGGTACATTATACTGAACTTCAAATATACATGTCTATATCACTAGAGGGCTGAAAAGTTCAGTGTTTCTATCGACTTTGTGTGTTATCCTGCACTATAGTGAGATAATTTCTAAACCAATTTAACAGTTATGGTTTTTGGAATATTTTTTTATTAAAAAAGGAATCAAAATCATTAACAAAATGTATTTCAGAAAAAAAAAGTTTGGGACTCAGGAGGATAAAATTCTAATCCTCTAAAACATTCGTGAACTTTTAAATGTTTATCGGAAAGAACAAAGTATAAGAAAGATTTACAGGTTTAACAAATCACTTTATTAGTATTCAATCAATTCAAAAGGAAGCACATAGAACTATAGGTAGAAATTATTAAAACCCTCCATTGTTTGTTGAGAATATAAACGGTTACAATAATATCAATAGCTCGAAAAAGGAGAATCAGGGGTGAATCACCTAGGGACACCTTATAACCCACACATATAGGTCATAGTTATATATAAGAAAGCTTGCAACTCGTTAAACAGGACAATTACTAAGTCGTCAAATAGGATGAAAGGCAGTAACTCTAAGGCAATATAAATAAGTGGCGGTAATCAAATCTAATTACAAAATAATCATAGATAATTCTACTACAGTCAGCAGACTATGAGGCTTCCAACTATAGCTCATAATTTTAAATATAAAGAACTAAACCACATAAATTTAGTCCCAGCTTAAGAAGCTACAAATGCGGTAGTTAACATGATCTAGCTAGCTTGGGTTAACTCCATAGAGAGCTAGACACTACTATGCCATAAGCTCCTAGAAGAGAAACTATAATCTTACACCTAGTAAACGGTGAACTACCAGATATCTAGTTGCTACAGATACAATAGCCGGTCAGTTCCTAATTAGTACTGCCTGAGCCATCAATAGTATATTTCTCCTGTTACCCTAAAAAGGGGACAATAATACTAGACAAAATAGTGATCATTTTCGACTAACGCTAAAGCCACCACAAGGGGGCCTTACACAATAGACAAAGCCCCTAGAGCCCCAACTATGGGCAAGTAGCCCTTCCCCAGGTTGCGCACCGCATAGCAGTACACATTTAGATACATCAGATACAGACCCAGTCAGTTCGTGAAACAAAGCAATAGAGTCTGGTATCCTTTATTATTTTATTATATTCTTTAAACTAGCCGCAGCATGGTTATATAGTCCAAGGAGTCTAATCTTGACCCTAATATTTGCGACTAAGCCTAATAGACATAGAAAGATAGAGCATAAAGCTATAAACTATGCCATATAGGCGTATGGAAATGGCCCAAGCACAAACCTTTATGTACCAGTGGGACTAATACAATTTGGCAAGGCTTTCTCCAAGTACGAAGAGGGGTGGTAATTTTCACGAATCACGCCACCCGACCCCTGCCGCTCGACGACGGTTGTTGGGAACACCCCGAATGACGCCTCTCTCGTTTACTCGTCGTTTGGCCCAGGTGATCGATGTTTGTTTGTCGGTCTTCAAAGCCAAGTTGCCTCGTTCGCTGGGGCATTTTTGAAGAGAATTAGGCGTCTCTTGCTTCTGATGCCGCAGTGAGTCTATATCTGCTATACATTGTTAGAACTTATTATATCTGGTAGTAATGGTTTTAAACCTATTATAGGGCTTTAGTAATTGTAAGTGTTAGAAATTATCTAACAGGTTACACCTCAAACCTGTCTTTTTTAAAACTACAATCCAATTTTTATCAATCAGAATAACCCTTTGTGCATCTAAATAAATAGTTAACGTTGCAAACATTAACAAAAGTTTAATGATTAGGCATTGAAGAAATATTTTTTTATTTTCTCTAAAAGTCGAAATAATTATATAATTAAAAATAATACTTCCTTATGGATTGCTTTATAGTTTCGTTTCACTGTACTAGTTAAAATAAAATATAATATTAATAGAATTATTATATTTTTATTTTCATGATTAGCTGTTGTTATAGTGCATAAAATAATTATATCTTTTTAGCACTGTGTCTTACTATACATTTAGGTTACACGCCTATTCAATAATTACTCTAATATTAAGTTTTGAGGAATTATAACCGCATTTGCATAGACGGAGAGTGGAAAATCATTAAGGGAAAAAAACCTCAGTACACCCGACTAGAATTTGAACCCTGATCTCCCCGTAATCGATAGTCAAGTTTGTTAAGAGAGTGGCGTATGAAAGGCTTAGACCATTCAGCCACCTAAGTGGGTAAAATTGTTTATTATATTACGTTGAATTAAAATATATATCACTAATTGTATTCATTCAACGTACACGTCCTTATAATAAGTGTGTATTACCGAAACAAAATATTTCCTTAGTGAACTATATTCCCGGTATTTTACTTTGAACGAAAACATTTTATTTAGATTTAAGATACAGGTCCCGGGTTAAACTGCTAAACTTTGGGAAGTGGTAGTGGATCAAAAAACCTTCTCAAAATGTGTCTAGGAGATTTGATAGTTTTAGCTTTCTTTTTGCGCTAACAGTAAAAAATTTAAAATAACAACAGGATATATTTTATTTATTTATTTATTTATTTTGTCCAAATTGTCAGCCTCCCGCCCGGAGACAAGCAGTGCACCCATCAATGACAGAACAAGGGGCTAACCGACATTGTGTGACTTGTTTCTTCGCACACTTGCGTTATCCTTTGTCGTAATTATCGAAGGTCATTAAAAGGAACTTCATACATTTTTTACTTGAGAGCTCCCCACTAAAAAAAACACCTAATGGCGTCAAATAAGGTGAACGCAAAGGCCAAACCACAGGTATAGCACGACCGATCCATCTTCCAGAAAAATTAATATTAAGCCATTGCCGAGTACCTCTGCAAAAAAAAAAAAACATTTTGAGCTAGTTTTTTTGAACCACTACTCCTTCTTAAAGTTTAGCCGCTTAGCCCGGGATCAAACTGAGTACTTAACTGTTAGCAACACTATTTCAAACAATTATGCATAGTAAATTTTCATTACTTAACCATACATTTTTTTTAATATTTCAAGAACTATTGAAAGTTGTCACTGAAATGGCCCCGTTATAAATCAGAAGGGCGGACAAAGTCAGGCAAAATATGGAAAACCCGGAACAATCTGGGAACTTAATACTGCCGAGAAAATCTGGGAGATATTACGGAATTTCTGCATTCAGTCAGGGAAAATGGTTTATCTATCTAGTAAAGATAAATGTATAAGGGCCGGTCTTATGACTTCTGGATAAATATTAATCTGGCCGATAAATATTTGTATCTGGTCGATAAGTTAAAAGTGTGTCTTATGATTGCCAGATAGCATTTATCTGCCAGATAAAATGTATTTATCCATCACATTTTTATCAGGAGGTTTAAGTGCCTGACGGCTTTTATCTGAAAGTCAAAATGGGCGTTGCCATTGTGAAGAGTTGTTTTTCATTATGAATCTGTTTTTATGTTTAAATCTTGGTTCGCGTGTTTAGTAGGTAGAGACTTAGGCTCTAACTATATATAAAGTTAGAATAATCATACTTAGCACCGCATCTTACTATCCGTTAGGGTTATACGTTTATAAAATTAGAACATTTAATCCACACTTTTATAAAAACTGACAATCTATTTGTAGAGTCATAGTTACATAATAACAAATTATTTAAACGTGAGTACAATAAATTAAATTTTGTAAATGTTGTACCGAACTATTGACTACAATTTGACAGACACCGAAATTAATACTTGCGAGACAACCTAGCTTCTGTGCCCACGTGACGTCATCTGTCTACCTGCACTCGTTTAGCCGCCATTATTTAACAAATCTTAGGCGTTGTAGCTACTAGCCAGGTTTTACGCATGCGCGCACCAGTAAAAACAGTACCAACCTTGCGTTTTAATACATCAAAATATATTTATCCTACAGATAACTACCCAGCATATAAATTCAGTTCATAATATGCGTCAAATATTTAAGTGGCTAGTAACCTTTATCTGGTAGCTAGCTTTAACCTCCCGAGAGCAATATTTATCCTGTAGTCATAAGACCGGCCCTTAGTGGTATCATATTCAAACAATGTTTTTATCAGGGTGTTTTCCTTATTTTTTAGTTAATTTCAAAAAATAATTATCTATAACAAATTGCGAGTATTTTGATTATTTTTTAAGCATCTCTATAAATATTTGAGTTTTAGCCTGATAAATTAGGATTTTATTTCTGAACGATTTAGTAATCACCCTGATGAGCGACACGCGAATATATTTTTTTGTTTTCTAAACATCTTGTACGCCTTAGTCACGTTTGGTGCAACAACCACTTGTTGCTTTTTTTTTTACGTTCTTGAAGCAGAAGGTATGCGGGACCAACTTAATTTTCTCTCTCGTCTCAGGCCATTTCCTTTGTGAGCTACGCCTCCCTCCAACCCTTTCACCCAACGACACTGCTCAGACCCTTTTTTCCGGCCTTTCTTTACTTATTTCATCTCCAACTATGAGCTTTGGTTATGAGTTGAAACCACCCCTATGATACTCCTTGTCTCATCGCACGTAAAAGCCATAATTCCAGTGAGCAGACATTGAAGACAAAAAGCGCTAGTATCTTAGCATATTAGCCACGCGTGCAGTTCAAATATCGTAAATAAGTTTAAACTACTACGTTTTCAATTGAAGGTTTTAGGTAATATGGCGAGTATAAAACATTATTAGTAAAACACATTATTATCTATAATAATTGATTTCTCAAAATTTTTAAAGCATTTAAATTTGCTTGATTATGTAATACATCTATTTTTTGATCAAATTTAGTGTGTATCTGGGCGGGGGGTGCGAGTTTACGAATCCTCTCAGATGTCGTAAGATAGTTGATAAGACTAGTGCCTTAACACCCTCCAACTCTACTACAGTAGTTCCCAACCAAGGGACCACGACTCTATTTACTGTACTGGTGTGCCTCGGATGGGGTGATAGGACTTGTTGAGCTTATAGCTTTATATTTACTTCGATCGTTTATTAGAATTACTATAGGAAGGTGTAAAATACTATTTAATAGAAATGTAAGTGGTTAAAATGATAAAACTGCTTGTGTTCCTTTTGGTTAAACATTATTATTATTTTAGCACCGCGTCTTGCTACCCGTTCGGGTTATACGCACTTACGCTAATGTGTAATGGTAGGGTGATTGTGAGATGAAATGGAGGACCTACAGTTTAACGTGGAATCCGAACCACGGTGGAGGCCTGGTATTCCCCACATTCACAAGATGTCTTGTCAGAGGTGAAGGAAGGGTTTGGTAATCAGATAAATCTTTGCCGGTACCGAGGATTGAACCCCGGCCGCCAGCACAGAAGTTTGACATCTTACCCCCTAGACCACCAGGTCACCCTTTTGGTTAAACAACTCTAGACTTAATCTGGCTGTAGCAGCCCAGAAATTGGATGAGCTGTACTGATACCATACCATCCAAATTACCCGATCTTTTGCAACATCTTAGTCACATTCATATAGTCATTATATAAGTAATTTATAGTAATTAAAACAAGTAATGGTGGGCATGCGGGCTTAACGCCACGCTCAGTTGGTTTTTTAGGGACTGGGAGGTCAGAGGAGATTACAATTTTGGCCGGATATACAGGGGCAATGTTTCCTAAATGGTTTCCACTTCTCCCTCCAAATATATAAGGGTACATTTATTCTAAAGTCTACCTACCTAACCACTTTAATTATATTCGAATAGTCGTGAATGCAGGGAAAAAATAATTTAACACTAGATTTTAAATGCTTGAAGGTGATCAAGATGTCGTTATGGTCCCAGGGACAAAAACTGAGGTCAAACCGAGCCATAAGGTTGCAAATCACTTCTATAATATATTTTATTTATAATTATATTCTTACTATTTAAATATAATACAATGTAGATAAAGTCCTCCCTCCCCCTCCTCCATTGTACAAAACTAATTTATGTAAAGAGAATATATATTTAACACTAGATAGCTGTTGCCCGCGGCTTTGCTCGCGTGGAAGTTGATTATATACAAATACGAAAATATACATATGTATTTACAGATTAATTTAAAATATTACGTAACGTTGATGACCATAACTTGACCTCAGATCAAAAATAATGCAAGTCCGATACAAACTTTCACCCCCTTTTTCATCCCTTATTAAATAAAATTTCCAAAATTCCTGAAACACGTATTTATTTGTTTTACGTCAATAACCGAAATACAAAATTTTATTTATGTAACTTTCAAAATGACGGACTTTCATACATATTATCATACATATTATCATCCCCTATTTTGACCCCTTTGGGGTGGAATTTTCTAAAATCCTTTCTTAGTGGGTGCCTACATAACAAAATGAATATACAGTCCGAATTTCATGCTTGTAGCCTTGATAGTTTGCGCTCGGCGATGATGAATCATTCAGTCAGTCAGTCAGGACATGTTATTTTATAAGTATAGATTACCAAGCAAGTTTAAATGTTTTTACACTCATTAGCAAACAATTATTGTAGTTGACGTCTTAAGTAAAAATAAGATTATTTTTTAAGCTATTAGTTTTTTTTTATGGTCTCCATACTACTAAAAACAATAAAATTAAACCTTATAGTTCAAACTTCTCTATAATATTTGAATAGAGTGCGTGCTAATATGTTAATATACTAACGCTTTTTTAGCTTCATTGTCTGATCACTGGAACTAAAGAATAGCCAGAACCGTCCGTATATCTTAGGCCTTGGTCGCATCCCTCAAGTTGAAAAAACAAAAACCAGTAGGATGTCAATAACCATCACAAGATCTAAAGCACTAACTACTCTCGCAATAGTTTAAACTTGTGTCGATGGATAGATCGGGGTTTTAATCCCGGTTGGGTGCACTGAGGGTGCTGAAAATACTGTTATACTTCCTCTAAATTCAGCCTTTATAATCCCTAACCCATAAGCATAATTAGTACACATGCGCACAGCCTGACCAGGTAGTAGGATGCGGTGCTAAAAAAATACTTAACATCTACGTTAACACCGATAGTGTGGTGGTAATGGTCTCGGGATTAAATCTACTAATAATACAATTTATAGGGGTGGGTTTATGCAGTTAAGATGGGGAGGGGTGGGGGTTGTGGGGGGCGGAAGTGGGGGACCCACGTTTTTGTGTTGGAGGAATCATATTTCACTGCGATAAAATTCACATGTATTCAAAAAGTGATACATTAACGTAATACGTAGGTAGTTATATCTAGTCTAACCGCTTACCAACCTCAGCTTATCATATTAACATCATCACTCATATTTATATTCTTGAATATAAGAATCGGCGGGCATACATTCCATCGTATTATGATGCAAGTAGCGTGTAATACATTCACAGCAAAGTTGGCCTTTTTCTGACACCTGCAAAGTTGATGTAAATAGTTCTAAATTCATCCACGTCTAAAATATATACCCTCACTTTGAGAATAGATACAGCCAAATTTTCATGGGAGTGAACGTTTATAGAAAAATACAAACCTAAGCAAAAATAAAAAAAAAATACCAAAATTCGTAAACTATATCTTTCTGGAAAAACAAAGTAACAAACAAAATATCCATAATATTAACGAGCAGAAAAGTTTCCCAATTTCCATCAATTTGGTTCTTTTGTGTGTTGCTAACATTGATTGAACATTAATTTAGTTACATAGGTCTACATGAATATATGCTACCTTTAATTACTTTTGAGTCATAACGGCGCAAAATTGTAAAACAAACTGCAGTAGTATATCGTTTGATTTCGAAATACGTTCACCACAAACGATACTGGACACGACAAACAAGCCATAAATACATTATATAAATAAACCGCTCCTGTTAATCGATATACAGATTGATTCAAAAAGTCTTCATGCACATGGAAAATGGTCTCTTTATACAAGTTTGTTCTTGGTGTGGCCGTTTTGTTATTTTGAAAAGCCATTCGGTGTCTGGGGATCTGGGCGACTTATCATTAATTTGTTGTCTTCTCTCTCTCTTGTTGAATTGGTACGAGCAGCTATGTCCGTACGTGTTTAGTTGTTGTTAACACAATGTACACGATCGCCGCGCGTGGAGATGTATCGTTTTAATTAGTCAGTTTGAGCCTGTTTCGGTGGCCGCGTGCTCTAACGCTTCACTCTTGTATTGGACTAGATTATTATAGCAGTGGCGGCTCGTGTATAGGCACTGTGGAACTGCAGCACCCCCTATTTCCACTTGATATTATCGATAACATTTAATATAATGAGTCATATTTTCTTTAATTCTTTCTTTATTTATGTAGTACAATATATATTATTTAAGCTTAATGTCAGTACTTCAGTAGCCATTCCCCAGTTTATGAAAAAGATACAAAAATATTTGTATGGAACTGTGCGCTTCACAGTGCCAGCGACGTGGTGTTTGACTGCTGTGCGCATGCGCACATAGGAAAGGGGTGGGGAGGAAGGTGGGACTGCCAGGTACAGAGATCACTGTTGCTCCCGCAGTGCCGGCTCTGGCGTGATGGTGGAAGGAAGATTTTTTTTTTACTCAGCGTATGTTGTGCTTAAAAACCGTGTACCATATTCTTGAATGCGATAGTGTAGAATTAGATTATTATTCTGTTTTCAGCTTTTCCATTTGATTAATTTTTTTCGGTTATTTTATTTAACAGAAAGATTAAATGCGCTTGCAGTACTTTCAATGGAGAAAAATTCCCTCAATTGTCATCCAGAAATCAAGGAGAAAATTATTGAAATTTTTTGCGCAAATTAAAACAATAAGAATGGATTTCATTTTTATGCGACTAGATCAGGCTTGAACTGTAACAATTTAAGTTAAAGGAGGTAAAAAGGATCTTTTTTTGTTAAGATTTTATCAAGTTCCTGAATAAATTTTCTTTTTATACATTTTTTTTTTCCTTTTACACAATTTTAAAACAAAGGCTAAACATTTTCAGGAGCAGCACCCCCCACTAATTTTAGCTACATGCCGCCACTGATTATTAGCACTGCGTCTTACTACCCGTTTGAGATATTCGCACTTACTCTAACGTGTAATGGTAGGGTGATTGTGAGATGAAATGGAGGACCTAGAGTTTAGCGTGGAATCCGAACCACGGTGAAGGCCTGGAATTCCACACATTCACAAGTTGTGATTAATACACGTCTTGTCAGAGGTGAAGGAAGGGTTTGGTAATCAGATAAATCTGTGCTGTTGGTCTAATCTGCTGAAAACGGGGAGATCGGGGTTCGATCCCGGTCTGGTGCAATGAGGCCAGTTTTTAAAAAATAAATGGTTTTCTATTCTTCTTTCACGCAAATGTGTGTGAACTTACTTTCAATTAAACCTTCCTAAGCCCTAAACCATTAGTGTACTTAGTAGATAGGTGAATAACCCAAACGGGTAGTAAGACGAGGTGTTAAAAAAACAGATAGTAGTATGATTTCAGTTTCTGTGGGAATCGGTTGATGTTATGTCATATTCAGTGTGACTTTATCGCGTGTTTTATATATACCATGTATCGTGTCTAATTATTATATCAATATCATATGTATTGTTGTTATCACGTGCATTCTCGTCCAGTTTTGATTTATAAAATTCTACCTAAAGAAAACGTGACATCCATCCCTTGCGGCTTTATCGCGACCGGCAGTAGTTTAGGGTCTAATTAGGGCTGCACCTTTGTCTGTTCTTGGACCACGTTCTTTTCCAAAATCCTTACCCCAACTTTATTTTTGTTTTATCACGAACTGATCTACAAGGTACGCGCAGACAGGCGTCTGGGTGAGATTTTTATCTTCAGAATTATTAGTTATTATAGTCTATAGCATTTCCCTTGTTTATTTCAAGAGTAATAATGAACTCATTTTTTTTATATCCGCATACCACAGCCCAAGTGCTATTTTATGATGCAGACGATACTCGTTTGACTGACACCGTGTTCTGAAGACAAGTATCGTGTGTTTTATTTGGGACTCTTTTTCATACATTACCGGCACCTATGTTGATCTGCCTTCATTGATGGATGTTCGAGGATGTCACGTTCAAGTTAGAAGATTACGCTTCCGGTCTTTCGGAACTTCTCAGTAAGTTAGGCAAGTCTCTCACGTGTGATATTCCTGCTGGGAGAGGGTTTCTTAGTTGAAATTCCTCCGCAACCAGCCTCGGTGGCCGCACGGTCCTCTGAAGTAGGATTCACACTGTGTGTCGTGTTGCAAACTATCTTGAACATGTCATTCCCATATGAGTTACTTTGTAGGACCTTTGTTTGATTCACACTGACAGGACTATTAGCTGGCTGTGCTGGCTACCATGCACTGAATGCTAACGACACGGCGGCCGGCAAACAGTCCTATCAGTGTGAATCCATCTTCAAGAATCACTCTCGCAATAGATCAAACTATAATGACGGGAAGATTGGGGTTTGAGTCCTGCTGGGGTGTAATGAAGGTCGTTTTCCTAATTGTTTCACCCTCTCTTCACGCAACTGCGGGTACACTTCCTCTAATATCAACCTTCTACATCTCTAACACATTAGCGTAATTAGTACACATGTTTATAACCCGAATGGGTAGTAAGTCATGATACCAAAAAACCAAAACTCCTCCTCTACCTTGTGACATAATATGCTCTCTATAAGTTCGACTTAAGACGAAGGCATTTCGGAACGGCATCTAAAAAAATTCTTTCTATAGAGACTTTAGAATCATCCTGTATTTACTATTCAAGGGAGGTTTAAGTTATTTATTATATCCAACAGTGTTTTAATGTACCTCAAATAATACTTTTTCAGAGCTATGATATTAAAATTGTACTTTGGGTTTTATTAATACAACTACCTTTAAAATTCTTATACAAAATTAATTTTGAATGGCATTTAAATTCACATTCTTCAAAGAAAATTCTTCACATATCGCAGCACATTCTTCAACCTCAATTAAAACCTTCGAGGCGTTGCACACCAAACAAAGACATAATCTTTCTAGGATATTCTGGTTCGAGTCTTAATGAGGTCAAAAACATAATTTATATGAGGTGCGAAAACAAAGGTGAGATATGGCTTATTTAAAAGTATTACTAGTATTTTTTTTCCTGTACAATATAAAATAATAAGCTTACTAGCCATAGACGTTCGTTGTATTTATATTTTATGAGTTGAATACAATAAATATTAAAAAGGGACATTTTGACAGTGTGATTAATTACACTTTATGTACACCATTCGTGATATCTGCATTTACACATTGAGTTGGGAATGAGGAAAGTAGAATTTATAGGAAATACAAACGAATTTGCGTCAAAAGAGTGTGAAAAACTATTTAGGCAAAATAGACCTCAGCATCATCGACCGTAATTCTAACCCGGAACTCCCCGCCATTGATCGACAATACAGTCAATTGCTCGTTTTACAACCCGTTTAGAGTTATCTGCACATTTATACTTACATGGTAAGGATGATTAAAGGTAAATTTAAAGGAAATTCACCCGAATTTGTGTGAGGGAGAGTGGTGAAAACTTTTAGGAAATAAATATCTCTCAGTCCACCCAACCAGGATTCAAACCCCCCTTCTCACCGTCATAGACAGTTCAATATATTTCTAGAGCAACGCCATAAACCACACAACCACTGAAGATAATACAAATATATTTAATTTACATTAAATTACGAATGATAAATAATATTTTCCAAAGCAATTTTATATTCCTCTATTTAAATACGTATGAAAATAACTTAGGCTCGGAATCCTATTCAGATCAATAGTTTTCAAACTACGTTTTAAAATAGAACTGATTTTGGAAAAATGTGCCCATTATTGCTATTTGTAGTGCAAGTGTGAGAATACAAACATTGATAGCAGAATCCATATGGTTTATTTCAGGATTGTTATGATTTACCCCAACACCCCCTTCCCAAAAAAAAACTGGGTTTTTATGAATAAAACCCACAATCCACAATAAAAGCCGGTTACTTTATTTTGCACACAAATAAATTGTGTGGTTGATTATTGAAAACGGTTAGCCAATTTCCTTTTTAACAATTTTAAATATATGACATGTGGATTAGAATCTATAGAAAAGCAATTTAAACTTAAGTCATTCTCTTCTAATTTTAAGTACCATAGTTTTTACCAACTTGATTAAATAAAACTTATCCTTTAGAAGAATTTTTCTGTCTATATTGTTTGTAGTTCCTAGAAAAAATATATAGGTTTTATGTAATATAATAATATTGATACACATCATTTTCCCTTTAATGTCTTGATTCACCGGATTAGGCTGTTAACTAAACAGCTGAATAAAATGGAAGCCATATCATACGATACATTTTTTTGTGAGACAAATATAGTAAAATAGCTTAAATAAACCTTTTTGTCCAAAATAAATAAATAATTTCTTCTGTAGATAAGTTTAGTTTAATTTGCTACATATAATAATCTCAACATTTTTTGAATATTTATTAGGGGCATTTTGGCTTTTTAACTTGAATTTTTAAACTAAAAGAAAAGTCCTGTTATAATGTTACCCAATGCTAGCATTCAAGAACTGTTGAGTTAACTATATGTAACAAATTAAACTTAACAAATCTACTTGAAGAATATTTTTATTTATTTTCACCAAAAATATTTTGGTTATAAAAACTATAAAAATACTAACCTTAACTCGCGTTCCCTTCCATTCCACCTTAAGGTTTCAGATAAAGCCCCTGAATATTATTTTGTGAATTATTTATATAGCTCTCAAATTTGGATATCTATAATCGGTAAATTATCTCTTATTTTCCCCGACAGAATGCGCGCCGCGTCTCGCTAGAGGCGGGGAGACGGCTGATTCATCCTCTCGTCAGCCCCACGTGACACTGGGCAGCGTCCCGGCGGCGGGCGTCCTCGACTATTCTTCTCAAGGAGCTGCTGACGTGATGACGACCGCGTCTTCGTCGTCGAGTGATCCTGCCGGAGGCGGTGGAGGCGCGTGCGCGCTACTGGTGACGTCACGTCCGTCTCGTGACGGAGGCGGGACGGTGTTCACCACCGAGGTAGTGGCCGCCCCTCCCATCCTCGTGACGGCCGTGACCACGGCCAGTACCGCCACCGCGAACAGCCTGTTCCTGCAGCAGCGGCACATCAGAGACGCCGGTAGACGCCGACGTCGGCCCAGCACCATGGGGGACGATCAACCAACAGGTAGGGAAAGCCGACATCACTAAGCTCTTTAATAAAGATTCACCCTATCTTTTAAATTGATAAAATAATGTCTGAACACGGGAATCGAAGCCGGGACCTTTTGTTAAGCCTAAGCCAAGGTCCTGGGTTCAATTCCCATGTCCAGGTGTCATTTTTACATTAAAAATATTATATTTAGAAGCGGCCATAACCGTAATTTAAAATATAATAGTTTTGTTACTTAATCCATCATAATAAGTTGTAGCTAATCTTCATTAATAAGCGAATGTACTCGATTCAGTGACCACATTGTTTAAGGAGTCACTTTCGCAATAGTGGCAAATTTGGAGTTCAAATCCCGGTTGGATGAACTTAGGGTGGATTTTTCCAAATGTTTTTCCACTATTCCTCCACGGAAGTGCGCGTTCACAATATTATTCATCCCTAACACATTAACGTAATTAGTAAAAATGCATACAATACGAATGTAAAATAAGACGGTGTTAAAAAAAACCAAGTTAACCCCCATTGATGAACACATAAACCAGGGGTAGGCAACCCTTTACTAGAGTTGGGCCAAAAAGTAGTACTGCAAAGTCGCTCGTAGTGACAACCAAACTAAGCCCGCACAAATCATTATTAGAACAAATTTAAATCGACTTTGTAAACTGTAAATGTAACAACATGTTTATAAATCGAATACATTAAATAACTTCTGTTTTTAGAATATTTAATATTTATTTATAAATCAAATAAATCAGAATAAATACAAACGTTATGAATGTGTTTTGCAAAATTTAAGTTCTGAAAACCTTTATTTTGTAATTTTGAATCAAAATAATTAAATCATTGAAACATAAAAACACCTTATTAAAATTATTACTCACATCAATGGTTTTTAGTTAAAATTAAAGGTTTTATATTATTTTGATTCAAATGGCCCACCGTGCCATAGAAAACCGTTCCTCGTGCCATATGTTGCTGACCTCTGACATAGACAAAGGCATCAATCTAGTATAGTCTGGTTTGCTTTCAGTGGGATCCAAATCATGGCCGGGTTGATTGAAATGATTAATCCTACATGGTTTCTCCCTCTACCTCCACGTAAATGTGGGTACATTACCTATACATTATACCTCTTCATTCCCACATCCAATACTGTGAATACATAGATGAACCGGACGGGTAGTAATTCAAGGTGCGTGCCATTTAAATACCTGTTATCTGTTTGCTCTAGAACAGATACGGTAAGTTTTTTCCCCACTTGGAACGTTTGGTGATATCATCGTAAGTGTTGTTGCATATCTTCTGGGTAGCTCAGATCTTCTCGTCTTCAGCCATCCCGCTAAATCAGGATATTAATTATTAATATTGTGGTTTTTGGCATGAGTAAATAATATTAATAAAATATAATATTTACTGTCATGGCACGGGTTGCATATATATATTGCGAGAAAGGTGAAGTTATTTACTATAAAGCTCTGGTGACAGTTATTGGAGTTCAATTACCTACCACCACCACCACCACCACCACCACCACCACCACCACCACCACTAGAACATCATTATTTATTCAGGAATACATATCATCTACTCACGAAACATTGCCCAGCAAAGCACAATGTGCTTGTCAGTTGGTGCCTCATCATAAATATCATACTTACATACACATGTAATAATATAAAGATATAATAAATGCATTTATTTCCTTTAAATCTATTCTTACAACATTAAATAAGTTTAATACTTAATTTAAGTTTTTTTTAAATCTATAGCATAACGTTTTATTTAATATTCAAAAACCAATCTCGAGTCCATTTCATACTATTAAGTTTACTACAGTGACATAATAATAATAATAATAATATTATCATCAGTATCTTTATTTGGTTAAAGTTAAGTCTAGTGCCTTTTCTTACAATTAACCACTTATAAATAATATATGAACATATTTAAACTTATGTACTATTAATTTTATGATTAAAATTAATTTATAATATCCCTAGAAACAATTTAAATATCAAACGCATCGTATTTATGCACATATTAAAATTTAAACAAATGAAGAAAATAATACTAAAATTACGAAGGAAAATTAAATAAAAAATTACTTATAATATTTACACATATATTCAGGTATCATATTCCCTATATATAAATACTCTATCTAATTTTAAGGGGATATAGTTTATAAATAATAGTTTTAAAGAATAGCGTCAATGTCTTAAAGAGAGGACGAAGAATTATATTGGATGGTTAAGGTGGAGTGACGGGATATATTTCCGCTGGAGTCTGTTGAGGATTGAACCCCAGTATATCGGCATAGAGATAATTATATAACGTACACAATCATCTTGTGAACAACCGTAAAGTATAAGTTTGTGATACACACGAATTCAAATAACTATATTTGCCGGTATCTATACTAATTGAGCGTAATAAACAAACAACGTTAGGCGGGCGTGGAGGTGGGTGGCGAGAGAAAAGGTTAGTCTTTTGTATCAAAACATTTATTTGATCAAAATAAATAAATAAAATATTGCTTCAGTAGAAACAACTAGTTTAATTTTCTTCACACGGTGATATCAACAATTTTCGAATATCTGTCATAAGAATAGCGGCATTTGATGAGAGATTTTTTAAACGAAGAGAAAAAAAAGCTCTCATTAAATTCCAGGACACCTTAACAAATATTAAACACCTGTTGAGGTCACAAGGTGAAGAAAATTAAACTCTTATGTTCGTACTCAAGAATATTTGATTTATTTTGATCAAAAAAAAAGTTTTTATATATAGACTGCAAAAATACTGCCCTTAACCCTTGCTCCTTACACTCCCAGATAAATGAAGGGTGCGAGCTATTTGTACGTGGTCCACGTCTTACCACCCATCTGTGCTATCTGTATACAGCATCTAGAATTATCGAAAACTCGTTTTACACTGAAATAACAGGAAAAAATGAAAATACGTTTTTTTTTAAAAGTGTAAGCAGTACTTAATATAAATTATGTATTTTGAATTACATAATACAAAAATAATTTCTTAAATACAAACACATGTATCCTTCGTTAACACTGTAATCGTACCTTACAAGGTTCCACTATGGCTCAGCTGATAATATAAGGCCATGATGTAATACGTCAAGGTAAGACTATTACCTTTCATAATAAACAGAGTGAATGTATTATTATAATAATTTGAAAGTTATCATCCATAAGAAGTGTACTCTCATTTGCGTTGTATAGGAGTGGGAAACCATTTGAGAGAGAAAAATAACCTCAATGCACTTGGCCGAGTTTCGAACCCTTACCTTACTTTCAGATGGCAAACAAAATGTCTTAGTGCGTGAGCCGACGGTTAAACGTATAAGCGTTTCTAAACAGTGCTACGCTACTGCTTGGTACATTTATTAAGTCGCAAAATCTATTGATCTCATCTAAGATATTCTTGCACCCATAAGTGGAAGGTCGCCAAACTTTTGGTTAGCCATCATGTACTAAATTAGATCCTTATTATTATATTATTAGCACCGCGTCTTACTACCCGTTCTGATTATACGCACTTACGCTAATGTGTAATGGTAGGGTGATTGTGAGATGAAATGGAGGACCTACAGTTTAACGTGGAATCCGAACCACGGTGGTGGCCTGGCATTCCCCACATTCACAAGATGTCTTGCCAGAGGTGAAGGAAGGGTTTGGCAATCAGAAGATCCTTATTAATATGAGTTAAGAAAACGACATTTTTATTCAACAGTTAGAAATATGAATATCGAGAAATTTACTAAAGTCAATGTAAACCCAAAGAATAAATTATGTCCACAAGCTCTTTATTTACAATAGTTTAAAAAAACTCACAACCCCTATTTTACTCACTTGAGAAAAATGAGTGTGTTGACAGAATCACTCTGGATGTTTTTTTCATCTTCTAATCCTTAAGGACAGTTACTCAGCAATCTTTCCTCTTGACAAATCATTTAATCATTCATATTCAACTTAAAGAGATATTTCTGAAAACCAAATAATTGGTTGATTTACAATTTTTTAAAAAAATTTGTTTTGCCAAATCGATGATATAGCATTCACCAGCTAAGACTAGTTTCAATTTCGTTTCACAAAATTTTTCGTTGTCCACATAAATACAATTTTTCAAATAAACCAAAGAATCTCACTCCAGTGAAATAAAACTTAAACGTGATAACTCTAAAAAAATAGTAATATCATTAACTTAATTAAAACTCTATTTTTAATTTTAATAAGATATGTTCAACTTTATATTTATGTCTCTGCTTATAATATTTAAGGAAATAAAACCAACAAATTAATGAAGTGTAATATTTAATTTTTCCCATTACCTCTTTGAAGTTACAATAATCTCACCTTTCATTCCAGCTGGTGTAAAATTGGAACAAGGTTTAGAAAAGAAGGAAATAGGGGCCGGGGTGAGGGGAACTTTTCGCTATCTCGAGCCGACTCGAGACGAACCACCGAATTCTGTTGATTGCCCTTATCTCATTCCACTGGGTACACACACTTCCCCTCAAACACTTAAACCCCACCCCTCCTTTTTTTTATCCAACCCTTACGAGACGGGTAGAAAGAAACCACTTACAAAGCTAATGGATTTGGTATTTGTTTAGTCTTTTCTTCAAGAGTCAACATTATTCAAGGAGTAGTACACGTGACGCTTTGTTAGTTTTTGTTGTTTTTTTCCTCTGTACATTTCGGTTCTCACCAGTTGTTAAGGGCACTTGTCTGCTAATTGAAAAGCTCGAATAAGGAAATCCCAATACTTCTTTACTTTCAATTCACAAACATATAAATGCAAAACAGGAACTAATACAATCTTGAGATGATATTAAATGTACGTAGCATCGAAGCGGGAAGAATTTGGTTTACCACCGCGTCTTACTACCTGTTAAGGTCATACGAAATTATTATAATTACTCTAATGGAGTAGGGATGAGAAAGGAAGCATTTCTGAGATAATATATCCCCATTTGCGTGGAAAGAGAGGGGAAAACCATTTAGGAATAGACCCTAAAGTGATTCGAGCCCCTATCTCCCGTCATTAGCAGGCCAGTTCAACACGAGAGTGACGTCTTAGACCATTCCGCCACTGAAGTGTGTCGGAAATAATAATAATTATTATTATTAGCACCGCGTCTTACTACCCGTTCGGGTTATACGCACTTACGCTAATGTGTAATGGTAGGGTGATATGTGAGATGGAATGAGGACCTACACTTTAACGTGGGATCCGAACCACGGTGGAGGCCTGGCATTCCACGCATTCACAAGTTGTGATTAATACACGTCTTGTCAGAGTTAAAGGAACGTAAATAATCGAAGGAATGGGCGTAGAAAGAATGGCCCTTTTAATTGATGGGGACCTCAAAGTATGGTTTCCACATATTCCGGTACGAAATTAAGGTAGGAATGACTTTTAGTATCTTATTATTCATAATTTAAACAGAGTTTTTGTTGAAAATTATACAAGGGTGTGTCGAACACTATTTAAAATTATTATTTTTAATATTCAATGGTCACGTTTAATTTGGTACATTTAACATGTTAATACAGCTTACCCATCCCTCCACAAACCCCCCTCTCCCCCCATACCACCCCCGAGGGGTGGACAGGACTGCCGGGACACCGGAAGATATCCCGGTGGGTTAATTTGGTTTGGGTTGCCGCAAATACATTAAACTAAAAAAAATATATCTATTAAATTATAGATTGTTTTTGTTAAATATTAATCAAAAGTAAATAAGAGTAGGTCTGAGGTGCCCAGAATACATAATTTGTTAGCATATATGTTGGCTTTCAATTTAAAATGATCTCTTGTTGTTTTTTGGTGTTGTTTATAAACAAACGTAAAATAATCTGTTTAGTGATTTACACAAGTAGTGAGCTATTGTCTAAACATTACAAGCACCCCCCCCCCCCCCCCCCCCCGAAAAAA